>JACDJE010000053.1:3562026-3601817 GCA_016647715.1 Pavo muticus
GGGCGGTGCGGTGGCTTTCGGGGTTCGGTGCCTTTGTTCGTCGGGGCGGTGCGCTGAAGGGGCTGTAGAGAGGGGATGGGGCCGGGGGGGTTACACCGCATCGCCCCCGCGGTGGGACAGCCCCGCCCGAAGGGTCCCTGCGGGATTTGGGGTGGGGTGGGGGGGCTCCGTCCTTCCCCGCCGGTGTCACACGGCCGCGATTTGGGGACCGCGATTTGGGGACGGCCGCTCAGTGCCGTGTCGGCGGAGCGCTCCGGAGCAGCGCCGGGAGAGAACAAGTGGAGCGCGGTCGGCTTTTCATTTTCCAGCTGAAAATCATTTTTTTTCCTTTTCCTAAAAACCCACCGAACAAACCCAAAGCGCGGAGCTGTCTCCCTTTCTCCTTCCCTCTCTCCCCCTCCATCACCGTGCGCTTTTAATTCGGGTAAATCACAACGCTCCGTGCTGTGCTGGGGGGGTAAAGTTGCGTCGGGGCTCTGCTCTGCTTTGCACAGCCCTGAAGGAATCCTCGCCCGTTCCTCCCGGAGCTGCCGGACGCGTTGTAAAGCAATAAAAAATAACAATTAGTTCTTAGTTTCTGTATTAAAAGCTTGGCTTGTTTTGAACCCGAACCAGAAGACGTACTTTTTTGAAATTATTGTTATTATTATTTTATGTATTTCTTCCTCTGTGTTAAAAATCGCCGCTGTGCGAGGAGAAATCCTTGTGGCGCAGTGGGACCCACTGGGGGCTGTGTGATGTTCCCCCCCTCAATTCCCAACGAACGGAGCTCTGGGGCTCCTGCAAAACCCGACTTGGAGTTTCTTTCTTTCTTTTTATGAATTCCCACCTTTCCTTCAAGTCTAAAACCCGGCGAGCCCCCGGGGGTGGATGGATGGATGGAGAAATAAGCGGATTTGTAACATTTATCGTATTCCTCCCCCCCGGTCCTTTTTTCCTTTTCTTTTTATTATATTCTTGTTTCAATTGCAGTGAGGAGCAGGGAAAGGCCGTGGGTGAAATTCTGTGCGTGGTGTGGGGCTGTGAGCGGGGCCGGGCTCGGGGGCTGCCCTCTGTTTGTGGATGTGGATGTATTAATTGCTGGGGGGGGAGTTTGCTGTTGGGGCCCCCCCGGCTCCGTGTTGGGTCAGCCCGCGCATTGCTGGGTGCAGTGAATTCTGTTCGGCTGCTGCATGGAGCCCGGATTTGGGTTTGGGGCAGAGGGGGAATAGGGAAAATACCCCCCCCATCCTGGCCCCAGCGGGTGCCCCCCAGCAGCAAGGTCCTGGCAGCGCTGTGTGTGGGGAAGGTGAGCACTGGGGCTGTGCCTTTACTGAGGGAAGATGCAAGGAGAGGGTGTAAAGGTGCACTTTGGGGTCGTGGCCTTCCCCCCCCCCCTTCCCTTCCCGCCTGGGAGAAGGGTGGCATTGCACTGAGACCCCCACTAATTTTCTGTCTTCCCCCCATGACTTTTAAACAGCCGCGTTTAAAAGTAGCACACGGCCGTTGTCTGTCGGTGCCGAGGGCTCAGGAGGACCCTTCTCGCCGCGGGATGTTTTCCCTTTTCCGGGCTCTCTTGGAGCCTGGAGCGCTATGGCTGCAGGTGGGGGGGGGGGGGCCCGCAGTGCCCCCAGCCCCACTGGGAGTGAGCACCGGGAATCTCCTGCGCTGCGCTGTCCCCTTTGATTTCCATCTCCTGCGGCCGAGCCGTGAGCTGGGGACGGAGCGATGGGGGGAGCAGAGCTGTAACGCGCCCGGGGGTGGGACCCGCCGTGCAGCCCCGGCGATATGAGTGCACGGCCGGGTCCTGCTGGGCGCCGTGCGGGGCTGCCTCGCTCGCTGTGATGCTGCTCAGGACGGGAATCGCTTTGCAAAGTTCTGCTCCGATGTAAATCCCGCGGGTAGCGGTGCGCGGGGGAGCGCTGCTGGCGATCGGAGCGCTGCGGGGAGACGCATTTGGGAGTGAGAAGGTCCGGGGAGAGGGAGTTGGGGCGAGAGGAGATGCTGCGGCCGTGCGCTCTGTGCTCGGGAGCTGCGAGCTGGGCCGGGGATGTCCGTGCGGGGCTGTGCCGAGTTTTAGTGCCGGCAGCACTGCTGGGCACGGGTTGGCTCAGCCCCATCTTTTTCTATTAAAAAAAAAAAAGGATAAAAAGGTAAAATAAAATAGAATAAAAGCTGCTGTTGGCCGCGTGCTCAGAGCCCTCAGCTCAGCTCGGCGCTCCCCATCCCCGCGCGTCGGCGGGAGCAGCGCTGCGCTCCGTGCTCCAGCAGAGCTCCTCCTGGGCTGCAGCGGTCGGATCCGAGCAGCACCATAAGCACCTCGGGGCGGTGGCGGTGGTGGGGTTGGTGTGGTGTTTGGGGTTTTTTTGTTTTGTTTTATGTATTTTATTTTTGAGCAGAGCGTGGCTGCGAAGCGGGAGTTCCTCGCAGCTCCCCGTGCTCCGCTCTGCCCGCGCGCGTTTATCAGAAGTGGAAGGTGCAGTAATAAAACTTTTTTTTGTTTTTGTTCTTTTTGAGGAGGGGGAGAAGATTCCTTTTGGGCGCGCAGGCAGCTGTGAAAACATGCACCAAAAATAAAAAAAGTAATCCTTTTTAAGGTACCAGAGGGGGGGGGGGGAGAAAACCCTGCCGGGGGCCCCGCTTCAGAGGCGATCTGAAAGCTGTTTATTCTGCCTCATTGGCAAAGCTTCTGCACGTGACTGTGCTGAGAGGTGGCACAGGGACCCCCCCCTCCCCTCCCAGTGGTTCTGCTGGGCCGTGGGGCTGTGCTGGGGGGTGAGCAGCTCGGGGCAGCAGGCAGTGAAGCAGCGCGTTGCCGTGCACCTTGCCAGCTCCCTGCACAGCTGGGGTTATTGGGGCGGGATGGTTTGGCTGTGCTGGGGGGCTCATAGGATGCAGAACAGCCGCACGTTGCCCAGCGCCGCAGCCCGGCTCCGTCCTGCCTGCCCCTCATTGTGTATGAACACGGAGCTGATCCTGCACGCCATAGGGTTCGGTGAGTAACTCTTATTGCTGCTTTCCTGTCAGTTTGCAAGGGGTCTGCCCTCTGTCCGTGTATTCTGCATAGGGACCACCTCTGAGGAGTTGTCACGTTCCTTGTCACGGGTGTGCTCAGCCTCAGGGACGCAGCCGCCGGGCTGGGCGGGCAGGTGGGTCATGTAAGGAAGGAGAACACCGGGGCTGGTGCCGGGGATGCGCTCTGGTTCCTCTCAGCAGTGGGTCTGTGGCTCCTTGGGGTGTGTGGTGACAGTTTGGGGACACGTTGGGTACCCTGGGATGGGGTTGCAAGCACAGTGACTCCGTTCAGCCATGTAGTCCTGGAGCTGCTGTCAGCCCCAGCGGTGGCACGAGGATGGAGATGTGTCCCCGGCCCCTCTCTACGCAAGCGGAGGGCTTCGGGGCCTCAGGCTGTCGTCGGGATCCTGTGTGCACGGACAGCAGCAGAGCTGTGTGTGTTGTGCATCAGGAGGGGTTGGCTGCCCCAAAACCTGAGGTTGGCACAGAGACCTCGTGTTGTCCTGGTGGTACTCTGCAGCCCTCGCCCTGTGCAGGGGCTGTGCTGGCTTCGGGGCTGCTCTGGCACAGAATGCCACCCAGCATGGAAGCGGAGCAGGGCAACAGTGCCCGAGCAAACCCCAAAGCCGTGGCAGTGTGCATTCTGCCCGAGGCATCTCCTCCATCTCTGCCCTGGGGACAGCCCCCACCCGCAGCCCCACCTCCCGTCCTGTGTGTGCCCGGTGCTGGGAGGGCAGCTCCCCACAGCAGTGCACAGCTCCAAGCTGGGAGATGAGTGCAGTGATGTTCACCTTTCTGGGGATGGGACGGGGAGAGAAAATGAAGCGCCTGGGGGGCAAAGTCCTTTAGCTCCTGCGGCAGGAAACGTGGATTTTGAAAATGTGCTGTTCAGGGCACAGCTGCAAAAACCACTTCTGCTGAGATGGGTTTGGGTGGAGGCGAAGCCGCAGCCCTTAAAAACACCGCGCTGGGAGATGTGTGCGTGGGGGCTGCAGCAGGAGCGGGGCTGTGCTGCGGGTGTGAGGTGGGAACCAGGGAAAAAGGGGGAAAATGGACAATGGAGAGCTGACAGCACACCTCGTCCTGCCTCGGTGCCGCGTGCTGGGCCAGCAGGGATGCATCGCATGGAGCCGCCGTGCCCATCAGAACTGCAAAGGGGAAGAGAAACGGGGAAGGAGCCCTGACCCCCCCGCACCGGGCGAGGTGTGCCTGGGCAGTCCCACGCTGGGATCTGGGGCCACGCTTCCCTCCCGCAGCCGCACGCGTTCCTCTGTTGCTGTGTCTGCAGGCAGAGGTTTGCGCTTTGGTGCTGCTGGGGTTGGCTGTGCTGCAGTGCCCTGCTCCATGCGTCGGGTCACAGCTCAGCTCTGCTGCCCTGGGGTGGGGAGCTCGGGGCTCTCCGGATCCATCCCCAAGGGTTGCTCCATTCAGACTGTTGGCACTTCCCCTTTTCAGCAGATTTTATTGATACCTAACGTGGCACATCCTGCTTTTAGGATCTCTTTGTGAATCCCTTGAAGCCTTCCCCTTGATGCTGGCGGGCTGCAGCCCGCACAAACAGCTCTGATGGCAGCGAGGGCTGCGGCCTGAAATCTGGGTCAGGATTGGGGCTGTGGGATCAAACAGCGCGTGGGCCCTGTAGGTGGCTTGGGGCACAGCCCTGTCCTCACCACAATGCAAGGGCAGCACCTCTGCAAGTGGCTTCGAAGCTGTTTGCAGGGTTAGAGTTAGCGGGTGCCCAGCAGGGCTCGGGGCGTGGGGGTCACCGGGGGGCTCATCCCTGCTGCAGTCAGTGCTTTGTGCAGTGTCCCTTTGCTGGGATGTGCCTTGCCCTGCTGCTGCCCCGCACACCCCAGCAGTGCAGCTCAGTGCCTGGCGCACGTGAGTGGCTTTGGGGGAAACCGGTTCCAAGGGGGCCATCTCTCACCCTGCCCCTGCCCATGCTCCAGGGGTGGATGCAGCTTTGGGGTACGAGGGGCTGCAGCACTGCCCCATCTCTGCAGTGATGTGGTGACAGCACGGTGGTACGGCGGCCGCCCGCTCTCACCCCCCCCGGGGTGGGCAGCGGGGTCCCACATGCAGTGATCCCACTGTACCCCATCACCCTGGTGCTCCCCATGTCCTTGTGAAGGGGAGAAACCCCCACACTTTGCCAGGTGTGCTTTGCAGTGAGGATGTACCTGATGCTGTGTGCATGGCACAGCACTGCCTGTAGCAGCGCACCCGGTGGCACTGTATGCAGAGCTGCTGTGTGCCTGTGCGCCCCAACACGGAGCAGTTTGGGGTTCACCCTTTGTCAGGAGCATCCCCTGCACTGTGCAGCACTCGGGCAGTGCAATCCCTCAGCACAGATTCCTGTGCTGTGCCCGACCCACCGTGCTGCCACGACTGGGACACCACGGCCGTGCTGCAGAGCAGGAGGTGCTCAGGGACAGTTGTGCCCCACCGCTGCCTTTTTCCTTCTCTCTCCTCGTGAGCAGCAGAATTTCTGGATAGAAACCACATGGAGACGGGACTCGAAGCGGAAAGCATCGGCGTGCAGCAGGCGCTGTGCTGGGGAGAGCGTTCTCAGGGTGAATTTTTGCACAACTGTCACTGAGTCTGGGAGAAAAATTGCAGCATCCACGTTCTTCCCACCATGGAAATAATCATCGTGTAGGTCTTTGCGGCTCCAGGACTGCAGTGGGTGTTTCTCCTGGGTCTCACCCGGGACACCTCCCTGCTGCTCTCCTCTCCCTCGGTGCAGCTGGGCACTGTGCTGGGGCACCCGTGGGCATTGTCCCTCTCAGGTGCAGAGGGAGGGGAGGGATTTGCAAGTTGTGTGTGCATGCACGGCATGCAGCATGCAGCTGCTGCATGTCCCTGCTGCACATGCGTGCTGGTGATGGGGAGCAAAGATGCACATGTGTTGTTCGTGAAGGAAGACACTTAAGCCCCGGCCTGCATTTGCCGGGCAACACTTAGCAAGATGCTGGTGCCACAGCAACGCGTCCTGACAGCGGGACGTGCAGGCATGGAGACACAGCTGGGGCTGCAGTACAGTGCTGCTGGTGCATGTAGCCGTGCACACGAGCACGGGTGTGTGCATCCATGCACATGAGCAGAAGTGTTTATCTGTACACATGAGCGCAGGTGTGCATGCACAGGTATGTGCAACCATGCCCACAAGCACAGTTGTGTATCCATGCACATGAGCACAGGTTTGTGCATCCATGCACAAGCACAGGCATGCATGCATGGGTGTGTGCATCCAGGCACCTGAGCAGAAGGTTATCCACACATATGAGCACAGATGTATGTGCACCCATGCACGTGTGCCCAGACGTGTCGGTGCACACGTGTGTGTCCGTGCACACGTGCACAGCTGCACGCAGCCAGGCCCCGTTGGGGGGCAGCGCCAGGAGGTGCCGTTAATTATTTTAATGGGGTTTTGCAGCAGAGGTGCCCCGCTGCTGAGCGCCGTGCAGCCCTCATCCCGTGTGGGACATGCAGGTTCTCCTCACGTTGCTTTCCTTTAATTTCTTTTTTCCCCCCAGGAGTTTGGAGTGGGGTTTTTTTGTTGTTGCTCCCTGCGTTTTTTTTTTCCTTCTCCCCCCACCCGCTTCGTTATCGTTTGTGTTAATTAGATTGTGACGGGAATGGTCTCTATTCACACAGAGAACCTCGGGGATGTGCGCTCACAAGTGCGTGCGTTTCAGTGCTGGGGGGGCTGAGGGGCCTTGAAAGAAACCATTTTACAAATAATTTCTTCATAAAGCTCCTTAAAAGCGAAGCCCCCCCTAATTAAGCGATTTGAATTTCCCCGTTAACCGCTCGGTGCTTCCTCGGATGATTAGAAAGGGATATTCATTTATGCCTTTTAAACGCCGCCCCGATTAAAATCAGAGAGATTTTTTTTTTTTTGCCTTCATCAAAATCTAACATCCTTGAGAAATTAATTTGATGCCTCTTGTTATCAATTAATTGAATCTCGTTGGGAGAGAGCCTGGTGCGGCGGGCGCTGTGCCGGCCTTCCCTTCCCCGTTGCTTTCCCCCTCTCTTCCCCTTCTGCCGCTGCTTCCGAACGCTGTGACATTATAAAAACTCGGCCCTTCTCCTTATTTTCGCCCATCTCATAAAATAAATGAATAAAACTTGCTCCCCCCCCCTCCCCCCACCCCTCCTCCCCCGTTCTCTGCAGTTCCTCTGGTACAAAACACCCTTTTTTCGCTCTCCCTTTCCTATAACTTACAGTGGGAGAGAAAAGAAACTTGGTGCTTTAGCAATCTCCCGGCGTCGCGGAGCAGCCGTGGTCCGTCTTTCTTCCTTTTCTTTGCTGGATATTGGATATTTCATTTGAATCTCCCTCTTTTCAATTAAAAGCTCCTTCCCCTCGCCCCGCTCCATTCTCCTCCTCAGTCTCCGCAGTGATTTTCCTTTCTTTAATATTTCAGCTCCATCCCCGGAGATGGATCTGCCTGCGTCTTTTTTTTTTTTAATAGACTTTTTCTCCCTCTATTAAACTTTTCCAATCTTCGTCCCTTTATTTTATTTTTTTTTTACCTTCCACCTCTTTAAACAAAAAAAAAAAAAAAAAAAAAAAAAAAAAGAGGAAAAGTTATAAAATTTAACGTCCTGAGTGCCCCAGTTCTGTATTTCAGTCACTGAGAAAGGAAAACATCGGCGCCGGCTCCGTTTGAAGTCCTTACAGTGGATGCGGTGGGTTTGGGGGTGGGGTCCCACAGTTGGCCCCGCTGTCCGCCTTTGGGGTGCTGAGGGCTTTGGGGTGCTGTGCGGTGTGGTTCCCTTTGCTGCGTGGAGCAGAGGGGTGCAGGTGGTTGTGTCGGAGTTCTGCTCCCCTCCGGCCCTGTTCTGCATCCAACATCAGTGTCGGTGCTCTCTGAGCTTCTGCTGTGTCCCCGCACTGCTGCTTTTGGGCCCCTCTGTCACTCCGGGCTTGAAACCTTCACTCTGGATCCCAGGCCTTCTCTCTATCCATGAGCGTCTGTAGGGGATCCCACAGTCCTCCATGAGTACTTATAGGGCACCCCAAACTCATCTGTGAGCATCTGTAGGGGGCCTCAAACCCATCCATAAGTGCCTGTAGGGGATCCCAAATCTCTCCATGAGCATTTGCTGGGGACCCCAAGTCCCTTCATGCACGCATGCATGGAGCCCTAGACCCATCCATAAGCGCCTGTGGGACATCCTAAATCCTTCCATGCACATTTTTGGGGGTTTCAAGTCGTTCCATGAGCACCTGTAGGAGATCTCAAACCCATCCATGAGTACCTACGGGGATCCCAAACCCATCCACAAGCACCTGTGGGAGATCCCAAATCTCTCCATGAGCATTTGTGGGGGACCCCAAATTGTCTCCTTGAGCACTTATGGGGCACCCCAAATGCATCCTTAAACACCTATGGGATGCTTCAAACCCATCTGTGAGCACCTGTAGGTTACCCCAGACTCATCCATGAACACCTACGTGGTGCTCCAAACCCATCCATGAGCACCTGTAGGGTATCCTAAACCCATCCATAAACACCTGTTGGTCACCCCAAACTCATCCACAAGTGCCTGTGAGGCACCCCACGCCCATCCATGAGCACCTGTAGGGACCCCAAATACATCCATGAACACCTATGGGGTGCCCCAAACCCATCCTGTGGGGGATCCTAAGCCCAACTATGAGCACTTGTAGGTTATCCCACACCCACCCACGAGCACCAGTGCGTACCCAGTGTGGGGTGCTCCCACTCCTGCCCCATGGTGGGCGCCCATGGGTGGCACTGGGGTTCCCCTGAGCGGTTGATCGAGGCACCGAGTCACTATTTAATTAGAGGTCCCTGATTAACAAAACTTGGTGTTCGGCTTCCTCCTGCCCTCATCTTTCCTGGCTCCGAATCAATGGCTTTGATATGCTAATTAGGGAGTAATTTAATTTCAAAAGGCCGCAATTAACAAGGGTGTTGTGGACATGCTGTAGTTAAGCGGCGTAATCTAATTTGCATTAGTAACAAGCAGGGACTAATTAGAAGCTTAATTAGACACTTAGACGGCTCTTGTGTTTACTTTCCTAATGAGATGGAGTGGGGCTCCCTCTCTCTCTTTTTTTTTTTAATCTTTTCAAGAGCACAACGGATGGAAACATGGAATGGAGCCACGTGCCCGGCCCTGACCCTGCTGGGGGGCTTGGGTGGTCCCAAAAAGTGGGGCAGAACCCCCTATGGGGTCAGAGCATCGTTGGGTGCAGTTTGAGCACCACTGGGTGCAGCTGGAGCATCATTGGGTGCAATTGCAGCATCATTAGGTGCAGTTGGAGCACCACTGGGTGCAATTGCAGCATCATTGACTGCAATTTGAAGCATGACTGGGTGCAGTTGGAGCATCCTCGTGTCTCCAGGTGTGCCTGGACCAGGTCGAGCCAGCAGTTGGGTGACCCTGTGGGGACATCCCCCTTGGTCCCTGGGGAGGGGGAGTGCTGCCCCATCACCCCATGCCCTGACCCCTGGGGTGACGCAGCCCATGGGCAGTGTGCAGTGCTCAGTGCTGCCCAGAGGAGTCGCTGGGAGTGAGATGAAAGTGGGAGATGAAAGTGCCGGAGGTGTGATCCCATTAAAGCAGTGCCCGGGCTTAGCCAATCCTCGGTCCTTTAAATCTCTTCTAATTTCCAGTAATGCTTTAGATTCATTTTAGCTCCCCCGGACTTTTATTTTTAATCCCCTTTCCACATTTCCATGTGTTTATGTGTTAATTAAAGGGTAAAAAGCCATTCTCCAAGCAATCCCGGCTGCCTCGGATTTGGGGTGGCTGCCGAGTGTTCCCAGTGCTGTGCATGGGGCTGGGGACAGCCACCCCATAGATGCCACATCCCTCCTCCCAGCGCCCACAGCTCCATCCCCTCCATGCTCTGTGTGTCCATCAGGCTGTTAATTGCGTTAATTACAGAGCTCGAAGGTGTTAATTGGAAAACCCCGGTCCCATGCCTGCGGTGTGTGTGTTGGGGGGGTGTCAGTGGAAAGGAATGGCGCGCACATCACGGGTTAGCGGCAAGTCGGGATGTCAGGGAGATGTTGCTGCTCAGATTAAGCAACTGTTAATTAAAAAGCGACGGTAATTAATATGCTCTGGTTACCATATGGCGCTGCTGAAGGCTGGGGGAGGCTTTCGTTGCGGAAGGTGCGCGCTTCAGTCAAAGGGGGAAAAAAGAAGCAGACCTCGCCGTCATCGTTTTTATTGTTATCTTTTTTTGTCTATTGGGTTTTGTAAAACTTTTATATGAATGGAAATATTTTCCTTACGATGAGTGCTTGCTTTTATGACTTCCTGCACTGTGCTGCTCCGTCCCATCCGGGCTGCGAGCTCACTGCATCGCGGGGACGGGGCCATCCCCCATCCCATCCCATCCCATCCCATCACATCCCCATCCCCATTCCCACTCCCATTCCCATATCCATCCCATCTTCATCCTCACCCTCATCTTCCTCCCATCCTCATCCCTATCCCATCTTCATCCCCATCTTCATCTTCATTCCCATCCCATCTCCTCCCATCCCCACTCCCCCCCTCTCCCCACTCCCATTGTCACCTCCATCTCTCTCCCCGCCCCCACCCCCGCGCTCACCCATCAGGATCCGCATCTGCTTCTTGCCGAAGATGCGGGAGAAGATGGCAGACACGGTGAGGCCCATGGCGGCGGCGGGAGGGCCGGGAGGGGCGGGAGGGCCGCGCCGGGGCGACCGCGCTGCGACCCCAACGCCTCCGCGCTCAGCGGCGCCGAAGGCCCCGCCTCCGCAGCAAGCCCCGCCCCCGCAGGTAGTCCCGCCCACAACGAGCCACGCCCCCGCTCACCGGGCCCCGCCTACTACCGCGGCTCCGTGTACTTCCGGTCACGCCCCTAATGCAGTTAGCCCCGCCCCTCGGCTCGTCCCGCTCCGCTCTGACACCTGATTGGCGGCCGGAGCGGTGGCTGCGCCTGCGCACTGAACCCCTTCGCCGCGCCTCTCCCTCTTCTTTTTGCGCATGCGCAGCGTCTGCCGTTTCCCCGCCAGGGGGCGGAGCTTAAAGCCCGCATGCGCATTGGGAGCCAGTGGCGGGCGGAAGTAGTTCGGCGGGCGGAAGTAGGTGGTTGTGGTCCGCGCCCGCGCGCTGGGTGCCGGCACCGGATCCGGTGGTACGGCCTGAAGTCTGCGGCCTGCTGTGCCCCTGGTCCGGAGGCAAAGCCCGAAACCTGCGGCCTGCCAGCCCCCGGCCCGGCCCTCCCTGGCAGCGCAGTCCCTGGGCTCCCCCTTCTGCTCTGCGGTCACTCCCTGCCCCAGCTCCCGTCACCGAGCCATGGAGAAGTTTGGCATGAACTTCGGAGGTGGCCCAAGTAAAAAAGAACTTCTGGAAACCATTGAATCGCAGAAGAAGCAGCTTCTTAATTACCAGGCTCGGCTGAAGGACGTCGTGATAGCCTACAAGAGCCTCATCAATGAGAAGGAAGCCTTGGAAGCCAGCTTGAAGGTGTTGTCCGCATCTCATGAGGCAGATGTTGGCCTGAGTGGTGCTCAGCCTGCATGCATGGCTGCCTCCAGCTCTTCCCTTGCCGATCCCACTGATGATAAGAGCTCGGTTCACAGCGAGGACAGCATGGGGACGGCAACCAGTGCAGACACAACAGCCAGCTTAGCCAGTGCAAAGGGCGAGCAGGGTGCTGAGGATGATAAACCCGCAGGAGCTGCACCCTCTCTTAAATCAGAAGAGGCAAATGGTTCAGAGAGCGGCGTCAGCACAAGCAGCGGGGAAGTGCCCTGTGCTGCCAGCGAGGCTGATAAGCGGGTGCTCCAGCTGAAGACCCAGCTGGCCACCTTGACCAGTGCTCTGTCGACGGTCACGCAGGAGAAGTCCCGCATGGAAGCCTCGTACCAAGCCGACAAGAAGAAGATGAAGCAGGACCTGGATGACGCTGTTAAAAAAGTGGAGGATGAGACTGACAGGTTGGAGACGGAGCTGAGGTCTGTCCAGGAGCAGCTCGCCGAGACCAAAGCCCGCCTGATCACACAGCAGCACGACCGAGCCCAGGAGCAGAGCGACCATGCTGTTATGCTGAGAGAGCTGCAGAAGCTGCTGCAGAGCGAGAGGGCATTGAGGCAGGATGCAGAGCTGAAGCTGGAGGAGACCAGGGAGGTGCTGGCCGGACGGGTGTGCATGGCTGACCGCGCGGAGGGCTACGAGCTGCAGATCAAGCAGCTGAGCCAGGAGGTGGAGGACCTGAAGAGAGAGCTGCAGGCTGTTCAGGAGGAGAGAAAGAAGCCAGACCCCCGGGTACAGGACCTGCAGGAGGAGATAGCCAACCTTAAGAACCACTTCCAAGCGCAGCTGCTGCAGGAGATGAGGAAGGTAATTCCCTGGTTGACCCGTGGCAGCAGCTGGAGCAGAGTTGGAGGCTGGAGGAGCCTGAATTCTCTCTCTCTGCTGGATGCCACAAAGTCCAAGAGATTTCAGATAGGAGAAAACACCATAGCTTAATTTGATGGGATGATATTCCCCGAGGAAAATAAAAGCTGTTAGCATTGCAGTGTATAAATCAGTTAACCACGGGTGGTGACCACTGGGTTTGGGAGCAGTCTTTGCGGGAGTTACGTGGTGAGTGTCCTCTGCAGCATCACTTGGTTCTGAGCAGCAGCTGGATTTGGGAGGAGAGACCAGTGCTCTGACCCGCTGTGGCAGTGAGTGTGCTCTCATCTCTGTAAATGCAATGCAAGGTACAGTTCGGTCTCTCTTAAAGGGAAATAACTTCCACCTCCCCCTGGGTGGAACTGTAATGGGCAAGCAGTGAGGCAAGTGGGTGATAAGGGCAGCCTGCTGTGCGAGGTGCTGGGTTGTGCATCTCGCTGGGAGGAGGGATGCAGGGGGCATGAAGAAGCTGTGGGGCAGAAGGCTGGAAGGCTTTGCTGCCAATCGCCGAGTTGGCAGCTGGAGGCACTCCAGTGTGGGATCCTCATCTCCCCACAGTCTGGAACAAGTTTTCAGCTTTCTAGTCTGAATCCTCTAATTAGCAGCTTTGGGCTGATGGCATGTGATTGACCTTGATTTGGAAGTGATCTCCAGCAGCTTCTGTAGGACAGGGCTGAGGATGAGCTGATCCCAGCTGTGTTTTGGCTCGCAGTGAGGACTGACGAGTGGTGCCACCGTCCCACTTGCTCTTTAGGCAGTCAGATCTCCATGGTGATAGAAGCTGTGAGCTCCAGGTGTTTGCTGTAGCTACTCAGAAGCCACTGAATTACGTCAATATCAGTGCAACAGAGCGTAGCATTTAGGCAAACTGCACTTAGGTGTAGGGAAGCTTTAGGGCATGCGCACACTTTAAACAATCCCACTGCAGATTGTGAGGTGAGTTTTCTGCTTCACGCCCCGTGCACGCCTCCAGCGATGCGGATAATGCTGCTAACAGCAGCTCTGTGGAGCAGGGAACAAATACAGAAATGCACTCAGTTTGTTTTATCCTTGAGTCAGTGTTTTAAAGATGGGTATGTGAGAGTGGGGGGGAAGGGGAAAGGAGGATTGTTTGGAAAATTAGGGGAAAGGGTGTCCCTGCGCTTGCTTGGAGTTGTTTAGAGCAGAATGAAGGTCTGTGTAATTGCAGAGCTCCGTGCTGGGGTGGTCTAACCCTGCTGCATCTCTTTGCTCACAGACTGCACAGGCGGAGGAGCAGCTCCGGCAGCACGCCCAGATGGAGGAGCAGCGCGTGGCCGACCTGGAGGGGCAGGTCTCTGAGGTGTCGGGGCTGCTGGGCACCTACGAGAAGGCCAAGCAGAAGGACCAAATGGTCATCCAGAAGCTGAAGGACCGCATCGTGCAGCTGGACCAGGAGAACAAAACCCTGGCCATCGCGGCCTCCAGCAGATCCCCCGCTGATGTAAACGTGGAAGAAGCCAACCTGGATGTGAACGTTCTCAAGGATAAGATGGAGAAGCTGAAGCAGCTGCTGCAGGCGGCAGCAAAGAAGAGTCAGCCCATGCTGGACATCGAGAAGCTGTGTGAGCTGGAGCTGCCGAAGGGCACCGAGGCCGGGGATGGCGAGAAGGCCACAGCTTTGTACTATCAGCAGGAGCTGAAACAGCTGAAGGAAGAGTTTGAAAGGTACAAGATGAGGGCACAAGTAGTTCTCAAGAACAAATCAGTCAAAGATGGCAATCTGGCTAAAGAACTGGAGGAAGCTCAGGAGCAGCTGGCTGACCTGAAGGAGAAATACGTGGTGCTTCAGCTGTCCTCCGAGGAGGTGGAAAAGCAGCACCAGCTGGACATGGAAGCCAAGAGGCAAGAGTTCTCCCAGCTGCAGCAGCTGCACAGGCAGGAGCTGGAGCGCTGCCAGCTGGAATACAGGGAACGGGCACTGAAGCTGGAGGAAGAGATGCACAAGCAGCGGGACCGGGCGCTGGCGGTGCTGGCCGAGAAGGACCAAGAACTGGAGCAGCTGAGATCCGTCATGTTGCCTTACGCCGGGCTCCAGGGCACCAAGAACTACATGGCATCAGGGACTGACACTGCCAGCGCTGACCCCCCAGCTAACGGCTCCACAGAGATCCTCCCCCAGGCTCTCCACCTCTCCACCAACGCGGAGCCCACCTTCATCCTGTATGCGGAGCAGCTGGCCCGCAAGGAGGTGGAGATCGTAGCCCTGAGGAAGCAGAAGCACAAGCTGGAAATGCAGGTTCACCAACTCCAGGAGAAAGTCTTGGTGGAGGAGGAGAGGCACCAGGAAGAGGTGTCAGCGCTTCAGAACGAAATCCAGAAGAACTTCAGAGATAAGAGCAGAGAGGGAGCCAACCTGGAGTACCTCAAGAACATCGTCTATAGGTTTTTGACGCTGCCGGACTCCGTCGGCCGCCAGCAGACTCTCACTGCCATATTGACTATTCTGCACTTCAGCCCGGAGGAGAAGCAGGCTGTCAGAAAGCAGTCTGCACACAGCAGCTGGTGGCTGTCGGGGAAGAGATGAGGCGGTCGTGGTTATCCCTCACCGCCCGTGTCTGGGAACACCTTTCTGCTGAGCTCACCTGCCGCGTGGGGCGGCTCCTCTCCAGCAGCAGCAGCAGAGCAGGGAGCTCTCAGCACAGAGCCGTGCTTGAGCTGGTGCTGTCAGCAGGGATTTAAAGCAGAACTGTGCCAACCTTTCCGGTAGGATCACATCACTCTCCTGCTCTGAGCTGGAACTTGGTTATTTTTAAAAGGTAATCAAGTTGGGGCTCTCTTGGACAGACCAGGAACTCCCTCCATGCTTCCCTGTGTTTCCCAGGGAGGATGCTCTGAGCCCCCTCTGGTTCTGTTAGGGCAGAGACCTCGGCTGCTGGACTATGCAGAGATGGGGGAAGGCTGAAGTCGGCACCGACTGCTCAGCTGTTGTTTGTGAGCCAAGTTTGGGAGATTTGCTGAGCTGCAGGATGTTCTGCAGTGCTGTGGGAGTAAGGCATGGTCCTGTGGGGGTGGAGGAAGCAGAGATGAGGGGCAGAAGGTGGCAGCTCAGGGTGCAGCGTGCGCCCTGATCTCACCACTGAGTCTGGCGTGCAGTAAGCATTGCTGATAGACCTTGAGGTTATTGCTTCAATTCATTGCGAGCCTGGGAGGAGGAGGAAGTCGTGGTGCACTGTGGCACAGCCAGCTGGCTCCGTGCTGCTCAGCCCTGACTTGGGAAGACATCTGCATGTGTATTTTACACCAGTTTGCGAGGGCAAAGCCAGGCGTGTGTGTTGGGTGTGGACAGGCACTGTGGGAAGTCAGTGGGAGCAGCAGAAGGGACAGCTCAGGCAGTGCTTCATCAGCCAGCAGGGGAAGGGGCAGCCCTGCAGCACAGGAGCTGCCAGAGGAGGGGCCTCATGCTGCTGTCGGCTCCTTGGAGCTCTCACAGCACAGTTCCTCCCCCTGCTCCCTTATAGCCCCACTGACTCCCTTCCATCTCTCTGCACATTTCTCCCTCTTTTCTCTCTTCATTCAGCCATTGAGCTCCAAAATAAACTTGAATATGTACTTGATGCCTAACTTGGCTGCTGTTTGTGGTTTGAGTGGTGAGCAGGGTGCTGGGACAAGAGGGGGGAATGGCTGTCAGCTAAAAGAAAGGAGATTGAGGTTAGATGTGGGGGGAATCCTTCATCCAGAGGCAGTGCAGCCCTGGCACTGCTGCCCCATCCCTGGAGGTGCCTGAGGCCACAGATGGGGCCCTGGGCAGCCTGAGCTGGGAGGACATCCAGCCCACAGCAGTGGGGCAGCTGGGGGGTCCTCAGCACCTGTTTGGTGGCCACTGGGACTCCCCCACCACTAGGAATGAGCAAGGATTGAGTCATTTAACACACGGTACCAGCACCACCACCATGGAGAAACAGTGCTGGGGAGGATAGGGACAGGGGTCCCCTAAGATTCTCTGGAAGCTGGTGTGCAAATCTGGACCTCCAGCCAGGGCAGAGGAGAAAGGGCATGAGGGTGAAGGGACACAGAAGCTGTTAGGAAAGTGAAGGTGGTAATTATGGACAGCTGGTTGCAAGAAGTGACTCAACACAGCATTGAGGGGAATAACACTTGTGAACATGAGGATATCTGTGCTGCTGCAGAGCAGGATGAGGAGCTGGGGCTGCTGAGAGCCACAGAGTGCACGCTCACGCGCTGCCCAGATTAACAAGCAGAATCAATTCCATCTGGAGCTGCAGTAGCTATTGCCACTCACACACCTGGAGCTTCGTAGCTGAAGGTCTGTGTGAAGGACATGGTGACACACACAGGAGATGAGAGCTGTGCTGGTTCCACTTGGGGCAATCGCACAGAAACAGCCCCTGGAGGGGCAGAAGTACAGTGAGCTCCATGCACGAGCTCAGCATCTCTGCACAGATTCCATCTCAGACCCAAAACCAAGAAACAGCTTGGCTCAATTGTTTTTTTTTTAACTATTATTTTCTACTATACAGGAGTGCTTCAGTCCACCACAGTCACTGCAGAGCTATCACAGCAGCAACACACGCACAAACTATATACACAATATACACTGTACAGGGAGGGCTGCTGCTAAGGAGCGTGGCACAAACAAGTTGCTACGGGGCGGTACGGCCACCCTGAAGGCAGCAGGAAGAGCAGCCCCACTGCTCCTCCGTGCTGCCCCAGCCATGCTCTGGAGTGGGAGAACTCAGGAAGGATTCTGTTACCTCCACCACTTACTGGCATCGCCCCAACTCCGTGGGCTGAGGCTGAAGAAGGCGGCAGCTCGCTCCACGCAAGTGCTCAGCGCTGCCAACAGAGAGCTGCAGCAGCTCTGCACGGTCTGAGTGCTCACCTCTGCTCCCGGGTGGGAAGGAGTGCATCAGGCTGCCAGGCCCATCCTGAAAAACATTCTGCTGGCACACCGGGGCGCTGGCCAAAGTGGCAGATGGTGGAATGCAGCAGCAGTGGCAGCAGTCGTGAGACCTCCTAATCAGATCCTCCACCGTGTTTTATCAGCAAGCGGGTTGGCTGTGTTAGACATACCTTGCAGCTCCAACTCTACGTGTTACCCAAGTGCACATACTCGATTTTTCCAAGCAGAATAAATTCCAGTTGGAGACCAGCTCCTCTCCGCAGAGCTCTGTGAGCTGTTGCCATTCACACAGCACACATCTGCCCTCTCTGGAGAGCTCTGCTCCTTGCAGATGCACCAGCCCCTTTTTCTCTCTCTTTGCCTTGAAGAAAAACCAACGTTCCACGTCCAGCAAGTCAGCCTCCCACTCCCATCACAGCTGAAGCTCTCGCTGCTGTGAGTCAGGCTGCTGAATGGGCAGCAACAATTCTTATCCACGTCGTTTCTACGTGGGGAACTAGCATCCCTCTCATTACCAGCAGGAGCTGTCCTGAAAACAACTCCCCCATACAGGGCTGGTCCCACTTCCAGGCAGGATGACAGCATTGAAATTTTGAGAGCCCAAGCACTAGACAAAGATGGATGTGTATATATGGGCAAAACATGTTTTGCACAGCCTATCACATGCTGCTGAAAGCCTGGCTTCCGCTTTCTGACCTACTAACAGCCACGCAGGAAACTGTTTTTCATTTACAGGCCCCTAAATCCAGCTCCTTGCAGCAGGACGAGACAGAACAGCGCACGTGGTTTCCCATTTCTGCTCCAGTTCTGATCCACGTGCTCAGAAATCAAACACGCTCCTGGAGGAAGGTCCTGACGGGGCCATGGAGGTTGGATCAGGGAAGAAGTTTCCTTTCCAAGCAGCTGCTCACAGCGTGGGAGGGCCCTTCCTTCTGCAACAGCCCCTCAGTGCGCTCAGTGGTGGTGCAGAACCGCCTGCAGATCCTCGGGCAAGGAGTCAATGATGGTCTCAATGTAAAGGCCCACGCGCCGCAGGGTCTCCTCCTTCACAGGGAGGTGCTGGCACCTGGCTCTTACCTGCAGGAAGGGAGAGGAGAGGAAATGAAGAGTCCTGAAACAGCTTCAAGTCCTCTTTCTGCTATGCCATCAGCTGAGCAAACCTCACACTGTCCCTGCAGTGGGGCTAAGAGAAAACAGATGGGGAAACTGCCACCTGGGGCTCAGGCTGACAGAACAAGACAGAACCTTGAATTCTCTCACAGGCAACCTCTCAGGATTCACCACTGTCCCATTTGCCAGTCCTCCAAATGAGGGAGGAAGAACAAAGCTTTCTAAGCATCAGCTGCAATCTGCACCCCTTGGTCACTCCCTGCCACAGTGATGCAGGAAGGAACGAGTAAAGGAAGAGGGGAGGAAAACCTACCAGCTTCTCACGGAGTTTTAGCACCAAGTCTACAATCTCCACCTCTGACTTGTCCTTCATCCATGCCACGATGTTCTACAGAAAGAGAAGAACAGTTTCCTTCAGGGCCATTTCTTCTTTACAGAAACTTTTCTCAGAGACACCCCTAAGCAAAGCCTGAAATAAAAGCGAGGAGGAGTTTTCTCATCCTCTTTCATAACTCTGCTCGCAGCATTTAAGCCTAAATGAGCAAGACAGAGCTCTCCCCACTTTTCTGCCCACGACAGCATCAAGCTCTTGCCTGCAAGAGAAGAATCAAGGAAAGATGCAGCAATACGCAGATGGTGCAGGGTTCCCCTCCTCCAGTCAGCACTCTGCATCTCGTGCTGCGCTCAGAACTTATATCTATTTGCTAGAGTCAGGCCTGTTAAGAAAGGAGACAGCTTTGGCATTCCCACACCACGCTCCAGGACCTGCACGGCTAACCAGTGAAGCAAGCACTGCAGCTGAGGGTGCACTGGGAGGGATGCCAGAGCTCCTGGGGCGATCCCTGCAGCAGCTCAGTTTTAGAAATTGCACCAGCGACCACTGCTAAAATTCCTACCTATTTTCAATGGGCATTAAGGGAGCCAGCAACTGATGACGTTTCCAGTCTGGGACTCTGTTGGCTTGGGAAGGGCCTGATGAATGAGAAATAGTTGAGAGGAGCAGCCAGAGCGGGTTTGCACTGGCTAAGCAAAAAGGGGAGCTGGGCTGCTTGAATAACAGCACTAGTGGGGAACAAGGACACCTCTGCACCCGGGCACGAGGCAGCCCTGTGCTTCCCTTGGGCACGAGGCACTGTCCCCACTCTGCCAGAGAACCGAGAGGCATCAGCGAACATCCAAGGAGCGTTCCCATCTTCCAGGTGTCAGGCCTGAGAATTCCAGCCCTGGTTTGAATACATGCAGCTGGAACGTACCGCTTCGCAGATGGCCTCCAAGTGAAGGGCTTCCAGCTTCTGGGTCATCTCCTTGTGCCTCTGACGGTACCAGCCATCAAAGTTGGGAGACCTGAAGAAACGCCTGCAGAAAGCAAGGTGACAGTGAGAAGGGGACAGGAGGGATCCCAAGAAGTACACGCTGGCTCCACATTTCCCTTCCTACTGCAGTAGATGCGGGCATTTTGATTTGGTGTCAACTGCTTATGAGCTAATAAGACCCTTTCACATCTCCTCTTCCATCAGGAAGCACGATGCAAGCCGGCAGCCTTGGCAGATTGTCACCAACAGAGGGACAGTCCTGCCAGTCTCACACCTGATCAAGCCTGAGCTGATTCAATAAGCACTGCCCTTTGCCATTCTTACTCATCTACAGCCACTTTGGTGGTGGATAACTAGGATGGTCCAACCACAGGAAGAAATTCACATTCCTCCGCAGTATCTCACTTAATTCTCCTTCTTTCCTGACATTGGAAGCTGTCAGCCACTTGCTGGCACTGACCAGAGCCCCAAATAATTGGTCTTTGCATCTCTCCCACATAAGCAAGGTATCACCCAGGTGATGAAAAAAGATGTGCAATTCCTGCCTCTCCAGCATGGTGCAGCAATAAACCAGTTTTCACTGGGCTGCACAGGGGAAGCAGACGGGGCAGCATTACTCCTCCCTTCATCTCAGAGCATTACAGAAATTCAGAACAAAACCAGCTCTCCTTTACGAAAGCTACGGGCACGCTTTCCCACACACTATCCTAAATTCTACCCTAAAAAAATCATCTTTTATGTCCGAGCTGCCTTGCTGGTTTGCACTATGAACAAAGCAGTACTGAATGCTGTACCAAAGAGTACAGCCACCGCAGGATGAAGACCTACACATCTTCCTGCTCCACCCGCCAAGGACCAGGCACTTCAAAAAAGAGACATTCCCTGGAAGAGAGTGAGCAACACAGCTGACAGCAAAGCCGCGTCCCCTCGTTCCCCATCAGTGAGGTGTTCTTCAGTTCTCCACCTTCATGGTTTGCAGCTCCTAAACCCAACTGGAGCTCCTCATTTCAGAGATTACGAGAAAGACATGATTGATTTCCAGGCTGGATGTGGCTCTGGGCAGCCTGGTCTAGTGGCTGGTGACCCTGCCCATGGCAGGGGGGTTGAAACTAGATGATCTTTGAGGTCCTTTTCAACCCAGGCCATTCTATGATTCTATGACTTGACTCTGTGTTCTGCTCTTCCTGACCAACACCAACCAATTCTTCATAGGAATGAGTTTGCTCATTATAAACTGCACCAGCTGTTAAGGAGATCGTGTACGTAATGAACGAACTCGTACCTGTAGAGACCCAGCCAGTCACCCTTAAGGACACAGGTAAGTTGGGGACCAGCATGCTCTAGGGTCTTCATGAAATCATCTTGTCGGAAAGGACGAATCTGTGGAGGATTCTGTGCAATGGAAGGACCACATTACACACAGCCAGAAGAAACCAGGGGAAATCAAGGTCTGTATCTGCAATTCAGGGGGCTGCACAAGACAGATTCAAAACAATAACTAAAGAGACATTAACATCTTAACCAGCCTCGCTAGCAAAATTCAAATTAGATTCACAATAGCTGAGCTTACTGCAAAACAGGAAGCATCTGTCCTCGTGTTTGTTTCTGTTTTTTGTTTCTGTTTTTTGAAGGCATAATAACCCTCTTCCTTTAACGAGGGAAGTTCACGCAGTGTATCAGAGCGCACGATCAGCATATGGCAGAATCATACCCAATCCCCAGCCAAAAGAAAGCAGAAGAGACTGAAGGTTGAGCTTACTTTCCATGGAGTAATGGCCCTCTGCAGAGGCATCAGACTTGCAATATAGTGCTCCTAAAAACAAACAAACAGGAAGGTGTTACAACAATCAAGGAGCCTCTTGCATGGTCACTGAGCGTTATGGGCTTCTCCAGTGCATCACAAACCCTGGCCTCCTGCTCGTCCTCTTTTCCTTTATAGCTGTATTTTACGTGTGCCCAAGCAAACCAGCCTGCTTCCCACCAGGGGTTAGGTCACAAAACCACACGCTGCAAGAATCCTAAGCAGGACACAAGAAAAGGTCAGGTGGGAAGAACCATGGCTTGGGTTGGAAGGGACCTCAAGGATCACCTAGTTCCACCTTTCCTGCCATGGGCAGAAGCTGGCAAGAAGCCCTAAAATCCTAGAAGGTGATCTGTTGTCTCATTTACTACACCTTATGATGATGTAGAAGAGAAAGTGAAGGAGTCAGACACGTGCAACTGGATGGTCACCAATGAAGGATTACCGGCTCTCTAATGAAACAGGATCAGGAAGGCCCTGAAAGCAAGCACTGGTTACGGTCTGCCTCAGGGGAACAGTCACCACGTGGACAACCTGCTCAGCAGGGACATCTTCACACTGGCATAGGTTTGATTCTAGCACTAAGAGGAAGAACCACAGAACCATAGAATGGCCCGGGTTGGAAGGGACCTCCAGGATCATGAATCTCCAACCCCCCCGCCACAGGCAGGGTCACCAACCTCCCCATTTAATACTAGACCAGGCTTGGGCTCAGGTCTCTTCATCACTATTTATCTGCTTTGACTACCTGGGGAAAAGAGCAAAGATTTGGCATTAGAATCAAATCACGGGGGGTGACTATTTCTGCACTGCAGGAACAAACATTCCGCCTTCACACTCAATGTGCTGCATACCCAACCTGCAGACTTTCATGCTAATTACTGAAATTCTCAATCAAGAGACATTCAGCTCCTTTCTGTAGAGCAAAACATCTCCACGGTGCCACATCCAGAAACTAACACAGATGCTCAAATAGAGGCGAATCAAAGAGGGCAAGTGCCAGCTTGTCACTTCAGCAAGCATCCCACTCCCTCCCTCTGCCTTCACACCGCCCTGACAAGTCCCTGCCCAACTCACCAGGGGAATGATGAAGCTCTGGGTGAGCTCCAGGAGGTGCCTCCTCAGAAGGGCGCTCTGGACTTCAGACGGGCGTTTCCGCTGGATGCCCTGCGAGCACAAGCAGGGCGTTCACAAAGATGCTGTTCTCTGGTATGCAGATAGACACAGGATCTGCAAACTCTGCAGCTAGAAGCCACCAGTCCTGAGCATTCTGCAAACTGCACTGCCCAAAATACATATTCTGCTCCCTGGTTCAAGAGAACGCTCGTGTTTCATTACATAGAATCTGTTTCTTCAGACTCTTTGTTCAGTAAGGATTGCCCTCACTTAGGTTATCATTTCTGACAGCTTTTAATCTATGGTATCAAGTGAAGAACTTTAAAGCTGGCCTGAGAAACGCATTCAAGCACACTCGACTAAATCATTACGCACTTAAATCAAGCTCAAGATAAATCTGTTGCTCGTGGAGTTCTGTCTGCTAAGCCGAGCTGCCAGCAGAGTTTTCCCACAGCCTCACGCATGACGTGGAGCAGGGCTGGAGCTGCTCACCTTTAGCAATCTTTTTATCAGAGCTTTGTCTTTGTGAAGAAACGTTTTGTAAGAAGTGTAGATTCCTAAGGTTGGAAAAGAAAGTGATGTTAGAAACAAACTTGTGCCCAGAGATCTGGAGGAGGCACCATTACGTGGTGCAGGGAACTGAAGTCTCCAGCACTGTCTGTGTCAGAGGGTTGATTATAAACAATAAAATTACAACATCGCTAATGCAGCCAGCACTCACAGCAGCATCAAAGGACACTGCATTACTTCAAGGATCTTCTTATCCTATGTTTAGGGTGAGATAACTCACTGAGGTCGGCTCACGGCCAGGCCTGACAAAAGCTGCATCCAGCTAAGCAAGTTCCTTTGAGTTCCACCACATCTTAAAAGCAGACACGATACAAATAAAAGTAAGAAAATTAGAGTCTGCTCCCCAACACCAAAATAATTAGCCTCAATTAATGTAAATTGTCTTTTTCAATCTCAGAACAAAGATGTACAGCTTTTCTTTATTAGCTGGGGGATGGCCTTACAGGGGGCCACATAGCAGATGGAGCATGAGGACACCAAGATTATTGTGATACCAAATGTGTGTAATGCTCATGTCTGCAAAGCCACTAAAATCCCCTGCCTGGAAGGGTAGATAGAACTAAACCACAAGAGGACATACCTGGTTTTGTGTCTAGAGTTTTCAGTTTAGTTAGCTTCTTCACCTTGACTTGCTTGGGCAGGTCACCTGGGGAGGGACAGGAAAGAACTCGTTCAGGTTCTGATCTCCTCTCACAGCCACAGCACATACAAGAGATTGCACACTTGAGAACGTCTGCGCTACGCTTATAGATAACAAATCACATCCCCTCCTAGCTCTGTCCTCACATAAGCCTTCTCATGTGCCAACTTTCATGCTGCAAGTTTGGACTGGGAACATGTTCAGGAGGCACTGCAGAACAGCAACACGACCACCACTGTGACTTCTCAGCCTGGAGCACAGCAGTTTGCTGCACTTCATAGAGTCTCCCTCTTTCTACCTCATTTTCTTGTCTACAGAATTCTCTCTTTCCTACCCAGGAGGTACCCTCATTTTCTTCATGCTTTGTAAGAAAAACCCAGCAAGTTTTCCTCTCAACCCTTTGTCCTCACCAAGGTTCACGCTCAACTTGCACATCAGCTGCCTCAGTCCAGCCTTCCCTTCGGTTTCTCAGCTCTCACAAGAATGTAGATGTGTGAAACGATGGCTACAACTCCCTGCCAGCCCCAACAAGCACAGCAGCACAACAGGACATGGTTCCACCCTTACCTGACATTTTGAGCTCCCCAACCCGAAGGATGTGTGGCCAGTGCTGGAGTGTTTTGATAAAGAAAGGGTTCGTGACTCCCACAACAATGTTTGGCCTGGAAAGAGGGGAAGGATCACAGAGCAACGTTACCCTCAGGGTTTCCTCCACACACACAGCTGCAAGTGGGCAGCATGGGTCTGTCAGCTACTTACGGAGCTTGTGTCCTGGTGGTGTATTCTTTAAACTCACTGTCATGGATAGTGAAATAGGGACGGTAGTCGCAGCAGTACCTCAGGGGAGCAAGGCAGCTGTAACAACAGACAGAACAGTGGCCATCGAAGCTTCACAAATGAGGAAGGTGTGCTTACAACAAGTTCATATCCAAGAGCAGTGTTTGGTCCTGCCAGAGGTAA
Source organism: Pavo muticus (assembly GCA_016647715.1). Lineage (NCBI taxonomy): Eukaryota > Metazoa > Chordata > Aves > Galliformes > Phasianidae > Pavo > Pavo muticus. The sequence goes on from JACDJE010000053.1 coordinate 3,586,833, forward strand.
GGCTTTGGAGGAGTTCTCAGATGGTTTTTCTTTTTGCTAGAGTTCAAAGCTGGGGAGAGAAAGCTCCTCAGGGCCGTGACCCATCAGCAGTCCCAACACCAGGGACTCACTTTCACTCCTCTCTACTATTGGTGGAACACGAACAAGGCTGTCTTGCTGTGCTAACTCTTCTCTTATGTACTTCCACAGCCAAACTAAACCTAACGCAACTGACCTCCTGATATCTGAGAAACTGCCAGATATTGTTATGGTCATTATCTGCATCTCAAAATGAGGGCGTTACCTGGTGAGAGCCAGAACCATTTCAGAAGAAACTGTAGGGGATGGAGCCATCACAACAATTGGCTCTCCCAGGAGCATCAGCTCCCATAACATCTGGACGTGAATTAGCACGGGCTGGAAACACCTGTTAATGAAAGGAAGAATGACAAGTGGGGTTTAGAGAGGCAGTTCAGAAAAGACCAGACACTATTATCACATAACCAGATGTGCCTCTCGGCATTTGAAACCTAGGACTGATTTATTGTACCCCACAACAGAACATCACACATCTTTACACAAGCTACAGCTCAACCATCTTATACAGGTGTACAGGAAATGCTTTGAGCCATGTAAAGCAATGGATTTCAGTATGTCTTTTCATCTAAGCAAAACAAAATGCTCAGGGCTTACATATATGTAAGAACAGTACCTACAGTGTGGAAAGATGTGGCTCAGATGCACAGGGTGCATGCTTCAGTGCTTAAGCTGAGATCAAGAAAAGAAACTCTCCTCTAAGGAGAACACCAGTGGATGTGTTAGGGATCCTCCCTCCATCCCTACGATCTACAGGATGCTCTGAGCAGGGAGGACACAAAGCAGATGGAGAAGAGAGGGCTGCAGGGACAGTGGCTCTTACCTGAAGAGATCCAGTTCATGAATGCTTGGGAGAACCAGTGGGGCTGGTAAGAGATTCTAAATGAAGAAGGAAAAAAAAAACCCAAACAAATCCAACTTTGTTGTTAAATGGAAGCATCCTGACTAAAATGTCATCTAAACTGATGCATCAAAACAGCTCCCTCCACAATAAGCCCAAAAATAAAAGAATGGTGTCAATGCTTGGAGATACAAGCCAGGAATAGACCTAGATTAGGCGTTCAAGGTTCAAATGGATTTCCATTCTTAGATGAGAACCAAGAATCCCTTCATCTCAAGGGCCTCCTCCATAACTACTCCTTTACTTTCTGGAGCTTCCCCTGGCTGAAGGCAGAATACAGATGCAGACATAGGCAATAAGTGCTGGAAACATGGCTACCAAAAGGTCAGAACTGTGTAAAAGACAGACAGTAACATTATTCAAAGGGAAAACAATGAAAAGATGAGATGAACAGGAAGCAAAATCAAAGCTGAACCAAAGCAGTAAAGATGTTCAAACTGCAAACACTATGAAAACAGCATGGAAGACTACAGCAGAGCTCCAGGAAGACCTACCCATGCACTCACTACCAGGAAAGAAAGTGAACAAAAGCTGTGGAAACAATGCTCATGCATAACTTGAAGCACTGTGCAGGGTCCTGTTTTGAAAGACACGGACACGAGAGCACACAGTTTGCTCCAAATGGGTTACTCAAACTGAACTGATCCTACACCAAAGCGGTATCAAATGGGACAAGGCTCAAAGAGTTGCAGTTCTTCCACATCCTCCTTCCCCAATAGTCCTTATTCTGCCCATCAGTGACTCGTGCCACACCACGCTTCATCTTACCTCTTGATTGAACTGCTTCACTGGGCTTGATCCTGGCTTATCCACCCTGGATGGGATTCTCACCTAATTAAGGACAAGTTAATCAAGGAGATGGAACAAGCACGCACACACAATGTACTTTCTTCCCTAATAACCACCCTCATGGAAAGCTTTCTCAATTTCCAGTTCTAATTGCACTGTGGTTATGAGTAAAGCAAAGAATCTAGAGCCAACAGCAACGTTAACATCCAGGAGGAAGGAAGCACACGTTCCCCTTCCCAGTCTGGCCCAGTCTGCTGCTGGGTATCATTCATCAGCAACACGTACCTGAATGACAACCCCCATCACTGGGAGGTTCAGTGTCTGTCCTGGCACTGGAGGTGGCCACTGGTCGATCTCGTTGCACACTGCATGGATGCAGACAAAGAGAATGGGTTGAGTAGAATGGGTTGAGCAGAAGGTGAATGCAGCTAAGTCAGCTGGCCCTGTGAGTTCTGCCCATTTATTATTGCTCACTCCTAGTTCATGCGTCCCCAGGGCTAGCTGCAAACCAACCCTACATCAAATAACTGCTCAGGTTTAGGTCAGATGCTAGATTTATGCCTGCAGCACTGCTCCCACTGCAGACCCAGCAGCACTGCAGCATCAACAAATCATGATTAAGCTGAACAGTGCAATCAAGGTCTAAACAGAGACGTCACATTAGCAAATGTTTCCCCTCTTTGGGAATACATTGTAAGCACAACTGACAGCATTGTCTATTAGGACTGTCAGACACTTCCCATTAATGCATCCTTTACAGCTGTTTATCATTCTGACAAGGCAGGCATTTGGATCAAAGTCTTTTCCCTGTTGGAATTTGTTTCAGAACGAATTAATTCGGAGCGTTCCAGCTGCCTTTCAGGAACCTCCTGATAATACCACTGGAAGATTTCAATATGCAAACTGTCCCCCCTCGATCCCGTGGCTCACCTGCCTCCAGGCATGGCTCCAGTTTGTCAAAGTATTCCGGAGCAATCAGCTGCAGCAACGACTGGAACAAGTTCACATACGGAAGGCGTGACACCAGCACCAGAGACTGGGGAAGAAAAAGGACATTAGGAGTCAGAGCCACTGTGCTGTGGCTATTTCTGGCACAGTATATGCCTGTGCTGCTTCCTAGAGGGCTCTGCTTGAAAACCAACATCAACAACATGAAGGAGCTCAAAAGCAGCACTTCTGGTGGAATTCCTCCCAGCTGAGCCTCCAAGGAGTTTCTTCATAAATAAGCACAGCTGACAGCTTCTAGAAGGGAGCCGCTGCAAGTGAGATGGCACAAGTTTGTGATCTAGCAAAAAATCAGCTGTAGGAGAAAATAAATTGCCAATAGGTTCAAAGCTACCAAAATAAGCAGAGCAGAGAGAGCAGTGCAAGCAGCAGGCGGTCAAAACTGAAATGAGGCAGACAAACAACACAGGAATGCTGGGGAGGAAGAATCACAGAATCATTTGGGTTGGAAAAGACCTGTAAGATCAAATCAACCATCCACCTGACGCTGCAAGTCCAGGTATCCAACCTAAACCTTCCCTCCTTCAAACCATTTCCCCTTGTCCTGCTGCTATCTGCCCTTTCAAAGAGTCGACTCCCCTGAAATCCTTCCTGATTTCCAATCTCAACCACCTTGGTGCAACGTGAGGCTGTTGCAAAATAATGATGATGTGTTTCCAGCAATGATTTTTTGGTTGTTATTGCAGTGTGTTTCATTGCCTTTTATGAGATACAAATGTATCTTACTTGTCTTTTTTAAACACCTTTTCCATTTCAATCCCACTGGGCTATTCATTACTACGCTGATTGTTCTCCTCCACTGATGGTTACAGGATGCACTGTTTAGGGGTATTGTAGTATTTAGGAGTGTTTCAGCAATGCTCATCCAAACACCTTACTTCAGAGCCAGAGCTTTGCCACTCAAATCAAGCAAGCCACCCAAACGTGACAGTAAGTTTCACTGAGGAATTCCACGTGCCCCCTACTTCTGAAAGCCTGTAAGAGACCAAGTGTGTTAGCCCATGCTGTGAAGTTTCCCCAGTCCAACAGCTTTTAAAGTGATCCATCCACTGCTTTACTGGAGATGAAGAATCTCGTTTCTATATTGAAGTGTTACTTTGAAAGAAACTTCATGTCACTGCCTACAGAAAGCACAGAGGCAGGGACAGATGCAGCCCCCATTGCAGGTGCTCAAAGTCCATCTCTTCCGAGGTGAAAGATCACTCCTGAAAGAGTATTCCTATGGATCCACAGAGGAAACAGTGGATCTTCAGATCAAAGTATTTTCCCTCTCTGGGGAGAACCTGAAATCCCACTCTCTGGTGCAGTAACTGTACCCATCTGCCTGAATAATTCTAAGCACTTTGCATACCTATACTGAAATAAAGGTTTAAATTCATGTTATTTCTTTTCCATTGTCTGTGTTGAAGGAGTTTACGCTGAGAGATGAGGTTTGTGAGGTAACAGCAGCATCACTGCCACCAGCAAGAAGCAGTCGGCACAGCAGCAACCCATTCCCAGATGGCTGCTAGGGAGGAGAGAGATGAATAAGAGCAGGGCTGGGGATTAATATCACAGACAGCACTAGCTGAGTATGTCCCCTCTCTGTCTGTAACACTAGAGCACACACTGAAGGAACTATTCCAGTACTTCAAGATCTCGTGATTCAGACAGCAGGTCACCACTCATGTGATTAACACACCATGGCAACCACATCCAGGTTTGTTTGCAATTACACTTTCCACATATTCCTCCTCTCCACGACCTCTGCTGCTTCCTGCAGAAGCGCCGTGGGCGTCACGTAGGAAGTGGTGCTATTTTACAGCTATGGATAGGTGCCTTTTGACAGCTACGTACCAGCGGGGAGCAGCAAGCTATCTGGTTTCAGCACTCACCTTCTGAAAATAACCTCTCTTCATCGAGCTGTCCTTGACTTGCCTGAAGTATACGTAACCAAAGTAATGCGCCGACTCCCTCTGCAAGAGAAACAGGGCTGTTATGGAGACCCAAACGCTGCCATCCACAAGCTCCCTCATTTCAAGCACTCTGTGCCTGTGGACAGCAAGGAGGAAGGAGAGCTAACAGTGCCAGACACAAAGATGGTCCTTCAGATCGCATTCGGAGGCACCGCCGGCACCATGGTTTAAGCCTTCGTTGTCTTTCAGATGTTACTTCTTAACAACAGAATCCACTACGTTGGCAATTTTTCTTTACTGCTTTAGAGCCTGAATATGTCATCCTGGTACTACAGAGCAGTAAAGATGCACACAAGTTGAAAAAAAAATCTCTGAGGCAGAATTTAGGCAAAGAAATCCTCCCAATCCTGAGACCCACAACCCATTTCTCATAGGAAAAGGATGCAGAAGTGTTGAGCACTGCAAGCATCAGCTCCTGTGACAGAAAGGAGAAAGCAGAAGAGGCTGAGCTGATCCAAAGGCCATCCGCTTCAGCAAAGGAAGCAGCAGTGCTGAAGGCATCCCTCCTTCTGCATGAAATGGGCAGAGAGCTTGCAGCTGGGCAACACACAGCTCAGGGATTGGTATCAGTGCTTGGGAATGGCTAAAGCAGCCAGCACGCTGCAAGCCAAAGCACAGATGTGGGACATGCCAGTTTCCATATCATAGAATGGCCTGGGTTGAAAAGGATCACAATGATCATCTGGTTTCAACCCCCCTGCTACGTGCAGGGTCCCCAGCCACCAGCCCAGGCTGCCCAGAGCCACATCCAGCCTGGCCTTGAATGCCTCTAGGGATGGGGCATCCACAGCCTCCTTGGGCAACCTGTTCCAGGTCCTACGCAAACAACTGCCCTCCCTCAAGCAAGCAGGTAAACATCTCTCTCTCCACAGACAAGGATGTTCTTGTCTTGCCTCATGGTAATGCACACAGGCAGCCGTGCACCCTGCTGGATGTCACCTGGGTCCCACAATTTCTCCTTCCTCTCTGCCCAGACAGAGCCATTGCTTTACTCTGAGTGGTGAGGTGCTGGAACAGCTGCCCAGAGAGGCTGTGGATGCCCCGTCCATCCCTGGAGGTGTTGAAGGCCAGGTTGGATGGGGCCCTGGGCAGCCTGGGCTGGTATTAAATGGGGAGGTTGGTGGTCCTGCCTGTGGTGGGGGGCTTGGAGCTTCATGATCCTGGAGGTCACTTCCAACCCGGGCCATTCTGTGATTCTGTGACTTAACCTGGGCTCCTCCCGCTTCAGCTGCAGCTCTCAGCACGGCCCTGCACTCATATTACTGCAGGAGAAGTCCCTGCACTGAACGCTTTCTTCTTTTCTGACTCTTCAAGGGAAAACAACCAAAGAAAACGAGCAATTTTAAACCCAAAGAGGGCACATTTGGATTTTAAACCCAAAAGCACTGCTGCTGGCTTCGTAGGGGTACACAGAGCACCGAAACACAACCGACCTGCAGCGTGAGGGGTGCTTCCCTGTTGTACTCGCCATCGTCCTCGTAGTGAGTGGTCCTCTGGCCCCCAGCCTGGCGCAGGCGGAAGCTGAACTGAGTGTCCCCCAGGCCACCTGGACAGAGAAGATCAGTGAGAAGTTTCAGCAAGGAGAAAGCAGGGAATTACTCCAATCAAAAGCACAAGACAGGAAGAACTCGTAGCTGAACACGAGAAGCAGCAGCACTAAGTCACACCTCACCAAGTCACTGCTGGGAAGCTTACAGCCATCCCATGTAGCTGCAGCCTCCACTCCTCATCTAACACTGAAAAGCCTTCAAGCAGCCTTAATTCAGGAGCACAAAATGCTGATTGAGCAGCAACCCCTTGCACAATGGCTCTGCAAATGAGCAACATGAACACTGCAGCTGGGAACCTCCCAGGTTACGCAGCGTTGCTCACCAAGAGCTCAGCAGCAAAGAAAGAAAGGGTGTGAAAGCTCGGGAGTGGATAGGATGGGTGGGAGAGCTGAGGTCAAGCACTTACAAAGAGATTGGTTACGAGGAAGGAAAGAAACACCCCAGAGCTCTGTGAACAAAACCCAAGGCAGAGCAGACTGAGGTGCTACAGAGGGCTAAGGGGAATCATTCCTTCCAACCACAGAACTGCAAAGATTGCTGTGTTTGTTATAAAGGTATTCCTGCTAGAAAATAGTTGGCTCAGTGCTTGGAGCACTGAGTTTTCCCTTAGCTGTCAGAAACCTGTGAAAGGACATCCAAAACCACCAGAACTAAGCTGGGCAAACAGCACTCAGCAGCCAGTCTGAAAGACACAGATATTGGTATGAATGAACACAGCTATTGCATCCCCTCTGGTTTATAAATGCAAGCTTTGGGAATGCCTGCTGCGAGAGCATCCCCCCCCCATCACTGAGCACTCAAACACAGAAATGCTGACAGTCAACAGCTGCAAGCCTCAGGAAAATTTGCCCTTTCTGACTCTTTTTTAATGTATTATTCACATGGGTGAAGCATGAGCTGCAGGACTATCAGGAAAGCATCCCGCCACCCACTGGATCACAGATCTATATCCAGGGAATAATCATAGAATGGCCTGGGTTGAAAAGGACCACAATGATCATCCAGTTCCAACCTCCTGCTACGTGCAGGGTCGCCAACCACCAGCCCAGGCTGCCCAGAGCCACATCCAGCCTGGCCTTGAATGCCTCCAAGGATGGGGCATCCACAACCTCCTTGGGCAACCTGTTCCAGTGCGTCACCACCCTCTGGGTGAAAAACTTCCTCCTAAGATCCAACCTAAACCTCCCCTGTCTCAGTTTAAACCATTCCCCCTTGTCCTATCTCTGTCCACCCTCGTAAACAGCCGTTCCCCCTCCTGTTTGTAGGCTCCCTTCAAGTACTGGAAGGCCACAATGAGGTCTCCCTGGAGCCTTCTCTTCTCCAAGCTGAACAGTCCCAGTTCCCTCAACCTTTCCTCATAGGAGAGGTGCTCCAGCCCTCTGATCATCTCAGTGGCCCTCCTCTGGACCTGCTCCAAGAGCTCCACGTCCTTCCTGTACTGGGGGCCCCAGGCCTGGACGCAGCACTGCATATGGGGCTTCACAAGAGCTGAGCAGAGGGGGACAATCACCTCCCTCTCTCTGCTGGCCACCCCTGTTTTAATGCAGCCCAGAACACAGCTGAATCAGAAGGACAATAAGGCTCAGTGTTCAGACCTCGGGGCTGCTCGGTGCCCATCGGTTGCTGCTGCACCAGACGATGACTCACTCCTTCCATCATGAACCCACTGCTCTCATAACAGCAACAGAGCACCCGCAGGCAAGGCCAGCAGATGCCACCTACCTGAGTAGGAGTCAGGGAAGGACAAGTAGCAGATACTCGTCTTCTGCAAGGAACCAAAAACACAGGGTGAGCAAAGCTCCATCGCTGCCGCGCGGTGTTTCAACAGGAGAAGGGACAAAACTGAGTGCTTACCTCATTCTCTGTTAATCTGAAGTCATAAGGATACACCAACTGCAAAAGAGACGAGAGTCAGTAAGTCGATCCTTGCATTGCTTGCAGGAGGGTCGCTTTTTGCTTTAATTTTTGTGATTCTGGCTAGAAACTCATGGACCAATTCAGCAGAAACACCAAACACTCCCGAAGGAGAGGAAAGCTGCCATTCTGAGCAATAGGAAGGCAAGCTGGAGGGAACAGGGCAAGAACAGCTGTGAAAATGAAGCTCTGCATACACACAGATGGGAAAACAGCGTGCCCTGCTCACACCAAGTGCCCACCAAGCCCTGCGTGAGGCTCAGCATCTATCAGAGCTGAGGGTGAAACACTTATTTAATGGCTCTGAGCGCCTGGCTGGCCAGAGATGCTGCTCACAGCAGCTACAAAGAGTAAATGATGGGCAGGAGAAGCCGGAGGGGACGCAGAGCTCAGTTTGAGCCTCGCTGATCTGAGAGCTGCTGTCAGAAAGACAAGGTTTGCTGAGCTTTGTCAGCATTCTGGTGACAGCTGAGCCGTGCAGCACCCTGCTTATCATCCAGCATCTGAGATAAAGGGATCTTCAAGGCTTCTGAAGCATCCAGTTGAAGATCCACGTAAATGCTGACAGTGCCATTCCTGCATTCGCTGTGACCCAATAAAAAGAGAACTCAGAGGAAGATAGCTCAGCTCAGGGCTGAGCACAGAGCTGCACACAACCAACGCCCACAGCAGAAAGCCACACCGAGGAGCAAGAAATATCACAGCAATAGGGCTGCACGTGGCACCTGGTGAGGAGAGGAACCGTAATACTCACAAATCCATGGCAGTAAACCACGCAGCCTTGCAGCACTTACTGCTCGGGGAGTGCAGGTGGCTTTAAAGCAGATGAGAAGCAAAGGAGCCCTGAAGAACTGCAAGCACAGAGCAGGCAGCAGCTCTGCTCGAGGTCAGAGTGAGAGCATCTGGAGCTCAGAGAGCTCCGCTCAGCACAGCTCTATAAATAGGGTGGGCACACCGCCAGCACGCTGCACGCTCAGCCCCAGCACTTCTCTGCTGATTCCTTGGCAAGGTTGCCTTGGGTGGCTTCAGAGAGAGCATCAAGTCAACAATTAAAAATCACACCAGTTAGCTTGGCTGAGGGAAGAGAGAGGAGATGATGCAGGAGCAAACTTAGGCCACACAAAGCGGTGCTGAGGGTGGAGCAGGAGGGCTGGAGCACGAAGGGACGCCTCACAGCTGCACTGCAGGAGCAGACACACTGTTCTGCATGCTTCCTTTTTGCATTAGGTGACCAAACACTTCCTTGTGGCTGTGACTAATCTGAAGACTGTAGATAATCTGCTTTGTTAATTGCTGTATTGTAATGCAGACCTGCATCGTTGACACAGAGCCATCAGAAGTGCAGCAGCCTCGTGCTGCTCGTGATCCAAACCTGAGCTCCAGAGTCCAGGCAGACTGGAACAGGTTGCCCAAGGAGGTTGTGGATGCCCCGGCCCTGGAGGCATTCAAGGCCAGGCTGGATGTGGCTCTGGGCAGCCTGGTCTGGTGGTTGGTGACCCTGCACATAGCAGGGGGGTTGAAATGAGGTGATCTCAACAACTCTTTGAAAGGGTGGATAACAGCAGGACAAGGGGAAATGGTTTGAAGTTGAGGGAGGGAAGATTGAGGTTGGATGTCAGGGGGAAGTTCTTTACTATGAGAGCGGTGAGGTGCTGGAACAGCTGCCCAGAGAGGCTGTGGATGCCCCGTCCATCCCTGGAGGTGTTGAAGGGCAGGGTGGATGGGGCCCTGGGCAGCCTGGGCTGGTATGAAACGTGAATGTTAGTGGCCCTGCCTGTGGCTGGGGGGGTTGGAGCTTCATGAACACAGGCACTGCGTGAGCTGTGTCGCTTCAGAGTCACCCTGAGTCATTTTCTGGGATGGTCTCTTTGTTGCTGTGACCTCCATGGGTGCCAACAGCCACACTTCAGTGCCTGCAACGTGTGTCACCTCCCCACTCGTTGGCCCTGAGGGGGAGAGCTGCAGCACAAAGGATGTGACATAATTTGAGCCAGATACCCAACCACCACTGAGGTCAGCTAATGCAAATTATTTTAACAGAATATAGAACTTCTAATTAAAAAAAAAAAAAAACCCAAACCAAACTTTCACAGAATCACAGAATGGCCTGGGTTGGAAGGGATCATGGATCATGATGATCAAGGATCATGAAGTTCCAACCCACCCAGCCACAGGCAGGGTCACCAACCTCCACGTTCAATACCAGACCAGGCTGCCCAGGGCCCCATCCAGCCTGGCCTTGAAAGCCTCAAGGGATGGGGCATGCACACCTCTGGGCAAGCTGTGCCACTGCCACCCTCACTGTGAAAGACTTTTTCCTTAGATCCAACCTCTTCACACTTGAAGCCGTTTCCCCTTGTTCTACCACCACAGACCCTGCTCAAGAGCCTGTCCCCTCCCCTGAAGACATTAAAGAGTATCAATCCCAGAGCTGACCCCTGTGGGACACCACTCATTATTGATCCCCATACAGACATTGAGCCACTGACCACCACTCTCTGGACTCGACCTTGCAGCCAGTTCTTCATTTCTGCATGATGCTTTCCTTTGTACAGCCTTGCTGCTCTGTAAATACAAGAGTCAGGACTTGCTGATTTTCAGGCTGATGCAGAGCACAAGTCATGTGAGCTTAAGTCAGCTCATGGGAGCTGATAAATGGGAGCAGAACGGCTTTATACACAGGCAAAGAATGACAGGATGTCATTCATAGGGGGGAATGGCTATAAACTATAAAAGGGGAGACTGGGGTCAGATGTGAAGGGAAATCCTTTCCCCAGAGGTGATGCAGCCCTGGCACTGCTGCCCAGAGCTGTGGGTGCCTCATCCCTAAAGGTGCCTGAGGCTGTGGATGGAGCCCTGGGCAGCCTGAGCTGGGGGTGGGCACCACGGTGGGGCTGGGGGGGGGCCCCTTCCAGCCCAATCAATCCATGATTCTAAGACATCTCCAGTCCTCAGATGTCCGGGTCCCCTCATTACTACCATTGTGATGCCTGCCACGTCACACACAGATTTACAGAGATGATGCAACCTCCAGTCAGCAAGGTTTCCCTTCCTTCTGCCTCGCTTGTGTGAGGTGCTGCAAGCCACTCCCAGCACTCACACCCTGTTGCTATACAAAGCGCCTGGGTGCGTGAACAGCACGAACCCACAAAACCACACTGGGCTCTGACCTCAGCCAACATCATCCGCAGCAAACTTCCCCTGCAGGCTCGGCCAGGACCAAGTCCCACAGGGCAGTGCCGTGGAACCACTTCTCAAACCCAGAAACGTGCAGCCCAGAGCCCTGATCACTGAACAGCCTCTTCGCTGCTGCAGCCACAGGGCCCAGACCTGACCTAAACAACAGGGAAATGGGATAAGCAGAAAGATAACAACGGCACCGGATGACTGGCAATGAATCCCCCACTATAGCGGTTGGCAGACAAGAAAATGGGTAAGAAAGCCCCTTTGTGGGCCTGCAGGCATTCAAGGCCAGGCTGAATGTGGCTCTGGGCAGCCTGGTCTGGTGGTTGGTGACCCTGCACACAGCAGGGGGTTGAAACTAGATGACCATCGTGGTCCTTTTCAACCCAGGCCATTCTATGATTCTATGAAGTATTAAAACACACCTATGAAGTAAAGGCTAATAATTATCCTATTATTATTATCCTGGTATCCATACTCTTTCCAGGGTAATGCCTGGCCTGACTTGACAGGACAGAACGCAGTGCATGTTGGACTTCAGTCTGTAGCAGGTGCCATCTTCAGGCCTCATGGAAACAAACACAGCCGAGTACATCCACACAGAGCGGCAATGGGCTGCACTCCCCATTCATACCTCAGAAGCTTCAGAGCACAGAAAGGCCCCATTCTTTGGGGAGCAGCAGGAGCAGCTCTCGGGCACCTCTCCCCCCACACACCGCTCGGACGCAGCCACAGGGAAAAAGGAAAACGGGAACACCGCTGCAGCCCTCCCGGTTCAGCCCTCGGCAGCGTTTCCCCCTCACGGTCCCCGACCATGAGCCCTTCAGCCGCCAACACTGCACGGCCCCCGCTGCCCCTTCCCGGTCCCCGTTCGCTCCCCGCACCCCTGGGCCCACTGTCCCCTCCTCCCCCCGAGCCCCGCACCTCCATGGCCTGGCCCAGCTCCAGGTCGAAAGTGACCACGCAGACACAGTCCAGCCAGGCGGAGAAGCGGGCCCACGGCAGCGGCGAGGCTGCGACGGGCCGGCGGGGCCGGGGCTCGGCCCGGCACAGCGCGTCCATGGCAGCGCCCGCTCCGCCCGGCCCGGCCCGGCCCGGCCCCCCCGGCTCCGCCCCGCCCCACCGCTCCGCGCCCCCTTGCGGCCTGGAGGACTCACGCCCAGCCCGGCCCCTTCGCGCCCACCATCGAGACGGCTTCGGCAGCGCAGAGCGGCCCGCGGCGGGGTGTCATGGCGGCCGTTACCATGGAGACGGCCTGCTGCCCCCGGCCTGCCCTGCTCCCTGGACTGGGAATAGCGGATAGGGCCGGGCAGACTGGGAGAGAGCCCAGCGGAGAGTGCAGAGATCATAGAATCATAGAATGGCCTGGGTTCAAAAAGGACCACAATGATCATCTAGTTCCAACCTCCTGCTATGTGCAGGGTCGCCAGCTGCCAGCCCAGGCTGCCCAGAGCCACATCCAGCCTGGCCTTGAATGCCTGCAGGGATGGGGCATCCACAACCTCCTTGGGCAACCTGTTCCAGTGTCTCACCACCCTCTGGGTGAAAAACTTCCTCCTAAGATCCAACCTAAACCTCCCCTGTCTCAGTTTAAACCATTCCCTCTTGTCCTATCACTATCAAACCTCATAAACAGCCATTCCCCCTCCTGTTTATACGCTCCCTTCAAGTACTGGAAGGCCACAACAAGGTCTCCCCGGAGCCTCATCTTTTTCAAGCTAAAACATCCCAGTCCTTGTCTGTTGTGCATTTATGGCTGTTGGATCTCACCTTTATGAAGAGATAAAGAGAGAGCTTGGATGTGTGCTGGCTTTGTGCCAACTGTCCGTTCCTCTTTGGATGAAAGGTGCATCTTTCACTATTAATTCAAGCCTTTCAGCTGTTGTTTTTACACTTCTCAGGTATTGCAAGTACTTTGGTTACGCTTTTATTCGCAGTACATTTTCTTCTGCTTGGCAAACCAGGAGCAACACGTGTGAAATCAGCTCTGTGCTGCTTGGAAAGCAGTTCCTGGCTGCATGAGGAGCTCTGCATCATGGGGTATCTGAGGGAAGGGCTGGCGTTTGATCCCTGCTTTGATATCTGCTGCCCATGTGCAAAAGCTGAGGACGTGCCCTCGAGTATTTTGGCTTTGATGTTGTCTAAACACGGAGCTTTTACAATAAATTTCCTCAGCTTGTCTTGAAACAAAAACGGAGGACTTTAAATGCGCTTCTGGCTCCGCCACCCTTTGCGAAGCCACAAAGCAGTGTTTGCCCAGCAAAACTGTGCAGCCTCGCAGCGCTGCGCTGCTTTCAGCAAAGCTGCTGTGAATTACAGGCCCATCATTTCTGGCCTTTTAAGCTCCCTGATGCTGCTGGACCATATTTGGGCAATGAAGGTTGCGCAGAACTTGAGAACGCTGCAGATCTGATCCTCCCCACAGCTCCGGCCTGGCGGAGATGTTGTGTGTGCAGGGCTGGTGTGTGGTTTGTGCACGGCTCCTAAGCAACCTGAGTAAATAGAACGTTTCGCAACCTTCACACTTTCATCTATAATTATCTTTTGCATCAGAGCTCTCAGGAGTGCCGGCCTACCAGATTTTGCAGGATATTTTGCATTCTGCTTCTATTTGTCTGCCTTTTCTCTTGCACTGCCAGTCAGGGTAATATTCCCCAGACAAAAGCAGAAGCGTAAATGCCCCGCAGACCAGAGGAACGTGCAAGGTGCTGTCAGCCAAGAAATGTTGGTGCACCGCTCTCATTGCTGATTGCTGTTTATATTCCGTGTGTTTCTGAGCTCTGTTATTTGCACAGGGCCTTATAACGTGTCCCAGAAGGCAGCCAGATCTCATCGGCAGTTTTGGAAAGCCTAACACCCAAATTATGCTTAGGGGGATTCAGAGGGACCTCAACAGACTTGAAAGGTGGGCCTGGGTGAATCTAATGAGGTTCAACACAGCAAAGTGTGAGGTCTTGCACTTGAGCTGGAGGAATCCCAGGTGTATGTACAGACTGGGAGGAGCAGTCCTTGAGAGTAGCCCTGCAGAGAAGGACCTGGGGGTCCTGGTGGATGAAAACAGGAGCCAGCAGTGTGTGATTACAGCTCGGAAAGCAAATGGGATCCTGGGCTCTATCAGCAGAGGGGTGGCCAGCAGGGACAGGGAGGGGATTGTCCCTCTCTGCTCTGCCCTCGTCAGGCCCCATCTGCAGTACTGTGTCTAGGTGTGGGACCCCCAATACAAGAAAGACAGGGAGCTGTTGGAGAGGGTCCAGAGGAGGCCACAAAGATGAGCAGAGGGCTGCAGCACCTCCCCTACAAAGACAGGCTGAGAGAGCTGGGCTTGTTGAGCCTGGAGAAGAGAAGGCTGCAGGGTGACCTCAGTGCAGCCTTCCAGGACCTAAAGGGAGCCTCCAAACAGGAGGGGAGTCAACTCTTTACACAGGTAGATAACAGCAGCACAAGGGGAAATGGTTTGAAGGAGGGCAGATTGAGGTTGGATGTTGGGGGAAGTTCTTTACTATGAGAGCAGTGAGGTGCTGGAACAGCTGCCCAGAGAGGCTGTGGATGCCCCGTCCATCCCTGGAGGTGTTGAAGGGCAGGTTGGATGGGGCCCTGGGCAGCCTGGGCTGGT
>JACDJE010000053.1:3604475-3682188 GCA_016647715.1 Pavo muticus
CCCCCCACTCGGCGCTGGCCAGCCCCGGGGCCGCCGCCATTTTGGAGCCTGCCTTGCTCCCGCCGCCCGCTGTCAGCGCAGCCCCGGCCGCGCCGCCCCGCCTCGGTCCGCGGCCCTATGCCCGCGGGGAACCCCGCAGCCAGGCAGCGCCTCACCGCGGGCCGGAGGGCAGCGCCGGACCCCCGGCAGCAGCAGGTGAGACCCTCGAGCCGAGCTGTCACCGGGCCGCGGCCTGCGCGCTCCGCCGCCCGAAGGGCTCCGTCAGCGCCCGCTTCGGCCCGCTGTTATTTCTCCCCTCCCGGGGGTTGTGAGCGCTGCTCGCGGAGCTCCGTAACGGGGCCTGGCGGGGCTGTGCCGGCACGCAGCCCATAGGAGGAAGTGGGACGGCGGCACCGCCGGTTGTCTGTGAGGTATCCGAACGGAGAAGGCTGCGGTTTCATTGCTGTGCGGGGCAGAACGGGTTTTGCTCTTTAATACGGCGCTGTTTGAAGATACGTAACCAACCCCAGGTTGGTGGGGGTCACTCAGCACGGAGGGAACGATGGGAGAATAAAAATGGGGTTCTCCCATTACTTCAGTGCTTAAAGGCGGCCGTCTGCCCAAATGCTGCCGTGGTCAACAAAATAATAATGACATGAAGCCCTGGGAGGGAGGTATAGCAACTTCCATAGCAACCTGCTGTGATACCTTAGCAAGCAATGTGAGATTTTGGAGCACGCAAGTGTGGGTGATCCCAGTGCACGTTGGCTGTGCTGGAGGTGACAGAGGGTTGGGTGAGCAGGAAATAGTTTGGGGTTGCAAATGCTTTGCTTGTCATGCATTTGCTCGAGTGGCTTTTGTGGGTTACCCAGCCAATATGGGGACCCGGGGTGAGGTCCTGTGCTGGAAGTGTGGGACCGTGGGGTGGGATGGGTGGGACCGGAGCGGTGTTTGGCCCTCAGCCGTCCTGCAAACGCAGGGAGAAGGCAGCAGATGGGAGCACAGCGCTCAGCAGAGCTGTGGTTGTGTTGTGGGAGGGCTGGGCTGTATTTCTGAGTTCATAGTTCAGCAGTTGGAGGCCGTCAAATAGAAGTGAATCACGGAGGGAGCTATCTTTAGAAACACACACTTTTATTCCCATTGCATTCATCTTAAGACAGAGAGCTTTGAAATCCGTGGTAGGGAGCTCCAGGTTGCTGCTGCCGGTGCCTGCAGAGGGAATATCTGAAGCCAACCCCAGCTCGGTGTGCTGGGATGGATGGGGACCAACTGGGACGGATGGCTGGAATCCCTCCCAGGTAGCACAGAGGTGGCAGCGCTTCCTTCCCCCTCTCCTCATAAAGGAGACATCCCAGGTGCAGCTGAGGGTGTTTTTCCGTGCTCTGTGGAAGGAACTCTTCCTTCCTTGTTTGCTGCTGGCGTTTATTGGCTGTCAGCTGAAGTGTCAAAGAGAAACCAAAACTGTGTGCCTCTCCTGCGAGGCAGCGGGGTGTGAGTGCTGCAGGATTCCAGCCCAGAAAGGCATTCAGTGTAAAGGGGAGATGGGCTTGTTGATTTCCTGCTTCTGGTAACGAGGCCTGTGATGTGTAAGTGTAAAAGCTGTGGATTAGATGTTGCAGAAGATGATTTCATGTGTGTGTTAGAGCAGTGTTTTCTTAAACACACTGGCCTGGAGTCTGAGGTGTTGGTGCCCAAAGGGCAATAGCTGGGAGCAGCGCCGTGCAAATGGGTGAATGGGAATGCTGAGAGATAGCAGAGCGTGTCGGTGTGGGAAATACTCCTGAGACAACAGCAGAGCAACCAGAAGGATGGGGAAATGATGGGCTGGGTGGGCACAGAGTGAGGCAGAGCTGAGCAGCTCGTGGCACAAGTGGGAGCTTCAGCTGGAGGAGCACTGAGGGGAACTCCGGTCGCTTGGCTGGGTGGGAGACGATTGGAAACCTCATTGAGGAGAGCAGGGTTGATAGACTGTGTCAGGAGTGATGTCAGTGCTCTGTCTGCGCAGGCAGACACCTGGCTTTGCTCTCAGCCCCGCTGATAGGGCAGCACTTTCTGTTCTTCATTACGTTTGATGGGTTTGGGAATCCATTGGGCTGCTTATTACCTCCCCTTCGTGGGAAATCCACGGATGGGAGCGGGTTTATGGAAGGATCAGGGAAAGAATGAGGCCTCTGTGTGCCCAGCAAAGGATCTCGAGTGTCTTCTTCGACTCAGTGCTATTAGAAGCAAACGCAAATCGTTTCTCGTCCGCGCTGTTTCTGAGCTGCTTGTTTCTTTAATTGTGCTTTCCTCCTTCCTCCCCACGTTCCTCCCACTCCCCCCCCACTCCTTGTTTTGATCTGCTGAGGCAGCCAGCAGTGCAGCAGCCAATATTGACATTATTCCTACATGCCTTGGCTATTTTTACCTGTGCGTTAACTCCGGCCTGGGGGCCGTTCAGACAGATCCGTAATGAGGAAACCGAGCTTTATAACCAAGGTGAAAATGACCAGATTAGCAAAGCTTGGATTCGTTGCACGGTTTGGATGCCAGACATCACGTGTGGAGTTAAGGTCTGCGAGCTGGAAGCGTGACATCGCTGATTGAAACACTCTTCACTGTACAGAAGGGGAAACAGGAAGGCGTGAGAAAATATCCTGATGGTTAAAGGGCAAAGCTCAAGGAGTTCTTTGAGCCACGAGGCGCAGCTCCAGACTCTTCACTTACCTGGGCTAAAGAAGAAACCTCCACCAGCTTCAGCTCTGCTTGGTGGGCTGGGAGGCGATCCGTGCTGCTGGCAGAGCTCACCGAGCATCCCAACTGCTTGCGCTGGAGGTTTTTGTTCTGCTGCCAAGTGACTGCTGCTCTTTCAGCTGTGCCCATGGAAGCCCTTTCTTTTCTCCTCCTCTCAGTTCTGCAGTTTGCTGCTTTTCAGAGCACTGTGGCCTGCGGTGGCACCGGTAAATATGAAATCACTTGGGCTGTGATTTTATTGGGCAGAATCAGCAGTGATAGCAGCGAGGCAGAGGGAGCAGCACAGCACTGCTGGAGAAAGGAGCACAGCACTTCAGCCTTCGTGTCCTCTTCTTTGGTAGGCTGATGTTAACAGAGGGCACATCTGGTGGGTATACCCTGAGGTTTGCTGATAAATGCCTTCAGTTCTCACCTGTGTTATTTGTTTTTTTCCTTCCTTTTCATTCCCCATCGCCTGGCAGAACCTGTGGCTCAGCTTCATAACCCCCATGGGCTGGATGAGGAAGGTTGTGCTTCCGTAGCTGCTTATTGATCCGTTTTATTCCTTCAGCAGATCCTTGGGTACCCCGTGTGATGTCGTTCTTCTCTCTTGAAGCAATTTCTAGAGGGCAGACTGAGGCTGTAAGCTCTCAGGTTGGAAACTGGACGAGGGGGGAATGGCTTTAAATGAAAAGAGGGGAGGTTGGGGTCAGGTGGGAGGGGAATTCCTTCAGCTGGAGTTGAGGGTCCCCCATCCCTGGAGTTGCTGACAGGAGAATGCAAGGATGTGTGGCCACAGAGGAGAGAGGAGGAAGAGAGCAGCTCTGTCTGCATTTAAATAAGGTGTGGTTCTCATTTGATTAACTCTGAGTTTGCAGTGCAATGCATTCTTGGTTCATCCCAGCCTGTGTCAGAGGGCTGCTGCTCTGCTGCCTGCTTTGGCTCCGCTCCCCAGGCGGCTCAGTGTGGAGAGGTGGCAGTGCTAACAAGTTTGTGTTGCACTGAATCACACCCAGCACAGCAAACAGTTCATCCTCATGGAGCACTGACACCTCAGCTCCTGTGCTGCAGTTTGTGGTCAGCAGGTGCTCAACCTGCACTCTGCTTCACAAACTGGGGAGCTCTCAATGCTGGCTTTCAGTTCAGCTCTATTGCAAGTTACCCTCCTGGTGTTAAGTGCCTCCCAGGCATATGTATGGACTGGAGGGAGCAGTCCTTGAGGGCAGCCCTGCAGAGAAGGACCTGGGGGTGCTGGGGGATGAAAACTGAACAGGAGCCAGCAGTGTGTGATTACAGCTCAGAAAGCAAATGGGATCCTGGGCTCCATCAGCAGAGGGGTGGCCAGCAGGGACAGGGAGGAGATTGTCCCTCTCTGCTCTGCCCTTGTCAGGCCCCATCTGCAGTGCTGCATCCAGGTGTGGGGGTCCCAGTACAAGAAAGACAGGGAGCTGTTGGTGCAGGTGCAGAGGAGGCCACAAAGATGATGAGAGGGCTGCAGCACCTCCCCTACAAAGACAGGCTGAGGGAGCTGGGCTTGTTGAGCCTGGAGAAGGGAAGGCTGCAGGGTGACCTCACTGCAGCCTTCCAGGACCTAAAGGGAGCCTCCAAACAGGAGGGGAGTCAACTCTTTACACAGGTAGATAACAGCAGGACAAGGGGAAATGGTTTGAAGTTGAAGGAGGGCAGATTGAGGTTGGATGTGAGGGGGAAGTTCTTGACTGTGAGAGTGGTGAGGTGGTGGAACAGCTGCCCGGAGAGGCTGTGGATGCCCCGTCCATCCCTGGAGGTGTTGAAGGGCAGGTTGGATGGGGCCCTGGGCAGCCTGGGCTGGTATGAAATGTGGAGGTTGGTGGCCCTGGCTGTGGTGGGGGGTTGGAGCTTCATGATCCTGGAGGTCCCTTCCACCCCAAGCCATCCTGTGGTTCTTTTGTGGTGTTTTTAGTTGAACATGGATGATTCTTTTCCATGGTGCTCAGTAGCTTTTTATTATTCATGCATTCTGTCAGTCCTTTGCTGCATCTCTTTATAACGTTGCACTGTCCACACACTCAATTCTCTCCTGTCTTTTTATTTCCCCCCATGACTTCCTCAGCCTTCATTTCCACAGTGCTCATTTCAGACTGCCTTCGCTTCCCATGGGCTGGGGGGTCACTGCAGCTGCGATGTAAACGCCAGCATCAGAGCTAACTTTGGGATTCCTTCTTAGGCAACAAACAGGTGCTTCTTTTCTTCTAATGCAAAAGTCTGAAATAGAGTTTTGCCATAGAAGTGCTCGTCTCTCTCCCACTACAAAGGGAGGTGGGGTGACTAATTGAGGTTAGTCATCCACAGAGTGAGTATCTGTGCTGTTGGTGGCACCGATGCTGCTCAGATCTGTGTGTGCTGCATCTGCCCTCCTGGCCTGAAGGTTCATGGGTGTTTGGTGCTGTGTTACACCCTCAGCTCTGCTTGGTGATTTTTCTTCCTCTTTCGTAACTCGCTGCTAGGTCTGAGGTGGAAAGCAGCAGCTTTAAATGATAGGGAGCCATCTGGCTAACAGTTTAAGACCGATGTGATGGACCAAGCTTGAGATTCAGCCATGTGCATGGCCAGCACGTTTGGATTTGGAGATGGTGGTTGAGACACGCAGAGGACAAGCAGCGTGGTGGCTCAGATCATCAACAGCCTGTGAGCTCTATGGGTTTCTCTGCATCCCTTCGGTGGCAGCGTGAAGAGGAAGCTGAAGTTTGCCACTGCTGTTGGAAATACAAACCTTTCTCTTTTCTAAAGGTGATTCTGAGCAGTGCTGGGCACCGTTCTGTGCATCTCAGTTCTGCACAGGTGAGGGATGAAGCAGCAGAGTTGCTTACAAACATGCCAACTCATTGGAGGATGCCAAACGGTGCAGCAGAGTGCCCGATGTTTTCGGGATGCAGCGCCAGGAAGAGATGCATATTTGCTTTCAATTGATGCTATGCTCTACCCACTGTTTCCTCTTACAACATAGGCAGCTAACTGCATTACTTCTGCTTTTCCTGTGGCTTCTGTCATCTTTGTTTTTAGCTAATTGCATTCGGTATGAAATAACCCTTTCGTATAATTAGCGTGGAGATCTGGGGCGTGTGAGTGCTGGTTTGTACAACACCTGTAAGGGAGCATTAGGCTGGATTGGTGCAGTTCATAAGAACAAAACTATTTAGTTTTAGACTTAGAATAGAAGGGGCGATGCAAATGTATAGGTTGGGGTTTGGATCTCTGCTTGAGTTCTTACAAGGAACTTGGGAGGGAAAGGGAATCAGTCACCTCCATGTGGCAGCACAAGTGGGGAAAGCAGCATTGCACAGCCAGGTGGGTGGGCTCTGCCATCCCCGTGGCTGTGCTGCTTTCACAGACTCATAGCATGGCCTGGGTTGAATAGGACTACAATGATCATTGAGTTTCAACCCCCCTGCTGTGTGCAGGGTCACCAACCACCAGGCCAGGCTGCCCAGAGCCACATCCAGCCTGGCCTTGAATGCCTCCAGGGATGGGGCATCCACAACCTCCTTTGGGACAGCAGACCAAGCTGCTGATGGACTAAAGGCAGCACTTGGAGAAGCAGGAAGGTCCCCAAGGGCCCTGGTAAGGGTCAGAAGGAATGGCTTTGCATTGACTGCCGTGCTCCATGGGTGGTTTGATGCATGGAAGGCACTTCTTGCTGCAAGGAGAGCACTGCAGAGTGAGTGTTGGCTGCTCTGGGCTCTGGCTGCCTGCTGGGGAGGGATGGAGGAGCCCTGAAGATGTGTGAGCTGGAAGCCAAGGAGCACAACGTGCAGTTATTGGGGTGGATGCCTTTTTTGGTTCACAGTGATGTGAATGCAGCTGGAAAAGCTGGATGTTGTGGCTTTGCTGGGAAGTGAAGGCAGAAACTGCCTCAAGTGCTGCTCACTCAGAGGTGAGCTTTGAGTGTGACGTGTGTGCATTTGTGAGCTGAGCCCTTGTCACTGCGTGGTGATTGCAGTGCTGTCCTGGGCTCCATCAGCAGAGGGGTGGCCAGCAGGGACAGGGAGGGGATTGTCCCACTCTGCTCTGCCCTCGTCAGGCCCCATCTGCAGTGCTGCGTCCAGGTGTGGGGGTCCCAATGCAAGGAAGACAGGGAGCTGTTGGAGAGGGTGCAGAGGAGGCCACAAAGATGATGAGAGGGCTGCAGCACCTCCCCTACAAAGACAGGCTGAGGGAGCTGGGCTTGTTGAGCCTGGAGAAGAGAAGGCTGCGGGGTGACCTCACTGCAGCCTTCCAGTACCTAAAGGGAGCGTACAAACAGGAGGGGAGTCAACTCTTTACACAGGTAGATAACAGCAGGACAAGGGGAAATGGTTGGAAGTTGAAGGAGGGCAGATTGAGGTTGGATGTGAGGGGGAAGTTCTTTCCAGAGAGAGTGGTGAGGTGCTGGAACAGCTGCCCAGAGAGGCTGTGGATGCCCCGTCCATCCCTGGAGGTGTTGAAGGCCAGGTTGGATGGGGCCCTGGGCAGCCTGGGCTGGTATGAAATGTGGAGGTTGGTGGCCCTGCGTGTGGTGGGGGGGTTGGAGCTTCATGATCCTGGAGGTCCCTTCCAACCCGGGCCATCCTGTGCTGAGGTCAGGCCTTGCATTCATTCTTGGTGCTCAGAGGTGAACCCGGAGCTGCCGCTCTGCTCCTGCAGCTCGCACTGTGTTTGTATTTGTGGAGGCAGCCTGCTTTATGATGAACTTTCATGCAAGATTGCAGCTAAGGAGCACCACGGGCACACAGGTGTTGGTTTCTCCTGCCTGTTTGGAGACGTGTGGGTGGGAGAGGTGCATGTGAAGCCCGCAGCTCTTGAAAAGTGCAACAGGAAATCTGAGTTTGCAAATGCTGCCGTTGCAGCAGCGGTGCTTCCTTTGTGGCGTTGCTTCATGCAGGGCCTGCAGCAGAAAGCCCAGCTTTGGGGTGCAGAGAGCTGTGTGGGAAGCAGCAGGCCGAGTGCAAAACACTGCTCCTGCAGCCTGGTGAGTGCCAGCAGGTTATTTTGGAGCTCGTGTAGTGAATGCTGCCCTGATCACCTTCCCCTATTGCTCTTATTGTTGCTTGAGCACTGCGTAGCAAACAGCCTGAGTGCATCACAGCCTGCAGGTGAGCAGTGGGCAGCCCTAGAGGAGATGGAGATCAGTGCTGGCAGCCCCGTGATTCTGTGCTGCTTGGATCTGGCTGGGTGAGAGCTTCTTCACATTCAAACTGTGTTTAAAAAAGAGAGAGCTGTGCAAACGCTGTCCTTAGCATGGGGTAGGGCACCAATGAGGCTGTTGGACCAGATAGCAGACAAGGGTAAAGTCAGCGATCAAAACAAAGTGCTGCTTGATAGCATCTCTTTATTAGAGAACTTCAGAAGCACGGAATCATCAGAAGTAACTCTTAGTTTTGTGTGCAGATTGGTGCTGCAGGCAGGCCTTCATTGCTGCCTGCCTGCAGCAGTTCCTTAAGAGAAGAAATAATCCCTTCCTGTGCTGATGTGCCGGGTTCTCTCGCAGCAGTTGTGCCTCACTACGAACTTAGGTGTCTTCCACTTGTCAATTAGGTGCCAAGAGCAAAGGCAGGAATTAATATGCCTAGTTCAGGAGGGGAAGAGAGGAGCAGGCTCTTGGCTAGCAGGTGAGCTACTATTTGGGTTAAGAATAATTTTTAGCCAATAATTATAAGCATATCTCAGTAATTGCAGGTCAGCAGATCAGGCCTGGCAGTCTGCAGGAGCTGAACCACCTCTCATAGAATCCTGGATCCCCAGAGCTGTGGGAATGGGGGGGGGGTGACCTGCAGCTCCCCCAGTGCAGCCCCCTCCAGCAGTTCACTCGGGACTCTCTTAGCATCCCCAGGATCTCCTTAAGACCCCAAGACCACCTCCAGATGTCCAAGGACCCCCCAGGACTCCCCTCTTCTCCTTGTTGCCCTCCATCTCCACACTGATGGCCAGGATCTGAGGGGCACCGCGGTGGAGGGGGGCAATGGATGGGATGGGACCCCCATGATGGGCTTGGTCAGTGTGAGCCCCCCCTGAATGGGCTCGGGACCCCTCTGATGGGCTCTGGGTCCCCCATGGTCAGTGTGAGCCCCCCCCGAATGGGCTCAGGACCCCTCTGATGGGCTCTGGGACCCCCCTGGTCAGTGTGAGCCCCCCTGAACGGGCTCAGGACCTCTCTGATGGGCTCTGGGTCCCCCATGGTCAGTGTGAGCCCCTCCTGAAAGGGCTCCTGGACCCCTCTAATGGGCTCTGGGACCCCCCCGAATGGGCTTAGGACCCCTCTGATGACCTCTGGGACCCCCCTGGTCAGTGTGAGCCCCCCCAAACGGGCTCAAGACCCCTCTGATGGGCCCTGGGACTCCCATGGTCAGTGTGAGCCCCCCCCCATATGGGCTCTGGGACTCCCCTGAATGGGCTCAGGACCCTTCTGGTGGGCTCTGGGACCCCCCCGAATGGGCTCAGGACCCCTCTGATGAGCTCTGGAACCCCCATGGTCAGTGTGAGCCCCCCCTGAACGGGCTCAGGACCCCTCTGATGGGCTCTGGGACCCCCATGGTCAGTGTGAGCCCCCCCCCAAATGGGCTCAGGACCCCTCTGATGGGCTCTGGGACTCCCCCGAATGGGCTTAGGACCCATCTGATGACCTCTGGGACCCCCATGGTCAGTGTGAGCCCCCCCCCCCAAATGGGCTCAGGACCCCTCTGATGGGCCCTGGGACTCCCATGGTCAGTGTGAGCCCACCCGTATGGGCTCAGGACCCCTCTGATGGGCTCTGGGTCCCCCATGGTCAGTGTGAGCCCCTCCCAAATGGGCTCAGGACCCCTCTGATGAGCTCTTGGACCCCCATGGTCAGTGTGAGCCCCCCTTGAATGGGCCCAGGACCCCTCTGATGGGCTCTGGGACCCCCCCGAGTGGGCTCAGGACCCCTCTGATGAGCTCTTGGACCCCCATGGTCAGTGTGAGCCCCCCCGAATGGGCTCAGGACCCCTCTGATGAGCTCTTGGACCCCCATGGTCAGTGTGAGCCCCCCAAAATGGGCTCAGGACCACTCTGATGGGCTCTGGGACCCCCATGGCCAGTGTGAGCCCCCCTGAATGGGCTCAGGACCCCTCTGATGGGCTCTGGGTCCCCCATGGTCAGTGTGAGCCCCCTCAAATGGGCTCAGGACCCCTCTGATGGGCTCTGGGTCCCCCATGCTCAGTGTGAGCCCCCTCAAATGGGCTCAGGATCCCTCTGATGACCTCTGGGACCCCCATGCTCAGTGTGAGCCCCCCCCAAATGGGCTCAGGACCACTCTGATGGGCTCTGGGACCCCCCTGGTCAGTGTGAGCTCTCCCATATGGGCTCAGGGACCCCCCTGGTCAGTGTGAGCCCCCTCAAATGGGCTCAGGACCCCTCTGATGGGCTCTGGGTCCCCCATGCTCAGTGTGAGCCCCCTCAAATGGGCTCAGGACCCCTCTGATGGGCTCTGGGACCCCCATGGTCAGTGTGAGCCCCCCCCAAATGGGCTCTGGACCCCTCTGATGGGCTCTGGGACTCCCATGGTCAGTGTGAGACCCCCACAACAGACTCAGGTTTTCCTAATGCACTCCAGGACCCCCATATTGGGGGGTTAGACCCCCAGGTTGGGCTCCTGGACCCCCACAATGGGCTCAGGGACCCCCATGATTGGTGTGAGACCCCCCCTGATGGGCACCCCTGCTGGGCTGTGCATTGGCTGTGAGGGCCCTGCTTTGTGTGGCATTCTCAGTCCCACCACGGGCTGAGGACAGGGAGCACAGTGATGAATGAGCAACGTGTCTACGTGAAGTTCTGGTGTTCAAATCAATGTTTTATTCATGGTGTGCAACTTCTAAGGGCGTCCTGAAGCTGCAGCAATGACTTGCAGGATTTCATAGGGAGCTCTTCCTGGGTTATGTCCCTTGGTGTTGCTGTCACTGAACCAGCAGTTGGTTCTGGGACGGGCTGATGGTAGACGTTAATTTGGGAGCAGAGGAGGCTGCTCTGGGCTCATTCCTGCTCCTGTATTAAGGTCAGCTCTCAGTTCTTTCATTTCCTGCAGCTTTTGCTCATAGAGCCGTGCTCTTGCTCCAAAGGCCCACTTGTGTTTGCTGTGTGAGCTCTGTTTGTTTCCCAGGCTCCAACAAAACCCAGTTCCTGCTTTCCTCCTGGCTTTGTGCTCCATCTCTCCCAGTAACATTGAGCTATGGGTGCAGTGCAGCACCGAGGTAAGCACAGCTTTGCCTCAGTGTTTGATCTTGGGAGATCAAGGCTCAGCAAACCTGCAGAACACAGCTTCACATCTTGCTGCTTTAGGGCTTTATTGCTTGCAGCAGGCCGTACTTAGAGTAACGCCTGCCCGTGTTTGAGCACATCAGGGAGCACCATGCATTGCCTGCTCTCATTGGTGTGATGCTGGGGGGGACAGGGGCAGAGCCAGCCAGGGTTTGGCTGTCAGGATGGATGGAGAGCTGTGTGCTGAGCAGGGCTCCTCCATCATCAAGCTGAATTTCCTCTTGCTGTCAAAAATAGCACGACTCCAAAGGGCAGGCGTGGTGCCAACCTGAATTTGGAGAAGTGCATGTTAAGGAAGCCCGAGTCCTTCCAAGTTACAGATTGAGCAGGCTGGAAGGAAGTCAGAGCTTGGTGAAGAAGATCCTTCTGTACTTCCTGCCTTGAATTTTCTGTTGTGTTTGTATTTTGAACGTTGCCTTCCTGTGGCTCCACGGGCAGCTCCTGTGCAGGGAGCACAGCTGGCAGTGAGGTCATGGCACTGCCCGGGGAGCTGCCTGTTCCCCATGCAGCGCTGCTCCAGCTCCTCCCCTTTACTTAAAGCAGCCAAGGCAGGCCAGAAGATTGGACACCCGTGCTGTAAGATCATGGAATGGGCTGGAAGGGCCCTCTGAAGGCCGCCTGGTCTTCAGAGCAGTGAGCAGGGACCCCCACAGCTCCATCAGTGCTCAGAGCCCATCCCTGAGCGTGGCTGTGTGCAGGGATGGGGCAGCACCACCTCTATGAGCAACCTGTGCAGTGCCTCACCACCCTCAGCATGCAGACCTTCCTCCTTATACCCGTTGGTTGGAAGCCATCTCCTCACGTCCTATGATGACACAGACCTCACAAAAGAGTGCATCCCCTCCTTTCCCAGCCTCTTTAGATACTGAAGGCTGCTCTCAGCTCTCCGTGCAGCCTTCCCTTCTCCAGCTGCACAGCCCCAGCTCTCAGCCCATCCTCACTGGGAGCAGTTCCATCCCTGGGC
This sequence comes from Pavo muticus, assembly GCA_016647715.1. Lineage (NCBI taxonomy): Eukaryota > Metazoa > Chordata > Aves > Galliformes > Phasianidae > Pavo > Pavo muticus. The sequence continues at coordinate 3,616,420 of JACDJE010000053.1, forward strand.
CCCTGTTTGTGCCCCTCGTCTGGACACGCTCCGCCAGGTCGGTGTGTGTCCTGTGCTGAGCACTCCCCATGTGGACGCAGTGCTCCAGGTGAGGTGTCCAGCACAGAGCAGAGGGGCAGATCCCCTCCCTCGCCCTGCTGGCTGCAGTGCCCTGGGTGCACCCAGGCTCTGGTTGGCTGTCTGTGCTGTGAGGATGCAGTGCTGGCTCATGGTGCTGCCCTCACCTGTTCCCTCACACAGGGCCTTTTTGGCAGGGCTGTGCTCCATCCTTCCACCCCCCAGCTCATGGTGAGGGGTTGCCATCACCCAGGTCACACCTTGCACTTGGATTTATTGAACCTCGTGAGTCTGGGATAGGATCCTGGGCTTAAATACAGAGTGAAACTGAGAAGAAGCTCCTGAAGCTCTTGAGCAGCATCTGATTTCTGGAGATGCTGAGGATTTAAACCCGGGGAGGAGAAGGCTGCTGGTGTGGCACTGCACCAACTGTGCTTCAGCACCGAAAGGTTGGAAGGGGCTGCAATGCAAGAAGTCTGAGTGCTGCCAGCAGCTCTGCTTTGGGAGGTCACAGCAGTGGAATCCTTGGGAAGCCAAAGCCATGCATGGCAGAGCAAAAGGGAAGAAACAGCACCAGCAATCTCAAGGTGCTGAAATGCGTTCAGAAGATGGTAACACCTGATTCATGCTATGTGCAGGTTATGTTAAAACCTTTTCCTTTCTTTCTTCAGGGTTTCTCAGTCTGATCAGGCTAAAATCCTTCTAAACAGCAGCTGTTGGGGCTGAGATTGGTGAACAGCTTTGCTAACAACTCGTTCCTTGTTCCTGCTCTTAAGCATGTAATGCTCTTCTGGTCGCCTCCTGTGCTGCAGCTGTGAAGTACTTGGAAAACCACAGACATCTCCATCAGTTTGGTTCTTCCCTTTCTGAATGATGCACTTGCCTGTCCTTTGGCAAATAGCATAACATAGCTTTTGGAAGAATGAAGTGAAGCACGTCTGGGATGCACAAACCCAAGCCCAGGGTTAGCAGAGCACCTGGTTGTACACAGGGAGATCAGCAGTGTGTGAATGTGAGCTCCACGTGGAGTTCTGCAGTGCTACCAGTGCGGGGCTGCCCGGTTCCAGGCAGGCTGGGAACTGCTGAGAGAGCCCAGCTGAGGGTGCAGAGATGGTGGGGGCCTGGAGCACCTCCTGCTGGGGACAGGCTGAGAGCCCCGGGGCTGTGCACGTGGAGGAGAGAAGGCTGAGGGGGGTCTGAGCAGTGCTGGTGGATATCTGAAGGGTGGGGGTGAGGAGGAGGGGGCCGGGCTGTGTTTGGTGGTGCCCAGCGCCAGGACAAGGGGCAGCGGGCACAGACTGGAGGCCAGGGAGTTGTGTGTGAGTGTGAGGAAGAGCTGTGTGGTGTGAGGGTGGCAGAGCCCTGGCACAGCTGCCCAGAGAGGTGGGGGAGTCTCCTTCTGTGCAGAGATCCAAACCTGCCTGGATGCTCAGTGTGCAGCTGCTGCAGGGAACTGCTGGGGGGGTTGCAGTTGAGCTGCACAGGTCCCTTCCAGCCCCCATAGCTCTGAGATATGGCAAAGGGGGGACCAGGTGAACTCTGGAGATGCAGAATGAAGGAGGCATAAGGGGAACTGATCCTGGAGCAGAAATCTGTTGCCTTGTGTCCTTGTTAAGGTAAAAGCTTCTAACTGGAAGCTGTGCACAAACATCCTCGCTTTGTGTCAGTTTGCCATGCCCATGCTTTGCCTCAAGGAATCTCTAAGCTTCCCATGGAGGGTGCTGGGGGTGGTTGTGTGCCCCAGGACCACAATGCTGTGCTGTACCTCTTCCATAGAGTCATAGCATGGCCTGGGTTGCAAAGGCCCACAGTGCTCATCAGTTCCAACCCCTGCCTGCTGTGTGCAGGGTCCCCAACCACCAGCCCAGGCTGCCCAGAGCCACATCCAGCCTGGCCTTGAATGCCTGCAGGGCTGGGGCATCCACAACCTCCTTGGGCAGCCTGTTCCAGTGCTTCACCACCCTCTGGGTGAAAAACTTCCTCCTAAGATCCAACCTAAACCTCCCCTGTCTCAGTTTAAACCATTCCCCCTTGTCCTATCACCATCCACCCTCATAAACAGCCGTTCCCCCTCCTGTTTATACGCTCCCTTCAAGTACTGGAAGGCCACAATGAGGTCTCCCCGGAGCCTTCTCTTCTCCAAGCTGAACAATCCCAGTTCCCTCACCCTTTCCTCATAGGAGAGGTGCTCCAGCCCTCTGACCATCTGACCGCCTCCTCTGGACTCTTCCATGCAATCACAGAATGCTTTGGGCTGGATGGGATCTTTAAAGGCCGCCTGGTCCCACTGCCTGCAGTGAGCAGGGCCCCCCACAGCTCCATCAGTGCTCAGAGCCCATCCCTGAGCGTGGCTGTGTGCAGGGATGGGGCAGCTCTATGAGCAACCTGTGCAGCGCCTCACTGCCCTCAGCATGAAGACCTTGCTCCTTACATCCAATCTCAATCTCCCTCTGTTAGTTGGAAGCCATCTCCCCTCATCCTATCACACAGAGCCTGCCCAAGAGCCCACCCCCTTCTTTCCTATAGCCCTCCCCCCCTTTAGGCTTGTTTGCTGGGGAACTGAATCATTCTCCTTGTGCATCCCCTGTGGGTGTGTGCCAGTTGCACAGATCAGAGCTCATGCTGGAGTGTGGGTGATGGTGTTTTTGCTTTCTGTTTCCTGGCTTTTTCAGAGCCAGCTTTAGTGGTTCTGTGGCTTGCCAGTGAGCATCGGGTTGGGTTTTGGAAGGCATTTCCTTGGCTGGTTCGGTGATAGCCCAATTGCTTGCTGATTTGATTTCGAGGTCTGCTTGAATCAGAAATAGCCTTCCTTGAATGATGGTCCGAAGGGAAGGGAAGCAAAGGAAAGGGGAGCAAGCAGGAGAGCACGGCTTGAAAGTCCAGCAGCAGAGCAGTGCTTTCAGCATGTGCACAGCTGGTGTAATTAACAAGTAGGATAGCTGGAAAGAAGCTGCCTTTCCTTGTTGCACAGCCAGACTTGGGACAACTGAATGATCCAGGATCTGGGATAAGGTTGGTGATGCAAATCCTGAGGTATAAATGGCTGTGAGGCAGCAGTTCTGTATGAAACTGGCAGCTTTCCTCAGCCTGTTGGTTACTGAGCAGCTCAGCACGTCCTTAAAATGGGTCGTGGTTGACTGAAAGTGTCAGCTTGGGAGTGTGAGTGAGCAGGATGTGACGTTGGCAGGGGGGGAATGAGTGGAAAGGCAGGGGATGGCAGCTGTAGATCACAAGGTGATGCTTGGCATGCTCTTAATGCTGGGAAAGAAGCATCAGGACAGCGTTTGGGGCTGTGACAGCTCCATCAGCAAATGGGATCCTGGGCTCCATCAGCAGAGGGGTGGGCAGCAGGGACAGGGAGGGGATTGTCCCTCTCTGCTCTGCCCTCATCAGGCCCCATCTGCAGTGCTGCGTCCAGGTGTGGTGGTCCCAGTACAAGAAAGACAGGGAGCTGTTGGAGAGGGTACAGAGGAGGCCACAAAGATGAGCAGAGGGCTGCAGCACCTCCCCTCCAAAGACAGGCTGAGGGAGCTGGGCTTGTTGAGCCTGGAGAAGAGAAGGCAGCGGGGTGACCTCAGTGCAGCCTTCCAGGACCTAAAGGGAGCCTCCAAACAGGAGGGGAGTCAACTCTTTACACAGGTAGATAACAGCAGGACAAGGGGAACTGGTTGGAAGTTGAAGGAGGGCAGATTGAGGTTGGATGTTGGGGGAAGTTCTTGACTGTGAGAGTGGTGAGGTGGTGGAACAGCTGCCCAGAGAGGCTGTGGATGCCCCGTCCATCCCTGGAGGTGTTGAAGGCCAGGCTGGGTGGGGCCCTGGGCAGCCTGGGCTGGTATGAGATGCGGAGGTTGGTGGCCCTGGCTGTGGTGGGGGGATTGGAATTCATAATCCCTGAAGTCCCTTCCAACCCAAGCCATCCTGTGATTCTCTGTGATTCTTCCCAGAGCAGCCAGCACTGGCACAGGGCAGCTGGGGGGGGTCTCTTTTCCTTGGGGGTGTTCCAGGTCCGTGGGGACGTGACACTCGGGGGCACAGTCAGTGGCACAGTGGGATGGCTTGGAGGTGGACTCGATGCTTGTTCCAACCTTCATGCTTTTCTTTCATATCAATTGGAGAAGCCTATGCAAAATCCCTGTTGGGGATTTCAGGTGAGCCATCGATCTGTCCTTGTCTGTCTGTACGTTTTCAGCTGTGTGTTCACAAGTTGCATAACAGTTTGCTTTGAGCAAACTTTCTGAAGTCAAGTTGGACTTGAAGTTCACCAGGTTAAATGGTGGCTTTGATTCCCTGCAGTAGTTGTTCAGCAGCTGTGGTTTAAAGCTGTAGAGCTCTTTGAATGCTGTCTAGCCCCAGAGATCAGTTGTGATCTGACTCACAGGTGTGTTCTGAACCTCTCTTTATCAATTCTACAATCAGAAGAAATCTCCCCTTTCACAAAAAAAATATCATTTATGCTTACAGGGAGAAAAAAGAAAGGAAATTTCACATGAAAAAGTGGAGTGAAAAAATCATAGGAGCAGATTCATTTCAGGAATCCGTGCCTGGTAAGACTGGAGAGGCTGAAGGATGTGAGAGCCAGGGAGGATCTCCACCTGTGGCACAGTGCTGATGTGAGAACACAAAGGACAGCATCACTAAAGGGAAGTCAGAAGGACTCAGGAATGTTCTCTGTTTGGAAACAGGCAGGATAATGTACTGCTCTCAGCACTTCCATGTGTTTCCACTTAGTTTCTAAGTGGAAAACGTACAGTCTTTTATTTGATCAGGAGCAGGCTTAAATAAGCTTAAATAAGGAGTCTGTGAATCTTGGTCATTTCCTCCCAGTTTCCAGGAGGAGATGCCAGCACTCATTTCTGATCCTCCAATGGCTGTTTTGGCTGATCTCGTTGTATGGAGAGCTTTCTGGAAGGTAGGAGATCGGTGTGCTGTGCTTGTGTGCAGATAGCAAAGCTCAGGGCAGCTCTGCCAATGGTACAGCAGTAATCCCAGATAAAAGAATGCAGGTGTGGAAGACCCAAATTCACTCAGACTCCTTCCAGCCTCGAGGGTCTCTTTCCAGCTTTGAAGGTGATTCTGTGGTTCTGTTCTATGGTTCCATCACTTCAAAACACACACAGTTAGAGGACTCTATTTTTCTTCCTGTTGTTAATCATCTACCCCAGAGTCTGTGCTGTCACGGGTTGCTTTGTGTGCTGTGCTGGTTTCTGTCTGAAGCCTCTGCATACCTTCTAAATATTAAAACATTCCTGCATGGTAGTGTTGGCAAATAGAGAGCGTTTGAGTGACAGCTTAATTCTACAGCAGTTCATCTTCAGAAATGGCATTGCATGGGTAGAGGGAGCTCAGGATCTCAGGAGATGAGGCTTTTCCCCATGGTTGGATGCTGCAGCTCAGGAATAACGTGGGCCTGTTGTGGGGGGCCTTCAGATGTCTGCAGCTGCATGTTGGGTGAGCACCAGCACCTGTGATGTGGGTGGCAGGACAAAGGCCTGCTCTGCAGGTGTTGGACCTCATCTTTCCTGTAAGCATAGCGTGCCATTGCATACCACTGTGCAGGTGTCTGATACCCACCATTAACATAGAATGGCTTGGGTTGGAAGGGACCTCCAGAATCATGAAGCTCCAACCCCCCCACCACACACAGGGCCACCAACCTCCACATTTCATACCAGCCCAGGCTGCCCAGGGCCCCATCCAGCCTGGCCTTCAACACCTCCAGGGATGGACGCGGCATCCACAGCCTCTCTGGGCAGCTGTTCCACCACCTCACCACTCCCTCTGGAAAGAACTTTCCCCTCACATCCAACCTCAATCTGCCCTCCTTCAACTTCCAACCATTTCCCTTGTCCTGCTGTTATCTACCTGTGTAAAGAGTTGACTCCCCTCCTGTTTGGAGGCTCCCTTTAAGTCCTGGAAGGCTGCACTGAGGTCACCCTGCAGCCTTCTCTTCTCCAGGCTCAGTAAGGCCAGCTCCCTCAGCCTGTCTTTGTACGGGAGGTACTGCAGCCCTCTCATCATCTTTGTGGCCTCCTCTGGACCCTCTTCAACAGCTCCCTGTCCTTCTTGTACTGGGACCCCCACACCTGGACGCAGCACTGCAGATGGGGCCTGATGAGGCAGAGCAGAGAGGGACAATCCCCTCCTGTCCCTGCTGGCCACCCCTCTGCTGATGGAATGTGTGCATGTCGTCCTTCTTGCCCAGGCAGGGGGAGGAGGAGGGGATGTGTCACTGCCTGGAGTGCTCTGCAGGGTGAGAGATGAGTTTATGGTCAATCACAACCTTAATCCTGCTGCAGGATTGCCAGAGCTGCTCCTGCTCAGTGCCCACCTGCAGGACCATCCCACTTCTATACTGTTTTTTGTTGCCTTTTGCACTGCTGAGGGCAATCTGTGGACTAGACAAGAGTCATAGGATGAATCATAGAATCATAGAATGGCCTGAGTTGAAAAGGACCACAATGATCATCGAGTTTCAACCCCCTGCTATGTGCAGGGTCTCCAACCACCAGACCAGGCTGCCCAGATCCACATCCAGCCTGGCCTTGAATGCCTGCAGGGCTGGGGCATCCACAGCCTCCTTGGGCAACCTGTTCCCATCTCTTATAATGAGTACATTTCAATTGTTCTTCCCGGATACGTGAGCTAGAAACAACAAGAATGCAAACCTCGACCCCAGCATCATCATCCTGATCCAGCTTTTTGTTCTTTCTCCTTGTGGTCTGAGGAAGGAAAGTGAAACTTGAGGAGCAGTGTAACAGGTTGTTTTGGATACATCCACGTCTGTCAGTGGCCCCTTGGTATCTCAGGCCAACTTTGCCTTACTGCAAATAAAGGCAGGCTGCTGGTGGTGGATAACAGCTCGCTGAGGAAATACCCAGTTAAGGAAAGAGTATTTTAAGCTGTTCACAGCTGTTAATCTCCACAACATCCTTGCACTGCTGAGGATGTACCCACGCAAGCATGGGGACTGTAAGTGAATGTTGGTAGATGGCAGGAATGAGGTTTTCTGTGATGTGAGGGTAGGTGAAGGAATGACAAGCTGTCAGAAAGGAGCACTGTTATTAAAATGTAGGAAATTCAAGGTCATTTTGCAGAACCACTTATGGTCTTGTGCTTCATGCTTCTCCATTGCTTTGTGTTTGGTGGTTGGAGCCCTCCACCAAGTGCTGCCACGGCAGTAAGCACAAGGTGAGGATCTGACCCTGCAGCTCAAATCCAGCCTTCCTCCTAACACTTCCCAGACTGTCACTGAAACATGGCCCTCAGTGATGTCCCTTAGGGCCGTGTCCACATGTCCCTTCAGTGCCCCCAGGTAAGGAGCTGTAGGGTTGCTGTGATGGAGCTGTAGGGTTGCTGTGATGGAGCTGTAGGGTTACTGTGATGGAGCTGTAGGATTGCCATGAAGAGCTGTAGGTTTGCCATGATGGAGCTGTAGGGTTGCCATGATGGAGCTGTAGGGTTACCATGAAGAGCTGTAGGGTTGCCATGATGGAGCTGTAGGGTTGCCATGAAGAGCTGTGGGGTTCCTGTGATGGAGCTGTAGGGTTACCATGAAGAGCTGTAGGGTTGCTGTGATGGAGCTGTAGGGTTACCATGAAGAGCTGTAGAGTTGCCATGATGGAGCTGTAGGGTTGCCGTGATGGAGCTGTAGGTTTGCCATGAAGAGCTGTAGGGTTGCCATGATGGAGCTGTAGGGTTGCCATGATGGAGCTGTAGGGTTGCTGTGATGGACCTGTAGGATTACCATGATGGAGCTGTAGGGTTACCATGAAGAGCTGTAGGGTTGCCATGATGGAGCTGTAGGGTTACCATGAAGAGCTGTAGGGTTGCCATGATGGAGCTGTGGGGTTGCCATGATGGAGCTGTGGGGTTACCATGAAGAGCTGTAGGGTTGCTGTGATGGAGCTGTGGGGTTGCCATGAAGAGCTGTAGGTTTGCCATGATGGAGCTGTAGGGTTGCTGTGATGGAGCTGTAGGGTTGCCATGAAGAGCTGTGGGGTTGCCATGAAGAGCTGTAGGGTTGCTGTGATGGAGCTGTAGGGTTACCATGAAGAGCTGTAGGGTTGCTGTGATGGAGCTGTAGGGTTGCTGTGATGGAGCTGTAGGGTTACCATGAAGAGCTGTAGGGTTGCCGTGATGGAGCTGTAGGGTTACCATGAAGAGCTGTCTGGTTACCATGAAGAGCTGTGGGGTTGCCATGAAGAGCTGTGGGGTTCCTGTGATGGAGCTGTAGGGTTGCTGTGATGGAGCTGTAGAGTTGCCGTGATGGAGCTGTAGGGTTACTGTGATGGAGCTGTAGGGTTGCCATGAAGAGCTGTAGGGTTGCTGTGATGGAGCTGTAGGGTTGCCATGAAGAGCTGTAGGGTTGCTGTGATGGAGCNGGAAGTTCTTGACTGTGAGAGTGGTGAGGTGGTGGAACAGCTGCCCAGAGAGGCTGTGGATGCCCCGTCCATCCCTGGAGGTGTTGAAGGCCAGGTTGGATGGGCCCCTGGGCAGCCTGGGCTGGCATGAGATGGGGAGGTTGGTGGCCCTGGCTGTGATGTGGGGGTTGGAGCTTCATCATCCTTGAGGTCCCTTCCAACCCAAGCCATCCTGTGAGTGGGGCCATCAAGACAATGACTGGGGCCTTCCAGACTTCTGCAAGTGGTTTTTGGTAGGCCGCAGCATTTTGGCCACAAAACACAGCCCTGGATTTCGGCCACGTGTTGCCGTGCAGGCTGCAGTGGGCCGCGTGCTGCTCACACCCAGCTGCGTGGCTGCTCCTGAGCTGCTGGTGGGGCTGCTGAAGGAGTTCTCATCCAGCCCACAAAGCACCAGAGCATCCTGCTGAAAGCATCCTGCAGTCTCTGCCTCCTCAGCACGCTGGTGTGTTCAGGGGGCAGCTCCTCTCCAACACTGCACAGTGCTCGGCCAACAGCTTGAAATAGCTCCTGCTCTCAGTTACTGCTATAATTACCCGTGTCATTTCATCTGTCTCGTGATTTGCATATCATTTTGCAGATGTCCAGATGGAGAGGAAGATAAATTTGCAGTCGTTCTGAAGCTGAGTTTGTGAAGAAGGTGTTTTTAAAGTGAGATTTGCTGCTGGGGGTTTGGGTGCTGTGTCTGAGAGCTGGCACACAGAGCAGGGGCTGAGGTCAGCGCTGAGGGCAGAGGAGCAGCACGTGTCCCACACTGCTGTTAGCAGAAAAGGGTGGTCGTATGAAGATGTTAATGGCAGATGGATTGCTGATGGAAGGGCTGTGGTCCTGCAAGCCAAGGGCTGTGATAAGGCAGCTGCTGCTGGATGCCAGGCAGTGCTTTTGCTGCAGAAGTGCTGTCAGCCTGCAGGTTACCTCGAGGACCTTTAAATCATGGGCTGAAACAGCACCTATTTTGCTACTGTGGGAGGTACTGAGGCCAATGCTGGATCAGGAAAGGGAACGTTTGGGCTTCGGTGGGGCAGCAGTCTTTGTGTTCTTAAACAGAATGATGGAGATGATAGAGGAGTTTGGGTTTTGTCCACAGGTCATAGAATCATAGAATGGCCTGGGTTGAAAAGGACCACAATGATCATCTCGTTTCAACCCCCCTGCTGTGTGCAGGGTCACCAACCACCAGCCCAGGCTGCCCAGAGCCACATCCAGCCTCCAATCAAATGGTGCCTGGGCAGCTGTTTGACTTTTGGCCATTTCTGTGGAGTTTTGGGTGCTCTGAAAACACACAGGGAATGAAATTCCCTTCTGACAGTGGCATGAAGAGGCAGCAGAAGCTCTAGGAGGGAACTGAAGGGACAGCACTGGTCATGATGCTGAGTATATGGTAATAAATCCCCAAAGTATCTGTTGGCTTCCTTTGCTGATGTGTTGTTTACTGTCTCAACGTGTGGCTGTGGGAATCCTGAGCTTCCTATGGCTGAGCCTCAGAGGGATGGCTGCGTGGATGATGTGTGTGCTGGAAGGCAAGCAAGTGGAGAAGAGCAACGACAGTGGGACTGATCTTAGGGCTGCCTGTGGCCTATGAGTGGGATGAGGGGTTTTAAGGATTAAAATCAGCCTGGAAGGTCTGAAGTGATGATCCCAGTCCTTGATGCTGGTGTGTGTGCTGCAGGCCTGGCTGAGGGCCTTTCCTTAGGAGTTTTCTCTGTTTGTGAGGGGATTTCCCATTGAGAGACATGCAGGGAGCGTGGCTCGCAGCTTCGTGGTGCTGGAGCTGACAGCAAAGCATCGCAGAGCTGTGAGCAGCTGACTGTTCTGGGGAGGTTGAAGGCTTGGTGGGGAGCTTTCCAGGACGCATTGGAATCATAGAATCCTCAGAGCTGGAAGGGACCTCTGAGAGCCATCTGTTCCAACTCCCTGCAGTGCACAGGGACACTGCAGCTCCATCAGGCTGCCCGGGGCCTGATCCAGCCTGGCCTTGAAAGCCTCCAGGGATGGGGCATGCACATCTCTTGTCAAGCTGTGCCGCTGCCTCACCACCCTCACTGTGAAAGACTTTTTCCTTAGATCCAACCTAAATCTCTTCACACTCATGCTTTGCCAGCCTTCTCCTGGACAGCAAAAGTGTTCCAATCCCTTCTGACGGCTGTTTGAAAGGCTTTGAAGCTGGAAGTCATTAAGTAATGATGAGCAATGGATTTATCAGCCCTCCATTCCTCGTGTAACAGCTTCATTGTTTGCTGGACAGCTGAGAGCTCCTTTTTTCAGGGCTATGAGGCCACGGAGCAGGCAGTGATGGGCAACGGGGCTGTCCTTGGTGCTGGGATCCCAGCACAGACCGAGCAGAACTGGGGCTGGAGTGACACTGTGCTGCACGCAGGGCCAAGGCTGGGGCTGGAAGGGATCTTTAAAGGCCGCCTGCAGTGAGCAGGGACCCCCACAGCTCCATCAGTGCTCAGAGCCCATCCCTGAGCGTGGCTGTGTGCAGGGATGGGACAGCACCACCTCTATGAGCAACCTGTGCAGTGCCTCACTGCCCTCAGCATGAAGCCCTTCCTCATTATAGCCAGTCTCAGTATTCCTCTGTTGGTTGGAAGCCATCTCCTCACGTCCTATGATGACACAGACCCCACAGAAGAGTGCATCCCCACCTTTCCCAGCCTCTTTAGATACTGAAGGCTGCTCTCAGCTCTCCGTGCAGCCTTCCCTTCTCCAGCTGCACAGCCCCAGCTCTCAGCCCATCCTCATTGGGAGCAGTTCCATCCCTGGGCCCCTGTTTGTGCCCCTCGTCTGGACACGCTACACCAGGTCGGTGTGTGTCCTGTGCTGAGAACTCCCCATGTGGACGCAGTGCTCCAGGTGAGGTGTCCAGCACAGAGCAGAGGGGCAGATCCCCTCCCTCGCCCTGCTGGCTGCAGTGCCCTGGGTGCACCCAGGCTCTGGTTGGCTATCTGTGCTGTGAGGACGCAGTGCTGGCTCATGGTGATGCCCTCACCTGTCCCCCCACACAGGGCCTTTTTGGCAGGGCTGTGCTCCATCCTTCCATCTCCATCTCGTACTGATGGTGGGGGCTGATGGAGGTGCAAGACTTAATGTGAGCACTTCTGAAATGGGGTAACGTGATGCTGGGCTCAGCTCTGAGCTCCATGCAGGGCAGTCTGGGCTGACCCTGGGCTGTGCCTGAGCTGTGCAGGTGGAGTGCAGCCCAGCTCCGTGCCAGCCCTGCACTCCAGGAGCTGTTCCTGCACTGGCTGCCTTGCTGCCTCCATAGCAATTGGGGCCCCGGGCTGGATGTGAAATACGGCTATTGTTACAAAAATAATTAAAGAAACAAGTGAAAATGACCTTTTAGGTTTCCTTGACAACCTCTAACTTTCTTTTGAAGTGATGTCAAGAAAACAAAAGTGTTCCTGACTGAGGTTCACAGCTGAGTCTGAGGGCTGCGGAGCGGAGGGGCTGTTAACCCCTGATGCAGAAGGGCAGGGCTAATTAAAAGGAGTTCATTACAAGTTTCTCTGGTGGCCAGCGATGGCTTTGCAGTGTGTTTGTCACATACAGCCCAGCTCCCTGTTGTGTTTGGATAAAGGGATGTGTGGAGGCTTAATGGGGGAAGCCGTTGACCCTCAGCTCCCTCTGGTTAACAATAACTTTCTCTCCTTTTATTTTCCAGGATAGAGAGAAGGAATTCACACTGGATGAAGATAATTATCTGAAGCTGGGTGTATTCCAGGAACCATAACCCAAATGTTTCTCTGTCTGTGGAGAAGATCTCACGTTTGAAATCACTTCTACTGAAGGTACTGCGTCTGCCTTTCCTTTTAACTGGAGTGGTTGTCAGTGAGATTGCTCTTCGTATTTAATGCCTGGAGGCATTTGAGAGGTGCTGCTGGGAGGCTCCTGGTGAGGTTCTGTGATTTAATGCTACAAAGGCAAAGAGTTCTTACATAAATGAAGGCTTCCCAGAAGGACTGGGCCGTGAGTGATGTTGTTTCCTATGGCAAAGCACTCATTCTGTTCAACCTTTAGGCAGTGAGGAGGCGTTCTTAAAGCACACATGAGGGTTTGGGAGAGTTTTATAGGTGATCTGTGAACGGAGGTGCTGCTGGAGCTGGTCATGGTTGGAACAGCTTGTCCACAGGGGTTGTGGGTGCCCCATCTCTGTGGGCATCCAGGGCCAGGTGGGATGGGATGGTGAGCAGCCTGACCTGATCCCCTCCAACCAAAGCTGTTTCATGATAGTTTTGGAAGCTGCCACACCTGCTGGTTTGAAACAGGAGCAAATGGTTCTAGAAGCCATTTAAAAGCTGTAGCACGTGGGCGGTAACAAGATATTTGTGGTCATCTGTGCCAGCAGAATATGGAGGAATAGAAAACAGTTGGCAGTCAACGGTGCAGCCCACTGACAAGCACGGTTGTTGTGGAGATGTAGCTGGCTCAGGGCTGGGCTCTGCTCCCACCGGTGACATGGGGGGAGTTCAGCAGTGTGAGGGGACGCTGCCAGTCATCAGCTGAGTGCTTTGTTCTGAACCAGAGTGGCTGCAAAGCATTTTGGGGGGGCAGAGGGAGTCCCTTGCAAACCACCTTCCTGTGAGCTGCTCTCACAAACCCAGTGTTGGAGGGGAGCAGAGCTTTGGGACTCCGTAACCTCCTATGGCAGTAAGTTCTACAGGGCTTTTTCTTCCTGTGTGGACCCTAGTCATAATTAATGCTTGCTTCTGCCTGTTTTAAAATAGGCTGCTTGAGATGTTTGAGGTGTCTCCATCCTTTGGTTTGGAGGAAGCTGTAAATAACCATCTGTGCACCTCCTCGAGCCCATTTCTTGGTCTCTGCTGTTTTTCTGAGCTGAGCTCATCCACCAAGCCTTGCTGAATGCATCTTCCCTGGGAAGCTGTGCGTGTTCTCCTTCTGCTCAGTCCCTTTCAGGAGGTGCTGCTCCAACCAGCTGTACTTGTTCCAGCTCTGCTGGCTCCTCTGACAGAAGCAAACCAGACCGGCGCTCGAGATGCAAACACGCGATAGTCAGAAGTGATGTCATGCCTTCTGTTTGCTTGCTTGTTATTCTTCCTTGTGATAACTCCTGATGCTCCTTGTTCCTCCTTGTCCTGTCACTCTCATCCTGTTTCTAAGCTCGCTTTAGGAGGGGAGGTCTCCCTGCAGCCGTCCCTTCTCCAGGCTGCGCTCCCCTCCCTCAGCCTGCCCCACGCAGAGCTGCTGCAGCACGGGTTGGAGAGAGGGAGCAATTCCTAGCCCTGCAGAGAAGGACCTGGGGGTGCTGGGGGATGAAAACTGAACAGGAGCCAGCAGTGTGTGATTACAGCTCAGAAAGCAAATGGGATCCTGGGCTCCATCAGCAGAGGGGTGGCCAGCAGGGACAGGGAGGGGATTGTCCCTCTCTGCTCTGCCCTCATCAGGCCCCACCTGCAGTGCTGCGTCCAGGTGTGGGGGTCCCAGTACAAGAAAGACAAGGAGCTGTTGGAGAGGGTCCAGAGGAGGCCACAAAGATGATGAGAGGGCTGCAGCACCTCCCCTCCAAAGACAGGCTGAGGGAGCTGGGCTTGTTGAGCCTGGAGAAGAGAAGGCAGCGGGGTGACCTCAGTGCAGCCTTCCAGGACCTAAAGGGAGCCTCCAAACAGGAGGGGAGTCAACTCTTTACACAGGTAGATAACAGCAGGACAAGGGGAACTGGTTGGAAGTTGAAGGAGGGCAGATTGAGGTTGGATGTTGGGGGAAGTTCTTGACTGTGAGAGTGGTGAGGTGGTGGAACAGCTGCCCAGAGAGGCTGTGGATGCCCCGTCCATCCCTGGAGGTGTTGAAGGCCAGGCTGGGTGGGGCCCTGGGCAGCCTGGGCTGGTATGAGATGCGGAGGTTGGTGGCCCTGGCTGTGGTGGGGGGATTGGAATTCATAATCCCTGAAGTCCCTTCCAACCCAAGCCATCCTGTGATTCTCTGTGATTCTTCCCAGAGCAGCCAGCACTGGCACAGGGCAGCTGGGGGGGGTCTCTTTTCCTTGGGGGTGTTCCAGGTCCGTGGGGACGTGACACTCGGGGGCACAGTCAGTGGCACAGTGGGATGGCTTGGAGGTGGACTCGATGCTTGTTCCAACCTTCATGCTTTTCTTTCATATCAATTGGAGAAGCCTATGCAAAATCCCTGTTGGGGATTTCAGGTGAGCCATCGATCTGTCCTTGTCTGTCTGTACGTTTTCAGCTGTGTGTTCACAAGTTGCATAACAGTTTGCTTTGAGCAAACTTTCTGAAGTCAAGTTGGACTTGAAGTTCACCAGGTTAAATGGTGGCTTTGATTCCCTGCAGTAGTTGTTCAGCAGCTGTGGTTTAAAGCTGTAGAGCTCTTTGAATGCTGTCTAGCCCCAGAGATCAGTTGTGATCTGACTCACAGGTGTGTTCTGAACCTCTCTTTATCAATTCTACAATCAGAAGAAATCTCCCCTTTCACAAAAAAAATATCATTTATGCTTACAGGGAGAAAAAAGAAAGGAAATTTCACATGAAAAAGTGGAGTGAAAAAATCATAGGAGCAGATTCATTTCAGGAATCCGTGCCTGGTAAGACTGGAGAGGCTGAAGGATGTGAGAGCCAGGGAGGATCTCCACCTGTGGCACAGTGCTGATGTGAGAACACAAAGGACAGCATCACTAAAGGGAAGTCAGAAGGACTCAGGAATGTTCTCTGTTTGGAAACAGGCAGGATAATGTACTGCTCTCAGCACTTCCATGTGTTTCCACTTAGTTTCTAAGTGGAAAACGTACAGTCTTTTATTTGATCAGGAGCAGGCTTAAATAAGCTTAAATAAGGAGTCTGTGAATCTTGGTCATTTCCTCCCAGTTTCCAGGAGGAGATGCCAGCACTCATTTCTGATCCTCCAATGGCTGTTTTGGCTGATCTCGTTGTATGGAGAGCTTTCTGGAAGGTAGGAGATCGGTGTGCTGTGCTTGTGTGCAGATAGCAAAGCTCAGGGCAGCTCTGCCAATGGTACAGCAGTAATCCCAGATAAAAGAATGCAGGTGTGGAAGACCCAAATTCACTCAGACTCCTTCCAGCCTCGAGGGTCTCTTTCCAGCTTTGAAGGTGATTCTGTGGTTCTGTTCTATGGTTCCATCACTTCAAAACACACGCAGTTAGAGGACTCTATTTTTCTTCCTGTTGTTAATCATCTACCCCAGAGTCTGTGCTGTCACGGGTTGCTTTGTGTGCTGTGCTGGTTTCTGTCTGAAGCCTCTGCATACCTTCTAAATATTAAAACATTCCTGCATGGTAGTGTTGGCAAATAGAGAGCGTTTGAGTGACAGCTTAATTCTACAGCAGTTCATCTTCAGAAATGGCATTGCATGGGTAGAGGGAGCTCAGGATCTCAGGAGATGAGGCTTTTCCCCATGGTTGGATGCTGCAGCTCAGGAATAACGTGGGCCTGTTGTGGGGGGCCTTCAGATGTCTGCAGCTGCATGTTGGGTGAGCACCAGCACCTGTGATGTGGGTGGCAGGACAAAGGCCTGCTCTGCAGGTGTTGGACCTCATCTTTCCTGTAAGCATAGCGTGCCATTGCATACCACTGTGCAGGTGTCTGATACCCACCATTAACATAGAATGGCTTGGGTTGGAAGGGACCTCCAGAATCATGAAGCTCCAACCCCCCCACCACACACAGGGCCACCAACCTCCACATTTCATACCAGCCCAGGCTGCCCAGGGCCCCATCCAGCCTGGCCTTCAACACCTCCAGGGATGGACGCGGCATCCACAGCCTCTCTGGGCAGCTGTTCCACCACCTCACCACTCCCTCTGGAAAGAACTTTCCCCTCACATCCAACCTCAATCTGCCCTCCTTCAACTTCCAACCATTTCCCTTGTCCTGCTGTTATCTACCTGTGTAAAGAGTTGACTCCCCTCCTGTTTGGAGGCTCCCTTTAGGTCCTGGAAGGCTGCACTGAGGTCACCCTGCAGCCTTCTCTTCTCCAGGCTCAGTAAGGCCAGCTCCCTCAGCCTGTCTTTGTACGGGAGGTGCTGCAGCCCTCTCATCATCTTTGTGGCCTCCTCTGGACCCTCTTCAACAGCTCCCTGTCCTTCTTGTACTGGGACCCCCACACCTGGACGCAGCACTGCAGATGGGGCCTGATGAGGCAGAGCAGAGAGGGACAATCCCCTCCTGTCCCTGCTGGCCACCCCTCTGCTGATGGAATGTGTGCATGTCGTCCTTCTTGCCCAGGCAGGGGGAGGAGGAGGGGATGTGTCACTGCCTGGAGTGCTCTGCAGGGTGAGAGATGAGTTTATGGTCAATCACAACCTTAATCCTGCTGCAGGATTGCCAGAGCTGCTCCTGCTCAGTGCCCACCTGCAGGACCATCCCACTTCTATACTGTTTTTTGTTGCCTTTTGCACTGCTGAGGGCAATCTGTGGACTTGACAAGAGTCATAGGATGAATCATAGAATCATAGAATGGCCTGCGTTGAAAAGGACCACAATGATCATCGAGTTTCAACCCCCTGCTATGTGCAGGGTCTCCAACCACCAGACCAGGCTGCCCAGATCCACATCCAGCCTGGCCTTGAATGCCTGCAGGGCTGGGGCATCCACAGCCTCCTTGGGCAACCTGTTCCCATCTCTTATAATGAGTACATTTCAATTGTTCTTCCCGGATACGTGAGCTAGAAACAACAAGAATGCAAACCTCGACCCCAGCATCATCATCCTGATCCAGCTTTTTGTTCTTTCTCCTTGTGGTCTGAGGAAGGAAAGTGAAACTTGAGGAGCAGTGTAACAGGTTGTTTTGGATACATCCACGTCTGTCAGTGGCCCCTTGGTATCTCAGGCCAACTTTGCCTTACTGCAAATAAAGGCAGGCTGCTGGTGGTGGATAACAGCTCGCTGAGGAAATACCCAGTTAAGGAAAGAGTATTTTAAGCTGTTCACAGCTGTTAATCTCCACAACATCCTTGCACTGCTGAGGATGTACCCACGCAAGCATGGGGACTGTAAGTGAATGTTGGTAGATGGCAGGAATGAGGTTTTCTGTGATGTGAGGGTAGGTGAAGGAATGACAAGCTGTCAGAAAGGAGCACTGTTATTAAAATGTAGGAAATTCAAGGTCATTTTGCAGAACCACTTATGGTCTTGTGCTTCATGCTTCTCCATTGCTTTGTGTTTGGTGGTTGGAGCCCTCCACCAAGTGCTGCCACGGCAGTAAGCACAAGGTGAGGATCTGACCCTGCAGCTCAAATCCAGCCTTCCTCCTAACACTTCCCAGACTGTCACTGAAACATGGCCCTCAGTGATGTCCCTTAGGGCCGTGTCCACATGTCCCTTCAGTGCCCCCAGGTAAGGAGCTGTAGGGTTGCCATGAAGAGCTGTAGGGTTGCTGTGATGGAGCTGTAGGGTTGCCATGAAGAGCTGTAGGGTTGCTGTGATGGAGCTGTAGGGTTGCCATGATGGAGCTGTAGGGTTGCTGTGATGGAGCTTTAGGGTTGCCATGAAGAGTTGTAGGGTTGCTGTGATGGAGCTGTAGGGTTACCATGAAGAGCTGTAGGGTTGCCGTGATGGAGCTGTAGGGTTGCCATGATGGAGCTGTAGGATTGCTGTGATGGAGCTGTAGGGTTACCATGAAGAGCTGTGGGGTTACCATGAAGAGCTGTAGGGTTGCCGTGATGGAGCTGTAGGGTTACCATGTAGAGCTGTAGGATTGCTGTGATGGAGCTGTAGGGTTGCCATGAAGAGTTGTAGGGTTGCTGTGATGGAGCTGTAGGGTTACCTTGAAGAGCTGTAGGGTTGCTGTGATGGAGCTGTAGGGTTGCCATGATGGAGCTGTAGGGTTGCTGTGATGGAGCTGTGGGGTTACCATGAAGAGCTGTAGGGTTGCCATGAAGAGCTGTGGGGTTACCATGAAGAGCTGTAGGGTTGCTGTGATGGAGCTGTAGGGTTGCCATGATGGAGCTGTAGATTTGCCATGAAGAGCTGTAGGGTTGCTGTGATGGAGCTGTGGGGTTGCTGTGATGGAGCTGTGGGGTTACCATGAAGAGCTGTGGGGTTGCCTATGCAACGCAGTACTTGAAGCATGGGCTCACCAACACCAACTGCAGGAGAAGCAGCTCTTTCCCAGTCCTGCTGGCCACGCTGTTGCTGATACAAGCCAAGATGCCATTGGCCTTCTTGGCTCCCCGGACACACTGCTGGCTCATGTTCAGCTGCCAACCAACACCCCCAGGTGCTTTTCCCCCCTCAGCTTTCAACCCCTCTGCCCCACACCTGCAGCTCTGTGTGGGGTTGGTATGACTGAAGCGTGGCACAGTTTGAGCTGGTTTCATGCTGTACAGCTGGATATGGCCCAGCAATCCAGGCTATTCAGACCCTTCTGAAGCCATCATAGAACCTCCTGAGACTGCAGGGATTGTTGAGTCCAACTCCTCGCTCCACAAAGCATCACCCAAAACCCCAACCCTGTGTCTGTCCACATGCTACCCTGAGCTCTGTCATTTTGGGGCCATGCCCACCGTGCTGGGGAACCTGTTCTATGCCCACTGCCCTCTGGTGCAGAACCTTTCCCTTGCCCTCCCCTGACACAGCTCTGTGCAGTTCATGGGGTCCCTCTCTGATAGTTTTATGTCCATGTGTTGCTGTGGCACCCAGCCTGCTCCCACTGCTTGAGATGAGGCTGCACAGAGCACAGTGGGACAGTCCCTTCCCTCGCCCTGTGGCAGTGCCATCAGCTGTAACCCCAGCTCATTTCCCATGGGGCTGTTCTCCAGCCTCTCATCCCCTGGTGTGTACAGAGCCAGGGCTACCTGTGTCACACATACAGAATCCAGCTCTTCCTCCTGTTAAAGGTTCATACGGTTTCTGATCACCCAGCCCTCCAGTTTGTCAGGATCCCTCTGCAAGGCCTCTCTGCCCTCAAGGGAGTCAACAGCTGCTCCCAGTTGCGTGTTGTACACAAACTCACTTGATGTATGCCTTCAAGTCCTGCATCCGGGTCATGGATAAAGACATGGAAGTGAGCTGTCCCCAAAATGGAGCCCTGCAGAACCCCAGCACTGTGGTCCACCCCATCCACCAGCTTAGTGTAACCCTACTGACTACAGAACTCCGAGCCCAACCCATCAGCCAGTTGCTCACCCAGCAGGTTGTCTTTTTGGCTAGCTATAAGCTGGGCAGTTTGTCCAGAAGGATGCTGCGAAGCCTTGCTGAAACCCAAAAGGATGACATCAGCTGGCTTTCCGTGGTCAGCTAGGTGGGCAACCCACCATATAACAAGACTAAATTGGTTAAGCAGGACCTTCCCCTCCAGAACCCGTGTTGGCTGTGACCAATGACAGCACTGCCTTTCAGGTGTTTTGCCAGGCACCAAGGTGAGACTGGCAGGCCTGGAATTAATTACCAGGGTCTTCTTTCTTGCCCTACTTGAAAACTGGGACGATATTTGCCAGCTTCTGTAGAGTCACAGAATGGTTAAGGTTGGAAAAGACCTCTAAGGTCAAACCCAACCATCAGCCCATCCCCACCATGCCTTCTGAACCATGTCATTAACTGCCACATCTGTGTTTCTTCCAGTTGAATGGGACCTCTCTAAATCATCTCATGATGACATCAAACATCTCTTTGAGTACCCTGGAATAAATCCCATTGGGCCCCATGGATTTACACCCATCCAGCTGGAGCAGCAAATGCTGCACGAGTTTGAGGTTCACTGGGGGTTTATCATTCCCACAGTCATGCTCCTCCACCTGAGGATCTGGGAGTCCCAGGACCCATCTCAGGTGTTGAAGACAGAGCAGCAAGCTGGTTAAATGGAGAAACTTGGGCAATTCACCAAAAGTGAGTGGAAATATCTGTACTTAATGGCAGGGTTTTGTATCTGGGGAGTTAGGAGGTAGGGTTAAGAACTGGGTGAGTTCCTTGCTACACTAAGGCAGGAGGAGCCGATTCATCCCTTTGGTGCGTCCCTTTACTGACCTGAGGTCTTTCTGTCCTAAGATGGAGGTGGTCTGGATGTTGTAGCTTGGTGAATGCTGAACACAGAACTGTTCTTTAGGCTTCAGGACGTAGCAATGAGGACCTGCTGGTCTGAGGAGTGGGACCTCCTCAGCAGCAAAGCATGCACGTGGAAAACACTTCCGTCCTGCAGAGACCAAGCTGAGCTCTATAAGAAGATTCAGCAGTTCTGCAAGAGGAAACAAACAAGCAGACCACATGATTATTCAGCATACACGGGTTTGTTCTTTCCCCTGCTCTGAGCAGAAAATAGTGCCTTGGCCTCTGGGGAAGAGGCTCGGGCTTCAGAAAGGGCCACTTCTGCTTTTGTCCTCATTCAGTTAAAGCTGTGCACTGCTGGCTTTCACAGTGACCGAGCTCCTCGTGGTGCACAGGGTGTGCTTCCTTTCCTCACCTCCCATGACTGACTTCCCTAAGTGGCTCTGTTTGATGTCAGTGGCCCCTGCAGAAGAGTGAAGTGTGCCTTTCAGCTGCAGAGAGCCCCCAGCTTTGTGAGGACACAGGGTTGTGTTAACCAACCCCATCCAAACCCACAGCTGTGGCACAGATCTCTACTGCATGCTTTATAGTTGGGAACATCTTAAAATCAGCAGAATCCCCTTTTTTGTGGTCTTCATTCCTGGAAATCTGCATATTTTCTATTAGCTTTTGCCATTAGGTGCCCCAACTTGATTTAATTTCCTGCTTTTCCTTTCTTGGGCTGTGCAGCGCCCAGGGAAGGATGCTCCTCTTGTTTCTCATTGGCTCCCCATCTTCCTCCGCTTCTTCTCATGTATGGTGACCTCGCATTCCTTAACCTCAGCAGTGGGTGTAGTGCTCAGAATTGTGCTGTTCAGAAGTTCCTCAGCTTTGTTTCCTGTCCTATGGGTTCATTTCCTAACACCAGAAACGGACTTTATTTCTCGTGCTGCATCCTGGCTGTAGGAGACCACCCCATCCACATGGGATGGCTGCAGTGCCTGGGGGTCCTGCTGTGGTTCCTCAGTGAAGCTCATGTTCTCTCTGGGGACATCCCAGTTCTTAGGAGCACTTCTGTTCCAACAGCCCATATGACCTCAAGAGATCACAGAATCACAGAATCACAGAATCACTAAGGTTGGAAAGGACCTATAAGATCATCTAGTCCAACCATCCACCTATCACCAATGGTTCTCGCTAAACCATATCCCTCAACACAACATCCAAACGTTCCTTGAACACCTCCAGGGTCGGTGACTCCACCACCTCCCTGGGCAGCCCATTCCAGTGCCTGACCACTCTTTCAGAGAAGTAGTATTTCCTAATATCCAAGCCTGAATCTTCCCTGGCACAGCTTGAAACCATTCCCTCTAGTCCTATCACCAGTTACACGAGAGAAGAGGCAGACCCCCAGCTCACTACAACCTCCCTTCAGTAGTTATAGAGAGCAATAAGGTCTCCCCTGAGCCTCCTCTTCTCCAGACTGAACAATCCCAGCTCACTCAGCCGCTCCTCATAAGGCCTGATCACTGAGTCCAAGCTCTCTGCTAAAGCAGGTACCCTACAGTGGGTACCAGATCCCCTCTCAGTCTTTTCCCCCAGTTGAACGACCTCAGGTCACTCAGCCTTTCCTCATACAGGAGATGCTCCAGGCCCTGTACCATCTTTGTGGCCCTCCACTGGACCCCTTCTAGGATATTCCTGTCTTTTTTGGAACTGGGGAGCCCAGAACCAGACACGGTATGCTTACTGTCCAAGCATTATAGCCCTGTACCTCAAAGCTCCTCTGAACAGGTTCTAGGTTGAGGAAGAAGAGTGCAGCGAAGGCTGAGGGCAGCTCTTTGGCTTCCCCTGCGACTTGGACAGCTTCTCTTAATAGAACCATGGAAAGTTATGAGAAAAGATGGAATGGGTAAAGGGCTTACCTTCCAAAGGTAGGAATTACACGAGTTGTCCATGCACACATACAGCACTGTCACGGTTTCACGGTGTTTTATCAGCATTCCACATTTATACGTGGAATATATATGCATTTAGGTTAACTGTGCACCCAAACATTGTTATAGATGAAGGCCTTTTTTTTCGTCAGCTTTTCTCTTGACGAATTTACAGCTAAGCACAGTTAGTTAAAAATATCTGAAGAACAGTTTGTGATGAACACACGATACGGCCAGGCAGCGCTGCTGGGAGGGCGTCACGTAGGTTGGAAATTCAGATGGCTGCTCTGAACTCAGAAATTCATCTAAAAGCATTTTCAGTAGCTGGATGGGGCAGATGCAGAAGCTTTTGCTTATTGCTGTGATGCTGAAATTTAGCTTGCTTTTTTTTTTTTTTTAATATCAAGAATATTGAGAGCTCAGATTAGAAACTGCTTCTTTCTGCCAGAATTTGTGCTATTTTTGGCGGGGGATTTGTTCCCAAAAGGCTGGGATCAGCCCACACTGATCAATCTGACACTTGGGCAGGTTTCTAGGCTGAGCCTTCGTTTGCACAGCTCCTGGCCTGCCAGCTCCATGCAGAACCCATGGCCTGGTACTCACACGTGGCTGTGCCAGCGGCCTGATGCTGAGGGTTTGACTGAAATGGTCCATCCTGGATGTTTGAAGGGAACTTGCTATGTGTGATGTGGTTTTCTAGCTGTGGAGCGTGGTCAGGATCCTGCTTCTGTTTCTGATGGGATCCAGGCCATGCATTTGTAGGATCTTGGAATGGCTTAGACTGAAAGGGTCCTTAAAGAGCAAAGAACTGTGGTAGGTTTGGGTTGGAAGGGACCTTATAGATCACAGAGCCATGGAGTGGTTGGGTTGGAAGTGACCTTAATGATCATAGAGCTGTAGAATGGTTGGGTTGAAGGGGGCCTTAATGATCGTAGAGCTGTAGAATGGTTGGGTTAGAAGAGACCTTATAGATCATAGAGGTGTAGAATGGTTGGGTTGGAAGAGACCTTATGGATCACAGAGGTGTAGAATGGTTGGGTTGGAAGGGATCTTATGGATCACAGAGCCTTAGAGAGGTTGGGTTGGAAGGGACGTTAATGATTATAGAGCTGTAGAATGGTTGGGTTGGAAGGGACCTTATGGACCAAAGAGATGTAGAATGGTTGGGTTGGAAGGGACCTTGATGATCATAAGCTGTAGAATGGTTGGGTTGGAAGGGACCTTATGGACCATAGAGCTGTGGAATGGTTGGGTTGGAAGGGACCTTAATGATCATAGAGCTGTAGGATGGTTGGGTTAGAAGAGACCTTATGGAACATAGAGGTGTAGAATGGTTGGGTTGGAAGAGACCTTATGGATCATAGAGATGTAGAATGGTTGGGTTGGAAGGGATCTTATGGATCATAGAGGTGTAGAATGGTTGGGTTGGAAGGGACCTTATGGATCATAGAGCCATAGAGTGGTTGGGTTGGAAGGGACCTTATAGATTATAGAGCCATAGAGTGGTTGGGTTGGAAGGGACCTTGATGATCATAGAGCTGTAGAATGGTTGGGTTGGAAGGGACCTTGATGATCATAGAGCTGTAGAATGGTTGGGTTGGAAGGTACCCCTCAGCCCCACACCCACCGTGGGCTTGATGCCCCCAAGCTGAGGCTGCCCAGGGCCCCATCCACGGCCATGGGCACCTCCAGGGATGGGGCACCCACAGCTCTGGGCAGCAGTGCCAGGGCTGCATCACCTCTGGGTGAAGGATTTCCCCTCAGATCTGACCCCAATCTCCCCTCTTTTAGTTTAAAGCTGTTCCCTGTGTCCCATCTCTCTTTGTACAGAACTGCTCTCCTGTTTGTCAGCTCCCTTTAAGTACTACAGGGCTGCAATGAGGTCTTTCTGGAGCCTTCTTCAAGCTCTGCTTCTCATAAGATGTGGGATCTCTGCCTCAGAATGCTGAAGTCCAAAGCCAGCCAGTGAATGGGGTGTGCAGGACCAGTGGAGAGTCCTTAAGCTGAGGTGGGGCAGGGATTACTCCAAGAACCGTGTGGACATGGCACTTGGGGGCATGGTCAGTGGGCATGGTGGGGATGGGTGGGGGTTGGGGTTGGACTTGGTTGTCCTAGAGGTCTTTTCCAACTTAAATGAGTCTAAGATTCTATGAAGGATGAGAGATTGGACGAAAGGAAAATGAAGATCTGTGGTTTAAATTGTGCCAAACTGATCCGAGTTCCTTGATTGGCAGCTGATACTTTGAACAAAAGGAATTCAGTACATCTCATTTCTTTGTGGGGATCAAAACGGTGTCTTGTGTGATAGGAGGTTGGGAAGGGCTGTGGGTGGTTGAAGAGTTACAGCATTACCAGGTCCTGCAGTGGCAAAGGGCAGAGCTGTAGGGGGAGGGATGGAGGGATGAGGTTGGAGGAGGGCCTCAAGAAGAGGTTCGTAAGGATGGGTCTGGGCATTGCCTTGTCATGATATCATGAATGACCTGTGGAGGTGTGCCGGGGAAACTAGCTAACAAAAGCAGATTGATACAGCTCCCATAGAGAAAGGTCAGGATAACCAGGAGGCAAGTGGTTGGGATGTGAGAAAGGGATGGGGTGAAAATGAGTAACATGAAGCACAGTGCTCTCCATCTAGTGACAGCTGTTTGAAGGCAGTGTAACGTCCCAGAACTGGTGTCTGGCTCTGCTCTGCTGCAGATTGATGTGAAATGGCCACGTGAAGCTTTCTGTGGAGGAAGAGGATGGTGAGGAGGGCTCCCTTGCAGCAAATACTTAATAGAATGTGTAGGAGGAAACAGTGACTTCAGTTGTTATGTTTGGCTGTGGTTTATAGTACCTTTTGCCACTTCTCTTATTGGTAAACACCCATAAGTCCTAATTGGAACAGCTATAAAATGTGGAGCCCCTGGGCTGACACGTGTGCAGGTTGTTGAGCATTGTTGTTTCAGGATGGTTGGGAACAGAACTGACTTTACAGACTGGATTTTGGCTTCCCAGCCTTGCACCCTTTAGGTGATACAAACCACGAGTCTCTACACTCTACTGATTGTAGAACCATAGGATGACTTGGGCTGGAAGGTCCTAAAAGCCCATCCTGCCATGGCAGGGACACCTCCCATAGACAAGGCTGCCCAAAGCCCCATCCATGGCCTCAGGCACCTCCAGGGCTGGGGCACCCACACTGCTCTGGGCAGCAGTGCCAGTGCCTCCCCACCCTCATGGTGAAGAATTTCTTCCTTATATCTAAGCTAAATCTCCCCTCTTTTAATTTAAGGCCATATCATAGAATCACAGAATCACAAGGTTGGAAAGGTCCTGCAAGATCATCCAGTCCAACCGTCCTCCCATCCCCATTGCTACCACCAGCACTAAACCAGATCTCGTAGCTCCTCATCCAGACGCCTCTTAAACACTGCCAGGCTCGGCAACTCCCCCACCTCCCTGGGCAGCCATTGCAGTGCCTGACCACTCTCTGAGAGAAAAAGTTTTTCCTTATGTCCAACCTAAACCTCCTCTGGTACAACTTGCAGCCATTTCCTCGGGTCCTGTTTGTTGCCTGGGAGAAGAGGCCAAACCCCTCCTCATCGCAGCCTCCCTTCAGGAAGCTGTAGAGTGCAATGAGGTCTCCCCTGAGCCTCCTCTTCTCCAGACTAAACAATCCCAGCTCCCTCAGCCGCTCCCCATAAGACCCCATTGTGCTCCAGACCCCTCCCCAGTTTCGTTGCCCTTCTCTGGACACGCTGCAGGGCCTCAATGTCTTTCTTGTAATGAGGGGCCCAAAACTGAATCCAGCACTCGAGGTGCGGCCTCACCAGTGCTGAGTACAGGGGGATGATCACCTCCCTGCTCCTGCTGCCCACACTGTTTCTAATGCAGGCCAGGATGCCGTTGGCCCTCTTGGCCACCCGGGCACACTGCTGGCTCATGTTCAGCCGAGCATCAGCCAACACCCCCAGGTCCCTTTCCTCTTCACAGTCATCCAGCCACTCATCCCCAAGCCTACAGCGCTGCATGGGGTTGTTGTGGCCAAAGTGCAGGACCCGGCACTTGGCCTTGTTGAACCTCATCCCATTCACCTCAGCCCAGCGATCCAGCTTATCTAGATCCCTCTGAAGGGCCTCCCTCCCCCCAGGCAGATCAACACTTCCTCCCAACTTGGTGTCATCTGCAAACTTACTGAGGGTGCACTCAATCCCCTCATCTAGGTCATCAATAAAGATATTAAACAAGATGGGCCCCAGCACCGACCCCTGGGGGACACGACTTGAAACAGGTCACCAGCTGGACTTAACTCCATTAACCACTACCTGTTGGGCACAGCCCTCTAGCCAGTTCCTTACCCAAAGAAGGGTATGCCTGTCCAGGCCACGGGCAGCCAGTTTCCCCAGGAGAATACTGTGAGACTCTGTGTCAAAGGTTTTGCTGAAGTCTAGGTAGACTCCATCAACAGCCTTTCCCTCATCTACCAGTCTGGTCACCCAGTCATAGAAGGAGATGAGGTTGGTCAAGCACGACCTGCCTTTCATGAACCCATGTTGGCTGGGCCTGATCCCCAAATAAAGGAGGAATAATGAATGAAGGCTGAAAATTGACTGATGTTCTTCTGCCTTCCAGCCAGGTGTGTCCCATCATCATGTTCTGGAAGTTTGATTTGAACACGACGTCGCACGTGGATAAGCTGCTGGATAAGGAAGATGTGACACTTCACGAGCTGATGGACGAAGATGACATCTTACAGGAGTGCAAGGCACAGAACCGCAAGCTGCTGGACTTCCTCTGCCAGCAGCACTGCATGGAGGAGCTGGTCAACCTCATCACACATGAGCCCCCCATGGACATGGATGAGAAGGTCCGCTTCAAGTAGGTGCTCCTTTTCTGTCCTGCGTGGAGAGAACGGGGTGAGAGGTCTGGGTGTGAGAAATGAGTGGCTTCGTGACCGTGTGGTTGTGCAGGAGAGCTTTCAGGCACTCAAGTGAGAGATTTCATTTTGCAGGAGAGCTTTCAGGCCCTCAAGGAGAGATTTCACAGCGTTTGTAGTGACCTTTCACAGGTTTGTTTTTCTAGTCTTAATGGCTTTTCATTGAGTTTGCCTGAAAAAACCATGCCTTGCTGGCTGCTCAGAACATGGCACACAAATTAATCGGTATCTCCAAAGTACCTTTAGTGCATTGTGATCAAAACTGCAAGCAAAGCATAAGCATCCTGCTCAGTTACAACTCTCTGATCTCCATCAGGTTGCAGCAGTCAACCCACAGAAGCTCTCAAGCTGCACTGTGAATAGAAGATGTCATGTTTTTAGTGTGCTGCACGTGCAGAACCTCTTGGTTTCGCTATTGGTACAGAGCAGCCGTGTGCAAGGCCTCTTCCTTTTGATGCTGAACTCTTGGACGTGCATTTCTCACACCAAGTTGTGTTTATACGTTTAAACCAAGTGCACACTTGAAAGTATTTGCATTTCGGATTTGGGAAGTTTGGTTTTCTTTGCTGAGTTTACTTAAGAAGAAAAGGCTGCTCGGTGTATAAATAAACCAGTGGGATGCTGTGGGAGAGGTCAGTGCTGGTTGGTGCTGCATCTGCTGGCAATAGACAGGAGGGATGGTGCTGTTCAGCTTCATTTGATGAAGCAGTTGATCAGGTCTGTGCAGGTGAGTATTTGTAGGTAAGCAAATGCACTGTGTAGGAAAGTGGAGTACTGTATGCATGACTTTGCAAGGCTTCTTCCTACAAAGGTAGGAGCCTTTACCAGGAGGCACCAGGAGGGTTAGTGTTACACCGTTGTCCTTATTGGAGAGGATGGATAATACTTGCCTTAGCAATGAAAGCTAACGAGGTGAGGAGATGGTGAATCGTGTGAGACTTGTGTCCCTTCCTGGAATGGAGAATGAGGGATCCCAGTGCCCCTCTGGTGCTTACTCACACGGTGCCCATTGCACTGCAGGGTACTGCTGTTATCCAGACCATCTTTGTATGTCCCGTTCCTTTGAGATTTTCGTGGTGCTGTCATGAGACAGTTCACATCTCTGCCCCTCTGTGCTGTGGGGTAAGCTGGAAACCTTTTCTTACCCGTGCCAAACGTGAGAAGATGTGGCTTGGTATGAGCATTGACTTCCAGGTGCCCTGAATTTCACATGCAGGACGTGCCTTTTGCAGGCTCTAAGGGTGTGTGTGTGCTTCAGGCAGCTCCAGGTTTGCTTTTGGAGATGCTGCCACTACACACAGATGGGTAGAGAAGCATTTCCAAAGCACATTGAGGCACCAGAGAGAGGGGAGAGGGTCTAAGCTCATTAAAAACTGAGGAGGCTTTTGGGATAGATAACAACTAAGCAGGAGGAATAAACTCTAAATCCAAAGGGAGTTTTTGGCTCCTAGAAAAAGCTCGAGAAGATTTTGAGCTGGAACAGGAGAGAGAAACTTGGTGGGTTTGGAAGGATGTGCTGCTTGGAGTGATGCGTGCTGCAGGGCTGGAAGCATCACAACGCTTAGGTCCTGGAATCACAGAATCAGAGACTCATTCAGGTTGGAAAAGACCTCCAAGGTCACCAAGTCCAACCCCAACCCATCCCAGCACGCCTGTGGACCGTGTCCCCAAGTGCCACATCTGCAGTGTTCTGGAACACCCCCAGGGATGGAAACACCCCCCCTCCCCAAGCAGCCCGTGCCAGCGCCTGACCAAATGCCAGTAAGGTGAAAGTTCATGAATTGCAGAGAGCAGCTCAGCTGTAAATCCCCATGGGAGCACAGAACGGAGCAACCAGGTGAAGAGCTGTAGCAACCCAAGCAGCATATTAAGCTATGGGAACTGTAATTACCATTTATAATTAACTTGTTGGCATACCGGGGTGTCTCACAGGAGACAGCACCGCTCACAGGAGGGGCCCAGCAGGTGGTGGTTGTGTAAGGGTGGGCTGTATGGCAAGGAGCTGAGTGTGGAGCACAGGGACAAGTCCCCTGCAGCATGGAAATGCGATGGGTTGGGGTGCAGTGCCTCAAGGGAAGGGGTGCAGCAGTCGGACTGGGTGTGAAACTTGAAGGTGGAAAGGGCTGCAAGAGTGGAGCAGCCCATAACAATGAGAGGTTTCCCTTGTTGCCTGGTGGCAGGGTATGTATGACAGGGAGGCACGGTGTGTGAGCTCGTAGGAATCATAAATGCCTTTTGCATGGAGCAGTGAGCCAGAAAAAAGAGGAGGAATGGCTCCTCTTATAACCTGGAGAGCTCTAAGAAGTGTGACTGCTGTGAAATCACTTTGTAACAGTAACCATAATGTACTCAAATTTACCATCCTTCTAGGAGCAAAAAAGACATAAAACCCAAATCCCAAGCTGATGATAACGCTGTTTATAGCAGGAAGAATCAGAACTGCATGTGGAGCAGCTGGTCAGGAGCTGCAGAAGGCTGAGAAGCTCACAGCTGGCCTTGGAAACGTTTCAGTCACTCCTGATCCATGCAGAGCTGGTATTAAGAATGTTTGAAGTAGTAGGGAGCTGGTTTAGTTCAAGAGGGATGAATAAGCCATTGCAGGTAAAGGTATGCCCTCACAAAAGGAAGGATATGGGGAAAGATCTTTGGAAGAGAATCACTGGAAGTGTTGCCAGGCTGGTGCTCACCTGGGGGATTTAAAGGAATCCGGGTACAAAGGAGCTCACCTGGTCAGCCTAAAAGCCAGCAGAACAGAGTGGAAAATAAAACAGAGTTCTTGAGGGGCTCCAGGGTGACGTCTGAACCAGTAGGTCTGGCTTCTGCATTGTGCAAATTGAACCTCCTGCCCCCAGATAAAGGGATCTATTTGTGCTTTGTAGCCAAGGCTGCCTCCTGCCATCGTACAGGGCAGATTTGCAGAGGGAAGTCGGGTTCCGTGGGCTGTCAGGAGGGGCTTTGATGGAGACAGCAGAGCCCGTGGTGTGGGATGTGTGCACTGTGTGGCATAGCAAAGGTGAGGTCCCTCACCAGAGGCTGCTGAAAGCAAGTTGTTGTGGGAGGACAAAGAAAGGCTCTGGCCTCAGTAACTGCTTAAAGAGAGGAAGAGAGGTGGGCAGTTCAGCTTCCTGGGTTTGCCCTAACCTGAGTCCTGTGCTGTTGGTGATGGAGGATGGAGAAAAGGATTGCCTTCCACGTTTCCCATCCCTGGCAGCAGCAAAGATTACAGCTTTCCCTTTGGGTTGTAGAGATGACCATACTGTTACCACAGTGCTTTATATCTCCATAGCTGTGAGCCATAGCACACCTTACATAGCAACTACAAGTGGGGTTTTGTGTCCCATGGCATGACACCATTTCTCTTTGGAAAGGAATGCACTGAACAACACCCATGCATGTGCTGCAGCACTGTTCTGTAGGGTTTCTCTCTCTGTTATTAATTGGATGGGTGTTTTTAATTATGTAGCAAATAAGGGTTTTGCTGTTGAAAGTACACAGCAGATGAGCAGCTCTGCTTGCAGACAGCAGCTCAAGCAGCAGTGGGTGGGCTTTGTCTTTCCTCTGCGTCACCTGCCTGATTATAAACAGCCTATTAATGAATTATAAGCACATCATTACCTTTTCTGCTCATGAATGTGACCTGTTTCTGATGAGCGCACCTGGAAGAGCAAGAAACAAGGCCAGGAGAAGGCAGGGATCCACCTGTGGTCAGTTGAAGTACATAATCCAGTGGTAAAAAACCCATACATGACATGCTAGGGACGGTGCTTCCTTAGATGCTCCATGCACACCAACGACCCTCATTTTGCCCTCATTCTCATGGTGTTTTCTAGCCCACAAAGGGCAGTGCTGCTCCATAACCTCCACAAGCACCCGTTTCCACAAGAGTTTCCATTTCACCTTTAGTTGTGTGCCCACAGATACCCCAACACCGCCTGCGAGCTGCTGACCTCGGACGTGCCCCAGATCAACGACAAGCTTGGTGGGGATGAGACACTGCTCAACATCCTCTATGACTTCTTGGATCATGAGCCACCCCTGAACCCGCTGCTCGCCAGCTTCTTCAGCAAGACCATCGGGAATCTCATCGCAAGGAAAACAGAGCAGGTACCCCTTCCATTTGCACACGTTAAGTCTGTAACACCTTTATCAGTGACGTGGATGATGGAATCGGGTGCGCCCTCAGCAAGTTTGCTGATGGCACCAAGCTGAGTGGTGCAGTTGACACAGTGGAAGGAAGGGATGCCGTTTGGAGGGACCTCAGCAGATGTGAAAGGTGGGCCTGGGTGAATCTAATGAGGTTCAACACAGCAAAATGTGAGGGTTTGCCCTTGGGCTGGAGGAATCCCAGGCATTGATACAGACTGGGAGGAGCAGTCCTTGAGAGCAGCCCTGCAGAGAAGGACCTGGGGTGCTGGTGGATGAAAACTGAACAGGAGCCAGCAATGTGTGATTACAGCTCGGAAAGCAAATGGGATCCTGGGCTCCATCAGCAGAGGGGTGGCCAGCAGGGACAGGGAGGGGATTGTCCCTCTCTGCTCTGCCCTCGTCAGGCCCCATCTGCAGTGCTGCGTCCAGGTGTGGGGGTCCCAATACAAGAAAGACAGGGAGCTGTTGGAGAGGGTGCAGAGGAGGCCACAAAGATGATGAGAGGGCTGCAGCACCTCCTCTACAAAGACAGGCTGAGAGAGCTGGGCTTGTTGAGCCTGGAGAAGAGAAGGCTGCAGGGTGACCTCACTGCAGCCTTCCAGGACCTAAAGGGAGCCTCCAAACAGGAGGAGAGTCAACTCTTTATGAGGGCAGGTTAGAGCAGGACAAGGGGAACTGGTTGGAAGTTGAAGGAGGGCAGATTGAGGTTGGATGTGAGGGGGAAGTTCTTGACTGTGAGAGTAGTGAGGTGGTGGAACAGCTGCCCAGAGAGGCTGTGGATGCCGCGTCCATCCCTGGAGGTGTTGAAGGGCAGGTTGGATGGGGCCCTGGGCAGCCTGGGCTGGTATGAAATGTGGAGGTTGGTGGCCCTATGTGTGGTGAGGGGGGTTGGAGCTTCATGATCCTTGAGGTCCCTTCCAACCCAAGCCATTCTGTGCAAATTCACTCACTTGTGCTGTTTGTGTCATGGGAAAGAAAAGGGAGCTAAATAGATTTCATTTCATACTGCCTTGAAGCAGGAGTGCTGTCCCAGGTGCCCTCTGAGAGCCCCCTCAGCCTGGTGGTTGACACCAGAGCACTGAGCATAGGAGACACGGTGGTGTCACATCTCTCTGTTGCTGTAGCAGCTGATGATGATGACGTTTCTGTTTCCAGGTGATTGCATTTCTAAGGAAAAAGGACAAATTTATTAGCCTGGTGCTAAAGCATATAGACACATCAGCCATGATGGACCTCCTGCTTCGCCTGATCAGCTGCGTGGAGCCCGCGACGCTACGGCAGGAAGTGCTGAACGTGAGAAC
This sequence comes from Pavo muticus, assembly GCA_016647715.1. Lineage (NCBI taxonomy): Eukaryota > Metazoa > Chordata > Aves > Galliformes > Phasianidae > Pavo > Pavo muticus. The sequence goes on from JACDJE010000053.1 coordinate 3,649,148, forward strand.
GTGCTGCTTTTCTCTTTTCCACGTTGGGATGGAGGTTGTTTGTTTGTTGAAGGGATGCCATTCTGTTTGTGAGTTGGATCTGCTCTTCTGAGAGCTGCTCTTCTGGATGCTGGGGTCGGTGTGCTGGGTGTGTTGGCCCTGCAGCCCGCCCGAGGCCTGCCCAGCAGGATGAACCCCCAGCAGGAAAGGATTTCAGCTCCTTTTTCCATCTAGCAACCACTATTTACTTCAGCTGCTTTTGCTGTAGAGCTTTCACAAAGGAAACTTGTAATCTTTGCCAGCGTTCTGAATGTCAGACAAATCATTTGGGGCAGTCATTGGTTTAATCCTGCGCTCTCCTCGAGAGCATATGTGACTTTTGGAGGTGATATCTCCTCCCCCTTCCTCTCTAACATGCTCCCTTATGAAGTATCTCACCGAGGAGCTGTTTGCTGTACAGGTAGGGCAGGTTTGTCTCCCTGGGTGAGGCTGCCTCTTCCCCTCTGTTGTGAGCAGCTTTGTAGGAGTGCGGCCCTCTTTGGCTCCCTGGCAGCGCACCAGAGGAGCAATGCACTGTGTGGAAATCTGTACTGTGTCTCTGAAGCCCACAGCAGGCTTTGTATGTCTGGCAAACTTTGCTGCCCAAGCCTTCTGTATCCAGAGCACTGAGCCCAGCAGAGCTTTGCAGTGTGCTTTGCAGAGCTGCACAGCAGCTTTGCAGTAGCAAAGCGTAGCAATTAGCAGGATAATGCGATTATTTCTCCTTCTGATCTTAAAGTAACGTTTAAACTGAGCAGCCTTTTTGTGCATGGATGGATGCCTTTCATCTGGGAAACTTCCAAACGTCCAGGCTTCCAATTAACGACCATCTATGAGCAGCCACGTGTGTTTTAACCCTTCCTGTTACCTGAATTCCACCTGTGAAGGATTTCACACAGTCAGAAAAAGAGCAAGAAAACAAACAAAAGACACCATGCGGTGTGCTGCTGAATTCTTTTCCTAATAGTCAGAACGTGGGTATTGTCCTGGAGAGGTTAAAATCTGGTGGCTCAGAGGCTTGAGAAGGGCAGAAAGTCACAGCAATACTGGAATTCAGGGCTGCACGTCTGGAGCTTTCAGGTTTGTGGAGCTCTGCTGGGCGGTACCCAGGAGGTCTGATGTTACACCAGGGTCTCCAGCTTACGCTCCAGCTGCTTCCCAAGTGGACTGTGAGCACCATCTGTCCAAAACGCCTTCCACCACGTATTTGTGTGACTTAGAAGCTGGAGATTTTGTCCAAGAAAAGATTGAGAGGTTGTTTTTTGTTACCCATTAGGAAGTGCTGCTCTGGAGGGTACATCAGGTGGGTGTAAAAACACCACTTTCCCACCCAGTGCTGCAGCGCTGGTGAGAGCTTTCCCTGAGCTTCAGTTGGGCTGTCGAACTGCTCGTTGTGTTTTACAGCATCAGGTTTACAAAGACAGCACCTCACAGCCCAGATCCAACCAAATGCTGCTCTGCATAACGAGTCTCACAGCATCTCACTGTGGATTTCATGTTCACATTCTCATCTTCACTTAGCAAGTCGGAGACTCCCCGGTGATTGCACGAGGGTCTGCCATTCCCTGCCCTCAATGTTAGAGATTCTGGGCTGGTTGGGCAGTGCTGGTTGCTCTGTGCTTTCTATCCTGCTGGCTGAACCCTCCAGGATGTGTGTTGGAAGTTTCCTGGGCTGCTCCTTGCTGCACAACGTTGGCCAGGGTGGAGGTTTTCTCTGTCTTTAGTAGAAATGTTTGGCTTCCAGAGCTGAGTGGAGCTGGGCCAGCAATCCCACGAGCACTTCTGCTTGGCAGTGCCACAGAAAGAGGCAGCCTTCCTCTGTCCCTTCATGCGTGTTCTGCCCATCCAGCTCTTGTTGAACCTTTGCCAGCTGAAGTGTTCTTGTGGCTTCAGGGTGACACGGAGCTGGGAATGGATCCAGCAGAGAACACCTCTCTCTTACTTGAGTTCTTTACCAGGATTGCTTGCAGCCAGATCTCTTCCTTGGTTGGTTGCATTGTTTTCTTGGCTTTTGTTTTTGCACAGCCTCATACAATAGTAAGGGAGTTGCAAGGGAGCAGAAGAGAAGTGGATGAGCAGCAGCAGGGAGAAGGTTGGCAGTGCCATCTCACACCTTCTTAGAGCATCTGGGGGGATGATTCACTTTCTCTTCCCTCATCTGTATCTGAGGGCTTACAGTTCACGTGGCAAAATGACAATCCTTTATCTGCTTCCTTCTGTTCCACACCTGATAGAGGAGTGCTTGGTTGGCAGAGTTCAGGTTTTGTTGTTTGGGAGAGCTGTGCCAGCAGGAGGAAGCCTTGCTAGGATGTGCTGTTCCATACTTCTGTCCTGAGTCTGAGAAGCACCACTGTGTGAGGGAGCCTCCAGGTTCAGGGTAAGAGCACTGCAAGTGATCTGTTGGCTGCACTGCATCTTCACAGACCTGTCTGGACCTTCAGAACTGGAAATATTTGGAAGAGCCTTTATCAGAAACCTGTGAAGAGGTCCTTCCAATGGCTTGTTTTCAGGCACCAACCTGCCAGCATCCTCAGCCAAAGCCTACATTGTGCTCATGGACGCGTATTTTCTTTGATCGCCATCATTTGATCCTGGAATGTCTCCAGATTTGTGAAAGAAAGAAAGAATTTGCTTTTTAGGTAGGAAGAAGGCTGAAATATAGATTGCTTCTTGAAGCATTTTGAATACTGGGACAGATAAGTGGCATCAGAGGAGTCTGTCCTCCATCTGTGTGTTATCAGTGTGGTCTTACCTGGAAGAATGCAAGCAGACCTGGTCAATAGGAGAGGCTTCCACGTCTGATACTGGTGGCATGTATTGGGAATTGATGTGAAGCAGATCCAGCAGTTCTGGGTCTCTCTTACACACTTCATGTCCTCATCCTTGCCAAAGTGTGAAGTACTGCTTTATAACCTTCACAGAGGAGAATTAGTCTGTCTTCCCCAGTTGGGGTCTGAGGGACAAAACCCAGTGTGAGTGATGGGCAGAACTCCCCCTGGTCACACAGCTGCCAGGTTTCTGTGATAACTGAGAGGATGTGATGAGAAACCTACTGGTCCCCCATGGGTTCCTTCTCTCTGGGCTGTGCTGAGGAGCATCCAGGCACTGCAGCTCTCCCAGCTGAGAGGCTTCCATGGTTCCATACCCATCTTCTCACCTCTGGAGCATCGTGCAGCCTTTCCATCAGGGACTGATGCGGGCAGTGATGGTAGCACACAGAAGATGCTGCTGTGTGCTGTCCTGCTTTTCTCTGTTGCTATTGCTGCGACTCGTGAGGAATACAGAGCCAAAGTCATGCTGTTATTAGGTGTGTTTTCAGCAGGTTTTAGAAGAAGGAGTGTTGTTAAGTCCTGATACAACGGGCTCTTTTAAGCAGTGGCCTGCAGAGTTCACTCACAGCACAGTGCAGGTTGGATGGTCCCTGAGGAGGGTCCACTTCCACCTCTGAGCAGGTCCCACCAGAGCACATTGCTCATGGCCTTGTCCAGATGAGTCTCCAGTATCTCTGAGAGGAGAGGCATGTCCAGGCACTCATCCACTGTTTCACCACGTTCCAGTGGAGATTTCTTTCCCTGGCATCAAGTTGGAATTTCCCTTGGACATCCTGGGGCTCTTGTCCCATCCTGGCACCTCCCAGAGCAGCCCAGGCAATTCCTGACCCTCACTGCTGCTGTTGGGGTTGTTCCATCCCCGGTGCATTTTGCCTTTGTTGATCTTCCTGAGGTTTCTTCCAGCTCCTCCAGCTGGAAGGTTCCTCTGGGTGGTGGCCCTCCCCTCCTGCACGTCCACTGCTGCTCCCCAGGTTGGTGTTGTGGGGCTTTAAGCAACCTGGGCTGCTGGGAGGTGTCCCTGCCCATAGCACGGGGTTGGAACTACATGATCTCAAAGGTCTCCTCCAACCCAAACCACTCTGTGATTCTGTGAGTGTACATTCATGAACTTGCTAAGGTCTTTTTCTAAGTCTTCAATGAGGAGGTTTAGCAGTACTGCTCCCCAGGGTTGGTTCTTTTTAGTGGTAATATCACTGTGGAGGTGGAAGATTTTGTTCCTCCGCTGCCAGCTTCCAGGATGGAAATCTCCATCCTCTGATTCTCCTCTGATTCCTGAGCAGTGCCTGACTCTCCCTTCTTCCATGCAAAATGAGGGTCCAAGGAGAGCTGAGCATTTCCACGCTGCAAAAAAGCCTGCTTGAATTCATAACATTGCCTTCCTGCACGTCCTGCATCACCACTGTGGCTGCGCTGGTCTGGGAGTCCCTGCAGTTTCTAGCAGTGCCTCCCATCCCTGCCTGCCTCCCATTACAGCCAACCCCTGGACTTTGGAACTTGCAAGGGGGTAAAAATTCCTCTGATAGCAGAGATTGGTATGGCAGGGAGTCTGCATGCAGTAAGAATAGGCTGCAATACCACTGTGCCTTATCTACGGAGGCTGATGCATGAGGAAAGGAAACCTGCAGGTAAAAGGAATGTAAGTTTTCATGATCAAAGTCATGCAGTGTGTTTCTGCTGTGGGAATACAGGGGGCTGGCAGTCAGAATCTGGGCTCGTAGTCACGGGGTGTGTAAGTGGTGATGAAAAGCAAGCATGCAGACCTACAGGGGTGAGCAGTCTCATTGTGAGAGGGACTGCTGGAGGCACTGCTGATAGACTGCAGCTGGTCAGCTTTTGTTGTGCTTCTTTTGGGTTGTTTTAGGTTAGAAATGAGGTGATTCTCATTAACCTCGATGACAGCGTTGTGGTGCGTTGCCAGTTGAGAGCTACCTTAGCTGTCATGGGGAGATTGAGGCTTAGGATTTGGAAGGATTTCAGTGGGTGCAGCCAAGCAGGTGGAGATGAGAAGGGATGGTTGTAGGCCAGGTGGGCAAACGGGGAGTGGGCAGGTGGCTGTCAGTGCAATGGAGATGGTAAGGCAACACATGGAGGCATGGCAGGGATCAGCTCCACTGCACGGGCTTTTGTTAGCTGGATTTCATCTGGAGGGCCTTTCCCAGCTGAAGTTGTTCTGCAGTTCTCTGGTGGTTGGAGTTGTGTGACCAGGTAATAAGGAGTAGTGTTGAAGGGGAGAGGAGATGCACAGAGCCTTCTTGGGAAGGTGGGAGGCTGTTGGTTTCCTCCGTGACTCATCTGAAGAGTGATGGAAGATAACATCATTGCAGAAACCTCCAGAGTTATTTTCCTTCTAATTATGGTTTGGTCAGTCATTTCCAAAGCAACTAAGAGTGCATTAGCTTGGTGGATGTGAGTGATTGGTGTGATTGATGTTACACACTTGGCCTGGGGTGGAGGCCATTAGGAACTGGGCTGAAGATGGACTGAGGAGCTGAGCTTGGAGGTGGAGCTGGGAAGAGAGGAACTGGAAGGTGTTCCTTGCAGGGTGTGCTTCGTTTGCATGTGGTCAGGGAATTGGGGTGAAGTGATAGCTTGAGTTAATAGGAGGAAGTCTGTGGTGTGGGATGGGGCAGGGAGGTGAGCTGTAATAACAGCACAGGCAGAGTTGGAGCTGTTTGGTGTAAACAGCAGTGGCTGTAAGGATAGGAAGTGGCAGCAGAAGAGCATGCTGATAGTTAGGCTCATGCTGCTTCAGATGAGATAGCATTTATGGCTGATCTGTTGCATGACTGATCATATTTTCCAAAGCTATTTAGGTTTTTAGTTCCATTGGCAGGGTGTGGGTTCTGATGGTAACTAAAAGGCATCTGTATCTGACAGGGGGTTTGGAAGGAGATGGTTTTTAAAGTCCCTTCTGAGCCACACCAGCCTATGATCGTGTGATTCTGTGACCTGTGCCCATAGGTATCGCCTGTATCTTTGATTCTAAAATGGGCTCTGTGTTATGCCATCCTCCTCAAGGATCCTCTTGTTTTGAATGCTGTGATCCCAAACAACCATTTTCTTTTCCCTTCCTTTCCCTCCAGTGGCTTAACGAGGCAAGAATTATTCAGAGACTTGTGGAGCTGATCCATTCAAGCCAGGACGAGGATGTGAGTATGGCAAGACTTGAGTTATGTGTTTGTGGGCAGTGGGCCCTGCAAGGTGAAGGGCTTTATCAAATCATTTAGTCTTCTTCCTGCAGGAAGCAGTGAGAAGGAAGGGTGAAATACTGTGTATGAAAGTCACAAGTCAATGCACTCAGTCAGAAAGCTGAAATACAGTCATCACTTTGTGGGATCTTTGACTGCACTGAACTGTTCTGTTCAGGAAGATCCTCTCTTAAGTTTTAAAATCTATTAATGCTTCTAATAATTCAATGTTACATTTAGCAGATGGATAATTTAGAGTGTGATAGCACTCACGCAGTGACATTACAGCTTCTCTGATGGCCAGAAGGAGGCAAGTTGAGAAGCTGGCACTGACATGTGCTCCGTGTCATTTACAGAGGCAATCAAATGCTTCCCAGACCCTGTGTGATATCATCAGATTGAGCAGAGACCAGAGCAATCAGCTGCAGGATATACCTGAGCCTGATCCACTTCTCACTGCACTGGAATCGTAAGTACTGCTCAGGGGATTGTTGCTAAACCAGCTGCTTCGTTTCCTTCCAGCTGTGTGGGAGCACAGCCCTGTGGTAAGTAGCCACGGGCCTTTGCTTAGCTGCTGACATTTATCCCAAGCATTAAATGTTGCTTCTAAGCTGGAGCGTCACTTGGCCACCTCTGCTGAGATGCCTGGGGTTGGAGGCCTGTGTGAGCACAGATTGGGGTTGGTGATCTGTGAAGCACACAGTTGAAGACAAAGCAGTCAGTGTCAGTGGGCGTGCTGACATCTCACAGTGGATGTGGGGAGAACTGAGCTCTGCTGGTGGGAGCTGAGGGAAAACCCACAAAGGCAGCTCTTAGCACTGCCGTGTTTCTTCATTAGTGCCACGTGTGACTTGACACGAAGATGCATAATTGGCTTCTCCTGCTTCTCCTGATCTGGGGCTCAGTTCTGTGCACAAAGGGCTGAGGTGGTGTGTGAGGTGCAGGCAGCTCATGTGCTGCACTCAGACACTGAAGGCTGTGTTCCGTGGAAGGACGTGCTGGACCTTCTACAGGCTTGAAATACAAGCCTGCCTCTGTAAGGAGCTGCTCTTAAATGCTTCCTTTCCTTGATTGTGCCTGCAGAAATGAGGCAGGCCTGATCTTTTGTCCCACGGTGGTGGTTTGTTGTCAGGTAGCACAGGATCACAGAATGGCTTGGGTTGGAAGGGACCTGAAGGATCTTGAAGCTCCAACCCCCCCACCACTCACAGGGCCACCAACCTCCACATTTCATACCAGCCCAGGCTGCCCAGGGCCCCATCCAACCTGCCCTTCAACGCCTCCAGGGATGGACGCGGCATCCACAGCCTCTCTGGGCAGCTGTTCCACCACCTCACCACTCTCTCTGGAAAGAACTTCCCCCTCACATCCAACCTCAATCTGCCCTCCTTCAACTTCCAACCAGTTCCCCTTGTCCTGCTGTTATCTCCCTGTGTAAAGAGTTGACTCCCCTCCTGTTTGAAGGCTCCCTTTAGGTCCTGGAAGGCTGCACTGAGGTCACACCGCAGCCTTCTCTTCTCCAAGCTAAACAAGCCCAGCTCCCTCAGCCTGTCTTTGGAGGGGAGGTGCTGCAGCCCTCTCATCATCTTTGTGGCCTCCTCTGGACCCTCTCCAACAGCTCCAACAGCTCTCCAACAGGTAGCACAGTGTTGGGTTGTTGGTGTAGATAGAATCATAGAATCACGGAGCCATTAAGGTTGGAAAACAGCTCTGAGATCACCAGGTCCAACCCCAGCCCGCCCCCATTGTGCCCATGGCACGAGCTGGCTCATCATGTTTACCTGTCAACCCACACCCCCAGGTCCTTTTCCTCCCACACTTCCAGCCCCTCTGCCCCACTCCTGCATGAGGTTGGTGTGACTGAAGTGCAGGACCCAGCACTTGGTCTTGTTGGAGCTCATCCCGTTGGCCTTAGCCCAGCAATCCCATCTGTCCATACCCTCTGTAGCACCTGCCTACCCCCAGCTAGATCAGCAGTGCCATCTCAGTGGCACCTCAGACTTATTGAGGGTGCTCTCAACCCCCTCATCCAGCTCATCAATGAAGATATTAAACAGGGCCAGTACTAACGCCTTGGGAGCAGCACTCGTGACCGTTGCTGGCTGGATTGAGCTCCATCCATCACCACAATTGCATATCCCCAATCCTGGAAACACTCAGCAGGGACTGAACCTCATCAGGACTGAACTTCATCAGGACTGAATGGCTCCAGAGCCCTTCAGCTGTGGGCTGAGCCTTTCTCTGCTGGGTTATTCACAGACAGGTCTGCACTGCGTGCCATGGTGCTCTCACTCTGGACCCTCCCCTTTCTCATCTGAACCTCCTCCTCTCTCAGTGGCTCAGCAGAGGGACACAGAGTGTGCTTGGGGCAGGACACTGCTGCCAATGGTGAGATCCTCTGGGGTACAACTCCATCTGAGGTCCTGGGCTGCGCAGGGGTTGCAGAGAGCTACAGGTGGAGGTTTGGGTCGTACTGCACTCAGAGCATCTTCAGCAGCTGCTTCATCTCCCTCCACCTCCCTCCCAGTCGCCCTCTTCTGTGGTTTTCTTTGTTGCTGTCACATTTTCACACGCCACCTGCATTTCCACGAAATAAAGAGAGATGCTTTTGCACTTTCAAGAAGCCTTTCTGAAAGTCGTTAACGTCGCTTCGTTAGTTCAAAGGAAAAACATTCTGAGCAGAAGTGACTTTTTGCACCACAGTCTCTGCTGATGATCCCCAGCTGTCACGGGGCTCCTCCTTCACCCAGGGAGTTTTTCCAAGCATTACCAGTGACCTTTCTCATCTATGAATGGTAAATTAACCATCAGGAGCCATGGCCAGGGTCACACACCCCTCGTGCTCCTCCTAGAAGATAGCAGAGAGAAAAGTGGGCTCTTACCCTGTGTTTGGAATTTAAGGTGGTCTTTGAGTGTCAAAATCATGTTTAAATGCCAGAAAAGTCCATTGTTGTCATTCATTGCGACTCCAGTGTTCTTCAGTGCCATGCTTGGGGGTCCCCCACCTGCCCCTTGATGCTCTCAGGGTTTGGAAGGCATCCTACCTTGCTTTAAAGGCTCAAAGAGATGGAGGATGGCTTCGAATATTTCAAGGGGGTGGAAGCTAAGACTGATAAAAAAATAAGCAGATTATTTACAGTTTGCTTCTGTTGGCCTCTGCTGCCACGTCCTGGATCCCCCTGTGCCAGTACAAATGACAGCTTCCAGTGCTTTTTGCCTTTCTCCTGGGATTCTGGTGGATAATTTTAGACTATGAGCTCATAGCTTCATACTGTCTTTCATAAATTAAACGAACTAAGTTAACACTTGGATTGTCTTCCAGTGTCTAACAAGAGTTTTGCCTTGTTGATACCGTGTTTTAGGTTGGAGTCTCAGTATCTATAAGGAGCTCTTGCCTTAGTGATGAGGAAGCAAGTTCCTAATAAAGCCATTCCTGTCTTTACTGAGTGCAAACTTAATTTCAAGAATACCCAGAAGTGGGCATTTTTGTGATTAAAGCAGCTGCTGAATGTTGCTAATGGTGTAAATCTCTCTGTGCTGACCAACAGGCAGGAATGTGTGGAGCAACTCCTGAAGAATATGTTTGATGGAGAGCAGACTGAAAATTGCATAGTGAATGGAACGCAGGTTCTGCTAACACTGCTGGAAACCAGGCGCTCTGGGTAAGTCAGCAAGCTTCAGTCCTGACCAGAACAATTCCAGCAGTTCAAATCTGGTTTTAATGAAGGGTGTAGCAAAAGAGAGGTCTGGGGATGAAGGGAGATGCTGAGAATCTCACTGCTTTAAAAGGAGGAGGTAAGAGTGAAGGAGGTGATGGAAGATTAGGGAGAGCTAATGGAGAGAAAAACAGACAGGAGATGACATTGGACTGACAAGTTGTTAGGCAGTCATGCACAGATCACAGAATGGCCTGGGTTGAAAAGGACCACAATGATCATCTGGTTTCAACCCCCTGCTGTGTGCAGGGTCACCAACTACCAGACCAGGCTGCCCAGAGCCACATCCAGCCTGGCCTTGAATGCCTCCAGGGCTGGGGCATCCACAGCCTCCTTGGGCAACCTGTTCCAGTGTGTCACAACTCTTGGTTAAGGCTGAAAAGCTGAGATGCTGCATCTCCTGTGCCTTCTGCCCTGCATCTCTGAGGGTTTATGAGTTCCAGGCATAGGGGTGCCTGTGTAGGCTGTTGGTGCCTCACTGCAGTGAAAGCATTTCTTATTCCAACATGAGACTGTGCTGTTGGAAGGGACTGACAGTCACAGTGTGCTGCTGACCAGCAGAGATGTGAGCCTCACTGCTTGCTTAGTATCCTTTAGTGCACTTCTGGAACGCTTGTTTCCATTTTTAACATGTTTATAAACACTCACTGGCACAATTTACTCCTTAAATATCTGTAAAGTTGGAGAACCCAGAAAGCACTGCAGCAATTTCTCTTTGTCAGCCCTGCAGACAGCTTCTCCTCTGCCTTCCCACTCATCTCATTCACAGCTTTGATTATGTGAATATCATCTTGCAAATAACTTAATGATATGATTATGCACTTACCTTCAGGGGCTGTCAGTGATCATTCTTCACATTCAGAGTTATTTTTCAAGAGAAAATAACCAACATGGACAGTGTGAGTGGAGACCTTTTTAAGGTTTGGTCAAACCCTGACTCACGTGTTTTCTTTGTTACAGGGTGGAAGGACTGATGGACTCATACACTCAGGGATTTGAAAGGTCTTACACTGTCAATAGCAGCATCTTACATGGCATTGAACCGAGGCTAAAAGATTTCCACCAGCTGCTGCTCAGCCCTCCCAAGGTAACGTGGCTCAGCCTTCCTCAGGAGCAAACAGCTGCTGGCTGGATGTGGGGGTTTCCTCATCCTTACTCGTGGGCTTTGTGGGTATTTTCTGCAAGCACCACGTGCTGGTCAGGCAAACTCTACCTTAAATCTTTTCAGGAAGGATTCATGCTTCAGGTTTGTAATTGGAGTGCTTAGGAAGTTCAAGCAAAGTGTGAGGTTTTGCACTTGGGCTGGAGGAATCCCAGGCATTGATACAGACTGGGAGGAGCAGTCCTAGAGAGGGACCTGGGGGTGCTGGTGGATGAAAAACTGAACATAAGCCAGCAGTGTGTGATTACAGCTCGGAAACCAAATGGGATCCTGGGCTCCATCAGCAGAGGGGTGGCCAGCAGGGACAGGGAGGAGATTGTCCCTCTCTGCTCTGCCCTTGTCAGGCCCCATCTGCAGTGCTGCATCCAGGTGTGGGGGTCCCAATACAAGAAAGACAGGGAGCTGCTGGAGAGGGTGCAGAGGAGGCCACAAAGATGAGCAGAGGGCTGCAGCACCTCCCCTCCAAAGACAGGCTGAGGGAGCTGGGCTTGTTCAGCATGGAGAAGAGAAGGCTGCGGGGTGAACTCAGTGCAGCCTTCCAGGACCTAAAGGGAGCCTCCAAACAGGAGGGGAGTCAACTCTTTACACAGGTAGATACAGCAGGACAAGGGGAAATGGTTGGAAGTTGAAGGAGGGCAGATTGAGGTTGGATGTGAGGGGGAAGTTTTTTCCAGAGAGAGTGTTGAGGTGCTGGAACAGCTGCCCAGAGAGGCTGTGGATGCCCCGTCCATCCCTGGAGGTGTTGAAGGGCAGGCTGGATGGGGCCCTGGGCAGCCTGGGCTGATAAGAAATGTGGAGGTTGGTGGCCCTGTGAGTGGTGGGGGGGTTGGAGCTTCATGATCCCGGAGGTCCCTTTCAACCTGGGCCATTCTGTGATTCTGTGAAGTAGGCAGTGGGATTTGGAAGGCAGTGCAGCACATCCAGGTGAAGACAAAAGCAGAGGGATGTGGCTGATGGCTTCTGTGGAGGTGGTGAGGGGGCACGGAGGAGGGAACCTGGAGTCAGTGGGTGTTCTGATCTCTTCAGTTTGGGAAGTGCTCCCAGGGCACTGCTGTGTGGGAAGATGCCATAGGCTTGCCTTCAGAGAGTATTTATGTAAGATGAGGCAGTTCTATTTAGTCAAACAGTTGTGCGTCTGCACTGGGGGAAGCGTTGACCTTCACTGAGGTTCTCCATCTCCATTCCTCTGATAGAAAACAGCAATCCTGACTACAATTGGTGTCCTGGAGGAGCCGCTGGGCAACGCTCGTCTTCACGGATCTCGCCTGATTGCTGCTCTGCTCCACACAAACACTCCCAGTATTAATCAGGAACTATGCAGACTCAGCACCATGGATTTATTACTTGTGAGTAACACGGCGTGGCACTGCGAGGGGTGGTGGTGGGGAATGGCTTTAGGCTGAGAGCATTTTCACCTTCCCTTTCATCTCTTGGGCACGGGGTGGTTTGTGTCATGTGTGCAGCTCACGTGATGTCCCCGTCCTGCTGAAGGAAGGTGACCAAGCAGTTACTGGGGCGGTGTTCTGACATCATTTGATTGCCAGAAGTGGGAAGGTGTATCCAGAGTGACTTTTTTTTTCCTTTCTCATTTTGTTCCAGGACTTATTTTTTAAATACACGTGGAATAACTTTTTGCATTTCCAAGTGGAATTGTCCATAGCAGCTATTCTCTCACACTCTGTGCAAGAGGGAAGAACTACTGCCAATGACCCAGAAAGCAGAGAAGAGGTGCTGAATGGAAACGTGACCACAGAGAACCAAGAAACTCCAGAAAACAACACGGAGAATATCATGGTTACTCATGTGAGTCAGGTCACATCACTAGGGAATTTCAGAGCCACAGGATGGCCCGGGTTGGAAGGAACCTCCAGGATCATGAAGCTCCAACCCCCCCCACCACACACAGGGCCACCAACCTCCCCATCTCATACCAGCCCAGGCTGCCCAGGGCCCCATCCAACCTGGCCTTCAACACCTCCAGGGATGGACGGGGCATCCACAGCCTCTCTGTGCAGCTGTTCCAGCACCTCACCACTCTCACAGTCAAGAACTTCCCCCTCACATCCAACCTCAATCTGCCCTCCCTCAACTTCAGACCATTTCCCCTTGTCCTGCTGTTATCTACCTGTGTAAAGAGTTGCCTCCCCTCCTGTCTGAGGCTCCCTTTATGTCCTGGAAGGCTGCACTGAGCTCACCCCACAGCCTTCTCTTCTCCAGGCTCAACAAGCCCATCTCCCTCAGCCTGTCTTTGGAGGTGAGGTGCTGCAGCCCTCTGCTCATCTTTGTGGCCTCCTCTGGACCCTCTCCAACAGCTCCCTGTCTTTCTTGTACTGGGACCCCCACACCTGGATGCAGCACTGCAGATGGGGCCTGACGAGGGCAGAGCAGAGAGGGACAATCCCATCCCTGTCCCTGCTGGCCACCCCTCTGCTGATGGAGCCCAGGATCCCATTTGATTTCCGAGCTGTAATCACACACTGCTGGCTCCTGTTCAGTTTTCATCCCCCAGCACCCCCAGGTCCTTCTCTGCAGGGCTGCTCTCAAGGACTGCTCCTCCCAGTCTGTATCAATGCCTGGGATTCCTCCAGCCCAAGAGCAGCCTGGTTGATGCAGTCTGAATGTGCATTAAGAAGGAGATGTTGTGACAAACTGTCTGAGAGCCCAGAATTCACTCAGAAGTGTTTAAATATCATCAGTTCTGTCAGTTCAGGTGGAACTGCATTTACTTTTGTGAATGCATTTTAGCATCCAGTTACAAAACAAACACACCATCCATCTCACACAGTGGGCTCTGAATCCCTGTTTTGTTCCATCATTTTGATAAAGGCACATATAAAATTGGCCCACACAAGAAAATGATGATAACTGCAGCCAGCTGACCACATTTTAGCTTCACTGATATGGTCCTAAGGATGAAAACTTCTTGTTGTATTTGTGAAATGACAGCAGTGTTCTTCATTGCTGCTGTGAAGCCTGGAACAGACTGAAGCTGTTGGTAGGTTTTGCTGTTTTCCTTGGATCCTCTGCATAAAGAATAGGGAGAAAGAAGAAACTTGAGCTCTTGAGAAAGATAAGTGCTGAACTTGAAGTTCTTGCTCAGTCAGAGTGAAGGAGTGGACAGAAGTCAGTGCAGTTCAGTACAGGTTTCTGAAGGCATTGAGTCTTTCTCTGGCAAACTTCTGAACTCCTATCTCTTTTCTTTCCTCCAGCTGTTCCAGAAGTGCTGCTTAGTGCAAAGGATACTGGATGCCTGGGAAGCCAATGACAAAATACAGTAAGTAAAGGGTTTGGGGGCTCAGAGTGCTGTGTTCTAAGGCTGCAGGCATTGAATATTCCCACAAGATATTACTTCAGTTATTTAAAGTCAGTGCAGTCTGCTCATCAGCACGGATAGGAAGCAGCAGTTTATAGGGAGGAATAGGAGATTGCTGCTGTCTGCTGGCTTGGGGTGTGGAACCACAGTTCTGCATCCTAAAGGCTGTAGCTTCACTCTAGAAACTCATCTCCAGGTGTTAATTTCATTTGAATAGTTCTACACTCTGAATTTGGGGTGCAGGTTGGAGGGCTTGCTGCAGTTAGTTACCCTTATTGCAGTTACAGCTTGGCTCTTCCTTCAACTCTGGCTGCTGCACGCAGATCTCAGAGCAAGGGTGGGACTGGGGAGTCAACTCTTTATGAGGGTAGATAACAGCAGGACAAGGGGAAATGGTTTGAAGTTGAAGGAGGGCAGATTGAGGTTGGATGTGAGGGGGAAGTTCTTGACTGTGAGAGTGGTGAGGTGCTGGAACAGCTGTCCAGAGAGGCTGTGGATGCCCCGTCCATCCCTGGAGGTGTTGAAGGGCAGGTTGGATGGGGCCCTGGGCAGCCTGGGCTGGGATGAGATGGAGAGGTTGGTGGCCCTGTGAGTAATGGGGGGGTTGGAGCTTCATGATCCTGGAGGTCCCTTCCAACCCAAGCCATCCTGTGATTCTGTGAGTTCAGTGAGCACAGTGCAGCAGCTCAAAGTGAATTCCCATCTCATCAGCTTCCATGGAGAAATGGAAGTGCTCCATGCTGTGTGAGCAGGTAGGAAGGAAGGCTTTGCTTGAAGCTGGAGACATAGCAATGCTAGCTGGAAGCTGCTCGTGATGATTTTATATTCCTTGGCTTCAGTTCCCACCCAGCATTGTTATTTGTGGTCTCAACATGAATTCTTCCTGCTGCTTGGGGTCTGTTGTTACCTTTGTGCTTCTCTCTGCAGGGCAGAAGGGGGAATGAGGCGAGGCAACATGGGCCACCTCACCCGCATCGCCAACGCCGTGGTGCAGAACATGGAGAAGGGCCCCATGCACACCCAGATCAGTGAGTTCATCAAAGGTACATCCCTCTGTTTTACTGGTTTGTCCTCAACAAAATAACTGGGAAAAGGCCTTCTTGCCCTTTATTTTGTGAGGGTACCTTTCTGAAGGAAAAGGCTTTCTCGTTAAGCACCATGCATTCACGTAACAAAAAACAGCATTTCGACCAAATTCAGCTGCTCTTTGTTTTCATGCAATCATTTCAAAACGGTCAGAGCTTTGCTTTTACACCTGGAGGCTGAAGGTAACCACACTGTAACAAAGATTGCTTCTTCCCAGAGCTACCTGAGGACTGCAGAGGGAGATGGGAGAGCTTTGTAGAAGAGACGCTGACGGAAACAAACAGGAGGAATACAGTGGATTTGGTGAGAGCAGTGATGCGGTTTCAGTGAGGTCTGCTGCTTTCTGGGTTGTCTTTAATAAGAAAAGGAGCAATACTGACAGTTTTCATAGAATCACAGAATCATAGCATGGCCTGGGTTGCAAAGGCCCACAATGATCATTTAGTTTCAACCCCCCTGCTATGTGCAGGGTCACCAACCACCAGCCCAGGCTGCCCAGAGCCACATCCAGCCTGGCCTTGAATGCCTGCAGGGCTCGGGCATCCACAACCTCATTGGGCAACCTGTTCCAGTGTGTCACCACCCTCTGAGTGAAAAACTTCCTCCTAAAATCCAACCTAAACCTCCTCTGTCTCAGTTTAAAACCATTCCCCCTTGTCCTATCACTATCCACCCATATAAACAGCCGTTCCCCCTCCTGTTTATAAGCTCCCTTCAAGTACTGGAAGGCCACAACGAGGTCTCCCCGGAGCCTTCTCTTCTCCAAGCTAAACAAGCCCAGTTCCCTCAACCTTTCCTCATAGGAGAGGTGCTCCAGCCCTCTGATCATCTTAGTTTTCTTTTGTTTGACTCAACGAGGCAGGCTCACAAAGGCAGTGTGCCTAAACATGTGTGTTCTGCAGTCATGCAGCAGCTGTCACACATGTTGGCAAACTCTGTTCCATGTTTCTGTGTTACTCCCTGGGACAGTTTCTGCCCTCTGAGGAGTTTTGTCTTTGTGTGTTTTCGCATGGTAGTATTTGAGCTTTCTTAGCTTCCCTTATGCTTGTTCTCTCTGCTTCTTTCAGGTGAGCACTCACCAACTGCACTCCTCCAGTGAGGATGAAGACATTGAGAGTGCTTTTCCCAATGAACTTTCTCTCCAACAGGTGAGCTGACAACACATTCCTTGCTGCTCCTGGGGAGTTTGCTTCTCCAATTCTCCCTTAATCCTTCCAGTTATAGAGCAGCTTCATTCACTCTATCACTGTCAGCGTGTTCAGCCTTTCAGCATCTTTCCATTATAGTTACCTAAATGGCAGGCTTCAATCTAGACTCCAGCCAGGAATAAATTTGGCTCAGGCTGCATCCGAGTCCCAGATACAGGATCTCGTTCCAATCCCTGGCAGACACTGCATACTTCTTTCTCTTTTCCTGGTTCTCTGCACAGAAGTGCGTTGAGTGATCCTGATTGTATAGATGAGCTGCAGCTCATTGCTGTAGGTCCCAGCCAGCAAGGTGGTTTGTGTCAGCTGCCTGCAGTGCAATTGGAGCTGGGAGAGGGTTTCTGCTTCCCCTTGAGCTGTAAAGACTTCAGTTAAAAAATAGGAAGAGCCATACTAAGATGTGAGAAAAGAGCAATAAGAGCAGTAAAAAGCCTTGAATTAAGAAGAAATGGGGGAAAGTGAAGGTTCACTTGAATTTAGCATAGACCTCAGGTTCCTCAAAGTCTGATGCAGGGCCATCAAACATTTGGAAGCTGGAGAACTCAGGCAAGCTCCTCCCCACCACTTTCAACATGAAGAGCATTGACAGAAAATAGAAGTTTCAACCTATTCAGTGGGAGGCTGCTTCTGGGGGTTAAAAAGACAACCACGGTCTGAAATGTGGTGAAGGGTCAAAAAGATCTGAAAACAATTTGTTGTTATTGTTGTTATCTCTGTCCAGGTACTGCTGCTGGCTGCACTGCCATTGCAAATACCTTCCCCACACACGTGGGGTCCTGACAGAGTGCTGCTGTGGGGTGCAGGGTTGGGGTCCTCAGCTGGAGCTGCAGTGTGCAGACTGCCAGCATGCAGAGTTATCCTCCAATAGGAGAAACGAGCTGAAAAATAGTGTGAGATTCTACATAGAGGGAAAAGGAATTGTTTTCATAAATGGAGAACGAGGTGTGGATGAGTAGGCAAGGATGTGACCAAATGAATGCCTGGGCAGCCTGGCTGTGAGATGGAGAGCAGAGGGTCTGAGCAGCTGTGAGATACAGGAGTGGCTTCTGGGTGTGTGTAATGCCTTGAAGTTGCTGCAGTTGCCCAGTAGCTCTTTGTGGGTTCTGTTCTCAGGCCTTCTCTGAGTACCAAATCCAGCAGATGACAGCAAACTTCGTGGATCAGTTTGGCTTTAATGATGAGGAGTTTGCTGACCAGGATGATAATATCAAGTAAGTGCACACAAGAGGCTTCTGTCTGGCGTTTACACCTCTCTGCATCTCGTCTTTCTTTTCTCTTTTGGTTTTAAAGTGAAGCTGGCTCTGCACCTTGTTTGGTGTGACACAAACCAAAGTGTGATCAGCAGTTTGGGAAACACCCAACATCTTTTTCACAGCGTTTCTTTTGATAGGAGTCACCCAGTGATGGTTGTAGCACCGTGGAGAAGCACTTCTTCATTCTGAAGAGAAACCCTTTTTAATAAAACATGCAGTTATTACCCAGCCACCTTCTAGAATCAGTGGAATGGTACAAAAAGCAAAGCATTAGAGCTAACTCCAGGCAATGACACAGATATTCTCCAGTGGAATTAAGCCCTCATTGAAATTAGGAGTGGAGGAATGGTGTTCTAATGATAGCCACAGAAAAAATTAGCCATTTATTCCCATGTGAATAAGGAAATGTAGATAAGCTGGGAGCAAATCGCAGCTCAAAGAAGGCAGATTGTGTTGAATGTAACATTCCATGGCTGCTGAATTGAGTGCTCAGAGGTGGTGCTGCTTCTATGGAGGAACTGCTGCAATCTGGTTAAACCCTTACAAAGGGTGCAGAGGAATTTGCTGGAGCTGCAGCTGTCCTGTTTGCCCACAGTGGTTTGGAAGCTCTGAGCTTCTGCTGTTCCATTTACTGACAGAAGAGTGCTGCAGAAGGATACTGAGTTGGTACAGGCCAGCAGTCTCCAGGGTCTGCTGTCCAAAAAGCACATCCAAAAAGGATGCTGGTACTCCATAGGCAGCTTTCAGCCCAGCTGCTCCGTGCCCTCTGCATTCCAGCAGTAAAACACGTTGTCAGATACAAACTTGCATGTTTTCAGAGCTAAGAATCAAGCTTCAATGTCCTGACGATGTGCATGACGAGGATTTTTGCTGATCAGCCTTCAGTAAAGGAAAACAGCACTGTCTGAATGTAGAAATACAGCATAGAGGAACTGCATGGGCTCACACTGTGACAGCAGCCTGGAGTTCCTTGACCTGCAGCACCCTCTGCTGTTCTTCCAGCAGACACTCTTAGGTCTGAATGGGAAATTGGGTTGTGTGATGATATTTGTTGGCCATGTTTGACTCTCATGTTTGAGTCAGGGGTGTGGAACCACTCAGATTCTCTGAGGTTCATGGAATGATGCTCAGAACAGGCAGGTGTAGCCCCTCTGGGTATTGCTGGGTCTGTGCCCACTGTGTGGGATCCAGTCCGTCCCCTGGGTCTTGTCTCATACTGAGGAATCCTTGGTGAATGTAGGACTGGAATTGCACAACAGTCGGGTGCAGCTCCTTCTCCTGTTAATGAATTGAGGCTCTGTTGTGTTTTCATATCAGCTTTGATTCAACTGGAAAGACTCAATGAAAAATATTGAGGCTGCCTTTGTGCTGCATGAGTAACATGAAGAGCTGCAGAGTAACAGCCAGAGGTGCCATGCAGGTACTAAGCAGACCTAGGAGTGAATATCCCACATCATTATTGTTCTTCTATCTCCACATAATTCAAAACTACGAGATAATCTTTCATCTCAAGAAGCAGAAAGCATCGCATTGAACAGAGCAGTGAGCAGGAGCAAGCTGCCCTCTGGCTCCTGCTGGGGCCGCAGCAGTGCTGCCATCCCTCCCTGCCATCACTGAAGGCTCTCCCCTTTCTTTTTGCAGTGCTCCTTTTGACAGGATTGCAGAGATAAACTTCAACATCGATGCAGACGATGACAGCGTAAGTGGATGTTCTGGGATGTTTTGTGTCGTGGGATGCATTCTGGCAGGTTGCTTCACCTTTGAATCAGCCAGTGGTGTTTTGAAGTTCAAAACACCTGCAGGAAATGCAGAGGTGGCTGCATGCAGTTAAGGATCTCAGGGCGTGAAATGAACCCTCCTGTGCTGTTAAATGTCAGCCAGTAAAGCAAAAACTGCATGGGCACAAGCCAGTGTGGAACTGTAGGGTAGTATGGTTGGGTTGTGGTTGGACTTGGTGATCTTTAAGGTCTTTTCCAACCTGAGCAATTCTGTGATTCTATGAAGTTCCCTCTGGTTCATTGCCTTGGTGCAGATCTTCAAAACCAGTCCTCTTTATGTCAGAAGAATTGTATTCTCTCCCTCCCTGCAGTGTAAATCTGCCAAGACCTCAAGGATCATGAAGCTCCAACCCCCCCACCACAGCCAGGGCCACCAACCTCCACATATCATACCAGCCCAGGCTGCCCAGGGCCCCATCCAGCCTGGCCTTCAACACCTCCAGGGATGGACGGGGCATCCACAGCCTCTCTGGGCAGCTGTTCCACCACCTCACCACTCTCACAGTCAAGAACTTCCCTCTCACATCCAACCTCAATCTGCCCTCCCTCAACTTCCAATCATTTCCCCTTGTCCTGCTGTTATCTACCTGTGTAAAGAGTTGACTCCCCTCCTGTTTGTAGGCTCCCTTTAGGTCCTGGAAGGCTGCACTGAGGTCACGCCGCAGCCTTCTCTTCTCCAGGCTCAACAAGCCCAGCTCCCTCAGCCTGTCTTTGGAGGGGAGGTGCTGCAGCCCTCTGCTCATCTTTGTGGCCTCCTCTGGACCCTCTCCAACAGCTCCCTGTCTTTCTTGTACTGGGACCCCCACACCTGGATACAGCACTGCAGATGGGGCCTCACAAGAGCGGAGCAGAGAGGGACAATCTCCTCCCTGTCCCTGCTGGCCACCCCTCTGCTGATGGAGCCCAGGATCCCATTTGATTTCCGAGCTGTAATCACACACTGCTGGCTCCTGTTCAGTTTTCATCCCCCAGCACCCCCAGGTCCTTCTCTGCAGGGCTAGAAGCTGGAGGGTGGCTTACAACGTGGTTCCAGGCTCACCTGGCCAAGCTTTGCTTTGGTCAGTGCTAAGTCTTAGGTGTCCTTGTCTTTCTTTTTCACTTACACTGTGCCACGAGTGTTCCCTCTCCCTCTGGCTGCCATAGGCATTGCTTTGTAGGTACAGAAAATTTCTTGGTGGAACTTCCAGCCATGCCTGCAGCCACCAGGAGATGCTGATAGCTCCTGAGAAGGCAGTTGTGTGCAGGATGGAATTCCAGCACAGCCATTCTTTGGGCAGTGAAAATGAGAGTCCCCTTTGCTTTGGGGCAGTGTTGGTGAGATGTTGCTGTGTGTCCTCAATGTCCCTGGTGATGCTGTTTCTGCCTGGGCTGGGCTTCAATGCTGTTGCACTTCTGAGGGCTGCTTGGGATGCAAACACAGCGTGAGATGTGTGGTTAAATGCACACAGGGAACACTTTCCTGCTATTACTTGTGTACAAATGCTGCTGTACCGGCTTGGTTGTCATAAAAGTTCTTGTTTCTGTCTCCAGTGACTGACTGGAATGTGATCTCTTTATGATACTGTTTCAGCCCAATGCTTCCCTCTTTGAAGCCTGCTGCAATGAGCGAATCCAGCAATTTGATGATAACGAGGAAGAAGAAGATATCTGGGAAGAGAAGGAGATAACCTATGCAACACAAGTCAAATCAAGAACGAGGTAAGGAGAAATGGGAGGATCTTTCCCCACCTTGGGGTAGGAGGAGGTTGGAAGCATTGTAAGGCTGAGGGTAACGGGCAGAACATTCTTGTTCTAAAGAAGACAAATCATGTTTTGCATGAGGATGAGTGACATCCCATGGCATTGCAGATCACTGACAGCTTTTCATCCCTTTGTTACAGTCAGCTACTATGTAAAGTCACTTCTATAACTGTAAATCCAAAAACATGATCAGATGAGGCAGAACAAATGGTCAAGACTGATGGTTATTATTTGCCTAGCATTAAAAATCAGATGGCCTTGATAGGGTACACAGATGATCCCAAACCTCTGCTCCTCTCATTTGTCTGCTCATATCACTCTCCAGCCCAAAGACATCACTGCAGCTTCGTTCCCCTTAGGACTCTGCAGACAGGTTTTGACAAGCAAAGCAATCAGGGCCATTAGAGGAAATATCTTGAGAAGTGCCCAGCTGAGCCTTACATCTTTTTGGGAACTGAGCTCTGGAGAAGGGATTTAGCATCACTTGGTCAGCAGGCAGGTTCTGCTTTCTCCATGGGGCGGGGATGGATGAATTGGCTGCTGCCAGGGATTTACTGACTCTGAGTTCTCTGCTTTAGGTTTGGAGCATCTCAGGCCTCAGAGAGTTCATCAAAAAGTGATCTCGAGAATGGAGATCATGATGGCAGCGTGGACTCAGAAGAAGAGGAGGAAACAGAACAGCAGGTGCCTTCTTCCTCAGCCAACAGCAACAAGAGCAGTGCTGCAGAGCAGAAAGAGTCCGACTCTTCTGAAGGTAAAGAGTTTAAAACAGCATCATCCCCTTTGAAGTGACATCTGTAACCATCTCTGCCAGGCAGCAGCTTGCAGGTTGCCTGTTTTCCATGGCTGTTCCATAATTCCACCTGTGCAGATGAGAAGAGTGTAATTCAGTCTTTGTTTTTTGCCTCCAACTCCCAGCAGAAGGCTGAAAACAAACCAGTTTTTTTCCCCTACCACGATGCAAGTGGTGCTATGTAAGTCCGTGAGACACAGTGTTATCAGCAGAAGAAATTCAGCCTCCAGAAATAAAGGGGCAGGAATGTTTTCCCAGCAGTTCTTTACCTGCTGTCGGTGCAAACCTTTTCTGTTCTAGGTGATCTCTCTATATCTGTGATGGTGAGCACAGTCTGCTCCTGTAATCAGCTCCATGCACGTGGCTTTGTACCCAGACCTCTGCAGTCCTTTCTTTCTCTTGAGAAAAGAGGATGAAAAATGCTTTGAGAAAATGATTATAGAATCATAGAATGGTTGGGGTTGGATGGGACCTTTGAGGTCATGTAGTCCCAACCCCCTGCTACAGGCAGGGACGCCTCCTTCTTAGGCCGGGTTGCTCACAGCCCCATCCAGCCTGGCCTTGAATGCTTCCAGGGTGGGAGCATCCACGACCTCTATGGGCAACCAAAGCATCTCACCGCCCTCACAGTAAGAATTTCTTCCTGATATCTACTCTAAATCTCCCTGAAGTCATTTCCCCTCATCTTGACGCTGCAGGAATGAAAAGATAGGAATAAAAGATATTCTAATGAACAGAGAGCAGACTGGGATCTTAAACACCAGTTACGTGCTTAGTTTTACTTGAGATCTCTTCTGTGATACCAAATGTTGCATCAGTTCCCTACCCGAGGTTGCCAGATATGAACAACGAGTGATTGAAATGGTTGGGAATCACACTGCTGAGGTTTTGACAAGAAACTGAGGTTCTTGCACTGAGAAAAATGAAGAAATTCATCAAGTCGTTTTGCTTAATGGATGCCTCTCTCTTGTGGATAACATTAATCAGATTTCCCAGCTGTAAGCTGCAGCTTCCCAAGGACAGAGGAGTGCCGTCGGACGGCCTCTTGAATTCCCTCATTGCTGGGATGGCTCTGGGGTGTATCTGGGGGCAGCAGATGCTCTGGAAGCCTCAATGTGTTGTTGTGTGCCCTCAGGCTCCGGGTGGACCGCAGTGTTTGAGCCCGTCAGCTCGAAGCCCCCCACCCCCTGCGTGGCCATGGATGTTGGATCCAGCGTGTGGGACTCAGCAGCCCCAGAGAATGCAGCGCCAGAGAAGGGGTGGGCCAAGTTCACGGACTTCCAGCCCTTCTGTTGGTAAAGTCCAGTCCTTTTTGTTTCTTTTTAACTTCAGAATGAAAAAATAGGCAAAGTTACGATGATCAGAATCTTTTCTCCTCCCTTTCCCCCTCCCTTCGCTGCCTGTTTTGTATTTAATGTTGTCTGAGTGCTCTGTGGTGACATCATGCTTCCCTTTACCTTCCAGTGCTTCTAACTGGTGGTAGCACACGTGCCTTGTGGCACAGGAGTAGCACGTGTCCCATAACTGCTGCTACAAAGAATTAAGAAATAAAGGGAAATTAATACATTTTTTCACACTTATAAAGAAGTCAGAAAGGAACATTGCCCTAAAGCCTTTCTCAGGGTCCCTTGGAAGCATAGCCAGGATCTCTGGACTTCATTCTCAAGGTGTTTTTCCCCTTTCTGTTCCCCACTCAGCTCTGAATCAGGCCCACGGTGCAGCTCTCCCGCAGACACAGAAAGCAGCGATTCGGACGGCAACCCGAAGCAGAGTCAGGACAAGAACTGTAAGTGAGAACATTACAAAGGAGATGCATTATTGGTGCTGTTTGAAGCACTCTGAGCCTGCTGGGGAGAGCTTCCCACCTGCACCATCTGCCTTCCCTTACTCGAAGGCACTTCTTGTTCAATCAGGGAAAACAGTGACTCAGAAATCCCAAATGTTGATTGGGGTTCAGCAAGCAGAGGGTGAACTTTGAGATAGTAAGAATTGATGTCACAGAGGCAATTTATTTGTCAACTATAGAAACTAGAAAAAAAAAACCTCTATTTTTAACTGTGTGCTTAATTGTAAAATTACCAACAATTAAAAGGATGTGATAACTTACCAGTAGTTGTGCCACGTCCGTTGGTTAACTTCAGCCTGGTTGCCTTCCCTCCTCCTTCCTAAGTTAAAATAAAATGTAATGAAGGACTTCGATGGAACCAAACTCAGCTCTGTGGTTGGTGGATGGGACTGCAGTGGAGAGCACAGAGCATTCTTCTGCCACGTGCAGAAGCACCTCAGGATCCCATTGGCCTTTTTAGCCACCAGGGCACACTGTTGGCTCATGGTCAGCCTGCTGGCCTCCAGGACCCCCAGGTCTTTCTCTGCAGAGCTCCTTTGCAGCAGCTCAGCTCCCAACCTGTCCTGATGCTGCAGCTGCTCCTCCCCAGGTGCAGGACCCCGCAGTGCTGTTGCTGAACCCCATCAGGTTCCTCTCTGCCCCACTCTCAGCCTGCCCAGCTCTCTCTGAATGGCAGCACGACCCTGTGGGATGTCAGCCACTCCTGCCAGCTTTGTGCCATAAGCAAACTCCAAGCGAAGAGCACTCTCTGCTGTTTGTGCTGAATGCAGACATGAGGTGGCAGGACTTTCTCAGTGGAGAACGCTGAATTCTTCTTTTTTTATTTCCTTTTAACATTAATCACACAATCACACAGAATCACAGAATGGCCCAGGTTGGAAGGGACCTCCAGGATCATGAAGCTCCAGCCCCCCACCACACGCAGGGCCACCAGCCTCCCCATTTCATACCAGCCCAGGCTGCCCAGGGCCCCATTCAACCTGCCCTTCAACACCTCCAGGGATGGACGGGGCATCCACAGCCTCTCTGGGCAGCTGTTCCAGCACCTCACTGCTGTCATAGTAAAGAACTTCCCCCTGATATCCAAACTAAACCTTCCCTCCTTCAACTTCCAACCATTTCCCCTTGTCCTGCTGTTATCTACCTGTGTAAAGAGTTGACTCCCCTCCTGTTTGTACGCTCCCTTTAGATCCTGAAAGGCTGCACTGAGGTCACCCCGCAGCCTTCTCTTCTCCATGCTAAACAAGCCCAGCTCCCTCAGCCTGTCTTTGTAGGGGAGGTGCTGCAGCCCTCTAATCATCTTTGTGGCCCTCCTCTGGATCCTCTCCAACAGCTCCCTGTCTTTCTTGTATTGGGGGTCCCACACCTGGACGCAGCACTGCGGATGGGGCCTGACGAGGGCAGAGCAGAGAGGGACAATCCCCTCCCTGTCCCTGCTGGCCACCCCTCTGCTGATGGAAAAAGTAACCTCACACACTGCATTTTGCATCCCTGTGCATCCTCAGGGTCACACCTGGGGGTTGCTGTGTGGGTCTGTTGGTTCTGCACAGTGCCCCATTTGCTCCCCACAGTCAGCACGGCCTCTCCCTGCGTCTGGAACGTCTGCGTCACGCGGAAGGCACCCCTGGTGGCCTCAGACAGCAGCTCCTCGGGCGGCTCGGACAGCGAGGACGAGGATGAGAAAGGAGATGTCATCACAGAGACCATCAGCACGGGTGCAGGCCAGGAAACAGTCAAGCTGACGATGGATGCAAAGAACGAGAAGGCCGTTTTCACCAGGTGGGAATGGAGTCACTCAGGGGGAGCTCAGAGCGGTCTTAACCTGTCGTGTTGGTGGGGATTGGTGCCATCTTCTTTGTAGATCCCAAATGTCTTGAGTGAGGATGTCTTACAGCTTCCTTGTCGCAGGGGTTCTGCTTTAATAAAATGTTTATGGCAGGTTTATTGTAAGAAATGTGCATGGCTCGTTGTAGCTCATGTCACCCATCTGTCCTCCTTGCTGCGCAGGTCCAGGTCTGTGCTGGTGGTGGGGGTCATGGAGACAGAGAATGGTGGTATTGGAAGGGATGTTGTAGATCATAGAGCCATAGAATGGTTGAGTTGGATGGGACCTTATAGACCATAGAGTCTGAGAATGGTTGGGTAGGAGGGGACCTTATGGATCATAGAGCCATGGAGTGGTTGGGTCTGAAGGTACCTTAAAGATCATAGAGCCATAGAGTGGCTGGGTTGGAAGGGTCCTTAAAGGTCCTAGAGCCAGAGGATGGCTTGGGTTAGGTCTGAAGGGTCCTTAAAGATCATAGAGCCACAGAGTGGTTGGGTTGGAAGGGACCTTGTGGATCATACAGCCATGGAGTGGTTGGATTGGAAGGGACCTTATGGACCATAGAACCAGAGTATGGTTGGGTCTGAAAGGACCTTATAGACTGTAGAGCCGTGGAACAGTTGTATAAGAAGGAGCTTTATAGATCATACAGCCATGGAATGGTTGGGTTGGAAGTGTGTTTATAGACCACAGAGCCATAGAATGGTTGAGTTGGAAGGGACCTTAAAGGTCACAGAGCCAGAGGATGGCTTGGGTTAGGTCTGAAGGTACCTTAAAGATCATAGAGCCATAGAGTGGTTGGGTTGGAAGGGACCTTATAGACCATAGAACCAGGGTATGATTGGGTCTGAAGGGACCTTAAAGACTGTAGAGCTGTGGAATGGTTGGATTAGAAGGAACTTTATAGATCATACAGCCATGGAATGGTTGGGTTGGAAGTGTGTTTATAGACCACAGAGCCATAGAATGGTTGGGTTGGAAGGAACTTTATAGATCATACAGCCATGGAATGGTTGGGTTGGAAGGGACCTTATAGACCATTGAGCCATGGAGTGGTTGGGTTGGAGGGATCTTCATAGACCACAGAGCTACAGAATGGTTGGGTTGGAAGGGACCTTACAGACCACAGAGCCATGGAATGGCTGGGTTGGTGCAGGGTCTGACATGGAAATGCCTCCAGCTGTCATTGTTCCCTCATTCTCAAGATGGTTTATTATAAACAGTAAAAGATGAATGGTGCACAGTGCCCCCCCCAAAAGATGTCAGTTCCTGCTTGGCTCCAGCACAGTGCACTGAGGGCTGCAGAGCAGAGTCATGGGGAAGAAGTGAGATTGCAGAACTAGGTAACGTTCTGGGAGAAGGAAGTAAACCAAAGGTTTGAGCAACTCTGAGTTTATTTTTTGATAACCACACCAGTTTTAATTTTTGCTGTCTGCTTCAAATAGCCTTTACTCTTTTGTACCTGCAATGGGTGAGATTCTGGAGCTGTCTGTGCTCACTTGTAATTGCAGCTGTTTTGGTCAGTGGAGTTGGACTGTTGAGGGATGACACCTCCAAACAGACTGGCTGCACAAGGAATGGAAGATGAAGGAGAAGCAGAATGCTGCCTGCTGTGCTAAAAGCAGCCTCTGCTTTTCCAGTGTTCAGTTTGCATTCTATCTAATTGAGTCCATTGGCTCTGGTATCTGAAACAAACTGTGCTCCAGATGTTGCTCCTCTCACCACAGGGTGGTTTGGAGCCGTGTTACGAGTGGAGCTCCCTCACAGCAGCGGTGTAAATTTTACTTGGCACGTTCTGAGGTCTCTCATTTATTTCCTAGCAGGAACAAGGATGGTGGTTTCTGATTTGGCTGATTGGCTGCTGCGGGCTGCACCTGCTGCTTCACGCAGCGTCACTTGGAATGGTTTTCTCTCTCAAGAAATGCATATATCAGTAAGCACGAGGCATCCAGGACCTGCCTGCTTTTGCACGATTGCAGTTCTGCAGAAGCTGATTCCATTTTGGCAAAGAAATGACATACTGGAGTAACCACGGTCCCCACTTGAAAGGTGTCAGCAGCCTTTCCCCGCTGTAACCGCAGCCAAAAGCAGAAATAGAAGCTGTGGGAGGACAGGACCAGTTGCACAGATTGTGATTTCAGCTGCTCCAGCTCTGCTGAGTTTCTCGTAGTGTCTGAACTATTGACCAGGGGTGGCAGTGGAAGCTTCCCATGGCCTCCGCTCTCCCAAACCAGCCCATCTTTCCATGCAGCAGATGTGGTGCACCCCAATGGGCAGTGGAGGACGTGCTTGTTTCTCACCACGTTCCATGCTGATTCCAAGTAAATGAGCTGTAATAAAAGCTGAGGAATATTCTAGCTTGAATATGTGGTTCTTGAAGGCTTTCAAGAGACAAAACTCCAACTCTGGCTCTGTGTCTTGGTAGCCTTGTGCTGTCACAGCTCCACAACTGGATGCAGCAGTTCTCAGACCTGATTTCTGCTCTGACTTTGGTGTCAACTTTTTGGTGTCAAGTTTTAGGTTTGGATGCCTAAATCTGCTTTTAAGAACGCAGTTAAAACAAAGTTGACTTATTTCTCTCACACCCAAAAGCAGCTTCCAACAAACCCTCTCCTTCTGTACAAACAGGTCTTCCTCCTCTATTTTTCCACCATCCCCAGGGCCACGAAGCTGCAGTGCTGCAGCACACCCCTCTGAGGGCACTCCATGGCCATGATGCTGTCTGCTGCTGCTCTCTCCCTGCCCAAACCTTACACCCTGAGCACTCCATTCCATCTCCTTGCACAGCTCGGTGGCACTTCTGCTTAAGGCAGTAGCTTAAAAATCACAGGCAAAGAAAGCATTTCAGACATAGTTAGCTGGCTTCCCATCTCTAGTTGTGGAAACTCATAGGGTGGCTTAGGTTGGGAGGGACCTTTCAGCTGGTTGTTTCTTCTGAAGAAGTCATTTAGCAGAAGTTCTCTGACCAGAGAGCTTCCAGATCTGTGTTAACTGAGGAGTTCGTGTGCCAGGCATGAGAAAGATGCTCTTGGTGGGGTGTTGAATCTTCTGCTTTTTTGGATATGGGTCTGAATATTGCATGGGAAATGCAGTGTTCAGTGGCTGCGCTCTCTGAAACCCTTTGGAACACTCCTGCCCGTTCTCCTGGAAGGATCCAGGTGGGGATAAGGTTGCAAAGTGAACTCTTCTGTCTGTTTTTTCAGCCATCTTTACTGTTCTCTTTCTCTCCCTTCCTTCACTCTCTCCCTGTCCTGCTGCCTCTCTCTCGTGGTGGGCATTGCTCAGAGTCTTTAGACCTGCAGGCAGAGGGTACGTATGGCTCAGGGTTCCAAACATCCACCGTACCACATAGCTGCTCCCACTCCATGCAGGGCCAGAAGCAGAGGAACGCTGGGCAACCTCAGCATTTCCCAATCAGTTCAAACATGATCCTAGAAAGAGCACTTCCAAGCACCAAACACGAAGGGTGTGTGTTGTCCTTTGTCAAGCATGCTCACAGCCAGCCTGCCTGCTCACAAACGTGGCGCTCACTCGTGTCCTGTGTCCTCCAGCTTCTGCCATTCCTCCCCTGCCAGCTCTTCCTGCAAAGAGGAAATGTGTTTTGCACTTGCAGGGGGAAGCTGCGCTGCTGGCTGTGGTTTGCAGTGTGGTTTGCTGTGCCCGTGGTGCAGCCACATGCTCTGCTCGGCCTTTCTCACAGCGAGAGCAGATGTTTTATCTGTGTGCTGTGAATATTCTTTACAAAATGATGTCTGTTTTTGAATGAAGTTTGCTTTCTGTTTTAAACTGGGGGTTTTCACCGGTCGTTTCCTAAAGCTCACCAGGTGTAAACCAGGTTTCCCAGCTGCTGTGCAAGCAAGCGAGACTGCTGTGATTTCTATTAGATCAGAGAGCAAAAGGAGAGCATCACTGCAGTGAGCACATCTCGAGGCTGTTCTAAGAGCACTTTAAGGGGGGCACTGTGCTGTCATGCCCAGAAAGGAGAGCTGTGTGCTGAACAGGAGCTGTGGGCAGCGCTCAGGGAGTGCAGCTCAGCATCACCTCCATCCCCAGAGGCTGCAGAGAGACGCAACGCTTTAAAAACGTGGTTCCTTATGGCATGTGCTTGTTAAACTTATTAATGCAGTAATTAACAACTTCGGCTATTTTTCAGGCTCTTCTGTAAGCAGTTGAGCATGCGCTGCTTGTTCCCAAGGGCTGCCTCCCAGGCTGTGCTTCTTGCTGGAGGAATGCAGGTGTGTGCATGCCCTGCCGCCAGCTCTTCTTAGCATTGGAGATGAAGGGCAGCTGTTGCACTTGGTGCTTTCCAAGTGCTTCACTGCTGAGCTGCACAGATGTCCCTTAAAAGATGAGGTGCCCAAAACAGGACCAAGCATTGCATTTATAACTGTGCTGGAAATCACCTCTTGCTTCTGATCGCACACAGCCCTGGGGTGAAAACTCCTCCTTCCCACGGCAGTGCAAGCTGGCCTTGCTGCTGCATTTGGCCCCAGCCGTGAGCTGAGCTACGTGCTCACAGTGGATGTTTTGAGCTCTCCCATCTGGGATGTGTTTTCCTTTGTGCCTGCTCTGCTGCCCGTCCGTCCTGCACGGCGTGGGGTGCAGCTGTGTGCTTGCAGCTCCTTTTGCTGCTGGAATGGAATGGAATGGAATGGAATGGAATGGAATGGAATGGAATGGAATGGAATGGAATGGAACAAGCATGCATGGAGCAAGGCATGGAGCATGGAGCAAGGCATGGGGCAAGGCGTGGAGCATGAAGCAAGGCATGGAGCATGGAGCAAGGCATGGAGCATGGAGCAAGGCATGGAGCATGACTGCAGCGTTCTTATAGAAAGTCAGTGCACTTCTATTCAGAGAGAAGAGTAAGAATGCAGTGATTTAATCAGAGGTCCCATTTCACCAGGAAACATTTCCAACCAGAGCTGAACGTTTTGTGCTGTAGTTGGCACAGATGGGATCTTTCCTGCAGACACGTTGGCCTTTCCAGTGGCAGACTGCATGTGAATGTGGTGTCCAGACCTCCCCCTATCTGCCCACCCAACACCAACAGTGCATGCAGTGCTCTGCTCCGGGAGGGCTCAGCATGAGCTGTGCTCAGCCATGCTTCCCATCCACGTCCTGCTCCGATGTCCATCGTACCTCTGTGTTTCCTGGAGCATCTTTACAGCATTTCACTGTCTGTGACACTGATTGTTTCCCCATCAGACTAGAGGATGTCTGTAGGGAGCCCCAGAGGTGGGTAGGGCTGAGCTCCAGCTGAGGCAGTTCCATGCAGCACCAAACCCACTCCTTCCTGAGGTTCTTAGAGCCCATTCATGGCTGCAGCCTGAATTCTTTACGGGTCCTTTGGTAGTGATCACAGAATCACAGGATGGCTTGGGTTGGAAGGGACCTCAAGGATCATGAAGCCCCAACCCCCCTGCCATATGCAGGGCCACCAACCTCCCCATTTCATACCAGCCCAGGCTGCCCAGGGCCCCATCCAGCCTGGCCTTCAACACCTCCAGGGATGGATGGGGCATCCACAGCCTCTCTGGGCAGCCTGGGCAGCAACGAGATGTAGATGAGCATTGCATGTAACCTCAGCAGCAGCATCACGTGCTGTCAGGTGGATTCCTTCATGGCACAGCTGGTTTGGCATAGCTGGATATCCAGCAAAGCTGCAGTGCGAGTGCTTTCTGCTGGATGCAGGAGGCTCCCAGCAATCAGAGCTGAGGAGGGGCAGAAGGAGAAGCTGTGGGTTTTGCTTGGTGTC
Source organism: Pavo muticus (assembly GCA_016647715.1). Classification (NCBI taxonomy): domain Eukaryota; kingdom Metazoa; phylum Chordata; class Aves; order Galliformes; family Phasianidae; genus Pavo; species Pavo muticus. The sequence goes on from JACDJE010000053.1 coordinate 3,680,660, forward strand.
ACAGGAGTTGAGTGCTGAAACTGGGCAGGAAAGAGGTGCCCAAAGAACTGCAGTGCTAAAATGTTCTCCATAGAGCCAGGGGAAGCCTGCTGAAGTGCTGTCAGAAAGGAAGTGAGCTCCTGATGTTGTTGTCTTCATACAAAGAGCAGCATGTTGCACTTTGTCTGGGTATCAGTTTTGCTCTGTGATGGTTCAGTGGCAACTCCTGTAGTTATGAGCTGTGGATGTGGTTTTTAGTGCTGTTTTTCCAGGCACTTCCAGGAGAAATCTCTCATTAGCCTGAGGAAGCTTTGTTGTTTTGGCCATAGAGCAGAACAGATTGGACAGCCATTCTGTAACACCTGAATCTCTGCAGAGAATCCCTTCTTGTCTAAAGCAACATGAAGGCATTCAGGCATCAAAAGCCTTCTTGAAGCCACGGAGAACCACAGCTCCATCGGGCTGCCCAGGGCCTGATCCAGCCTGGCCTTGAAAGCCTCCAGGGATCCAGGGCATCCACATCTCTGGGCAAGCTGTGCCACTGCCTCACCACCCTCACTGTGAAAGACTTTTTCCTTAGATCCAACCTAAATCTCTTCACGCTTGAAGCCATTTCCCCTTGTTCTACCACCACAGACCCCGCTCAAGAGTCTGTCCCCTCCTTCCCTGCAGCTCCTTGTTAGATACAGGCTGCTCTCACATCACCTCCCAGCCTTCTCTTCCCCAGCTCTCAGCCTGTCCTATGAGAGCTGTTCCATCCCTGGGATCATACATGCACGACATAATGCTTTTTAATCCCACTTTATTTCTGGTTCTTCTTTCTTTATGGCGATTCTGTGGCCTGTGCCAGGAGAGGAGGAGGAGGAGGAACGTATTTTCTCTCAGATAGAGTTCGTTGGCACTTCATTGACACTTTAACGTGACCGTAACTTCTCCCCACACAGCGATGCAGGCTGCATGGTGATTGATAAGCTGACCATCACAGACATGGGGACGACCAAAGCATCCAAACCACTGAACAACTCTGCCCAGCACCCAGAGGAGCACCAGAACACGGCGCCGCTCACGGAAACGGCCACGAAAGACAGGTGAGCTGCTCCAACCCACCAGCACTGCCCATAGCAGAGCCCCATGTCACACAGGCCCGGGCGACAAAGCCAGGCAGCTGGGCTGTCCTATGGGACCTTCTGCTGATCCCTGTGGTGTGAGGAGGAAGTTCAGGCCGGTGCTTTGAGCTTTGTGCCACCAGTCCTCTCAATTCCACATCTATTCTGGGTATCAGCAGCACTGCTGCTCGCACAGGAGCTGTGCAGGGGAACTGTAGCTTTTGAATCCAGTTTGGTGAGGGTGTGTGGCCTTGCTTGCAGAGCCATCCAGTGCTGGCCCTGCATGTCCCTGTCCCGGGACAATGCAGGGAAGCAAGGCAGCAGGACTGCACCTGCATTGCAGGCAGAGGAGCACCGAAGGGTCTGGGCTTTGATTTCACATAGAACCACACAGAATGGCCCGGGTTGGAAGGGACCTCCAGGATCATGAAGCTCCATCCCCCC
>JACDJE010000053.1:3683119-3698158 GCA_016647715.1 Pavo muticus
CTTTTTTTTTTTTTTTTTTTTTTTTTTTTTTTTTTTTTTTTCCATTTTAATTTTATTTTTTAATAAATGCTGCATTGATGAGAGAGGCTGGCGTTCAGGACCAGACACGGAGTCTCGACACCAACAATCTGTTCTGAAAGACACTCGCATTGTCTTAAATGTAGCATCGATCAGTTCGTCGTCACAGGAATGATGGGGTTCTTCCCCAAGCAAGCCTTCTGCCTAACTTCAGTTCCTGTCCCCTTCCCTCTCTCCCTTGGTTTTGTTTTGTATTTGGGGTTCAGTCCTATTTTCTTAGTGTTATTGCACACAGTATTCAGCTTCTCTTCAGAAAGGTAGCAGGTCTAACGCTGGGACACGGACAGCACGCAGCGGTCCCGCAGTCGTGTGACCAAAGTTCCTGATGGAGCTGCCCTTTGGGGCAGCATTTGCACCGCTTTTGTATAGCAATAAAGCCTTATCAGAAACATTTCATAGGAGGAAAAGATGCAAACACTTTAAACGGGACGAGGCAGGGAGGGGTTTTTACGTGGGATGGGAGGGATATCGCTGACATCGTCCCAAGCCAGAGGCCGGGTAGCCGACCTGCCGTCACGCTGAACTGTCTCGAGAAGCGGCCAGGCTCTGAACGAATTGCTCCGTGCGCTGGCAGTGGGAGGCAGGCCGGTTCACTGCAGGACCTCGGGTCGCCAGCAGTTGGCCTCTGCCGTCTGAGCCATCGCAGCTCCGCTTCCCAGACGTCCTCCGATGGCTGCAGGGTATGCGAAGAAGGTAACAGCGGCCGAGAGGAGAGCGAGGCGCCGGACTGCTGCCGTGCAGGAGCGAGAGCTGATATGGCACAAACAGGTTATCAGGTGTTTGCTGGCTTTTTGGAGACTGATGTATTTTCAAATGATTATTATGAAAATCCTTTTTTTTTGTGTGTGTGTGTGTTTTTTTGTTTCGTTTTGTTTTTGTTTTTTCTTCTGTTCGTTTTGTTCTGTTTTTAAAGTTTTTAATGGATGCAGGAACAGCAACACTTTTGCACTTTGTACCTAGCGACAACATTGGAGAATGAAATGGCCCCAGCACAGGACTCCTGCTGTTTCTTTACCCCCTGCNATCCAGCCTGGCCTTCAACACCTCCAGGGATGGATGGGGCATCCACAGCCTCTCTGGGCAGCCTGGGCAGCAACGAGATGTAGATGAGCATTGCATGTAACCTCAGCAGCAGCATCACGTGCTGTCAGGTGGATTCCTTCATGGCACAGCTGGTTTGGCATAGCTGGATATCCAGCAAAGCTGCAGTGCGAGTGCTTTCTGCTGGATGCAGGAGGCTCCCAGCAATCAGAGCTGAGGAGGGGCAGAAGGAGAAGCTGTGGGTTTTGCTTGGTGTCACAGGAGTTGAGTGCTGAAACTGGGCAGGAAAGAGGTGCCCAAAGAACTGCAGTGCTAAAATGTTCTCCATAGAGCCAGGGGAAGCCTGCTGAAGTGCTGTCAGAAAGGAAGTGAGCTCCTGATGTTGTTATCTTCATACAAAGAGCAGCATGTTGCACTTTGTCTGGGTATCAGTTTTGCTCTGTGATGGTTCAGTGGCAACTCCTGTAGTTATGAGCTGTGGATGTGGTTTTTAGTGCTGTTTTTCCAGGCACTTCCAGGAGAAATCTCTCATTAGCCTGAGGAAGCTTTGTTGTTTTGGCCATAGAGCAGAACAGATTGGACAGCCATTCTGTAACACCTGAATCTCTGCAGAGAATCCCTTCTTGTCTAAAGCAACATGAAGGCATTCAGGCATCAAAAGCCTTCTTGAAGCCACGGAGAACCACAGCTCCATCGGGCTGCCCAGGGCCTGATCCAGCCTGGCCTTGAANGCAACATGAAGGCATTCAGGCATCAAAAGCCTTCTTGAAGCCACGGAGAACCACAGCTCCATCGGGCTGCCCAGGGCCTGATCCAGCCTGGCCTTGAAAGCCTCCAGGGATCCAGGGCATCCACATCTCTGGGCAAGCTGTGCCACTGCCTCACCACCCTCACTGTGAAAGACTTTTTCCTTAGATCCAACCTAAATCTCTTCACGCTTGAAGCCATTTCCCCTTGTTCTACCACCACAGACCCCGCTCAAGAGTCTGTCCCCTCCTTCCCTGCAGCTCCTTGTTAGATACAGGCTGCTCTCACATCACCTCCCAGCCTTCTCTTCCCCAGCTCTCAGCCTGTCCTATGAGAGCTGTTCCATCCCTGGGATCATACATACACGACATAATGCTTTTTAATCCCACTTTATTTCTGGTTCTTCTTTCTTTATGGCGATTCTGTGGCCTGTGCCAGGAGAGGAGGAGGAGGAGGAACGTATTTTCTCTCAGATAGAGTTCGTTGGCACTTCATTGACACTTTAACGTGACCGTAACTTCTCCCCACACAGCGATGCAGGCTGCATGGTGATTGATAAGCTGACCATCACAGACATGGGGACGACCAAAGCATCCAAACCACTGAACAACTCTGCCCAGCACCCAGAGGAGCACCAGAACACGGCGCCGCTCACGGAAACGGCCACGAAAGACAGGTGAGCTGCTCCAACCCACCAGCACTGCCCATAGCAGAGCCCCATGTCACACAGGCCCGGGCGACAAAGCCAGGCAGCTGGGCTGTCCTATGGGACCTTCTGCTGATCCCTGTGGTGTGAGGAGGAAGTTCAGGCCGGTGCTTTGAGCTTTGTGCCACCAGTCCTCTCAATTCCACATCTATTCTGGGTATCAGCAGCACTGCTGCTCGCACAGGAGCTGTGCAGGGGAACTGTAGCTTTTGAATCCAGTTTGGTGAGGGTGTGTGGCCTTGCTTGCAGAGCCATCCAGTGCTGGCCCTGCAAGTCCCTGTCCCGGGACAATGCAGGGAAGCAAGGCAGCAGGACTGCACCTGCATTGCAGGCAGAGGAGCACCGAAGGGTCTGGGCTTTGATTTCACATAGAACCACACAGAATGGCCCGGGTTGGAAGGGACCTCCAGGATCATGAAGCTCCATCCCCCCCCACCACAGCCAGGGCCACCAACCTCCCCATTTCATACCAGCCCAGGCTGCCCAGGGCCCCATCCAACCTGCCCTTCAACACCTCCAGAGATGGACGGGCATCCACAGCCTCTCTGGGCAGCTGTTCCAGCACTTCACTGCTGTCATAGTAAAGAACTTCCCCCTCACATCCAACCTCAATCTGCCCTCGTTCAACTTCCAACCATTTCCACTTGTCCTGCTGTTATCTACCTGTGTAAAGAGTTGACTCCCCTCCTGTTTGTAGGCTCCCTTTAGGTCCTGGAAGGCTGCAGTGAGGTCACCCCGCAGCCTTCTCTTCTCCAGGCTGAACAAGCCCAGCTCCCTCAGCCTGTCTTTGTAGGGGAGGTGCTGCAGCCCNATCTTGGGGTGCTCACACCATCCCCATGTCCCCAAGGTGCTCACATCATCACCCATCTTGGGGTGCTCACAGTGTCCCCATGATCTTGGGGTGCTCACATCACTCCCATGTCCCCATAATGCTCACCCCATTCCCCATCTTGGGGTGCTCACCCCATCCCCACGATCTTGGGGTGCTCACATCACCCCCGTGTCCCCATAATGCTCACCCCATCCCCCATCTTGGGGTGCTTACACCACCCCATGTTCCTGGGATGCTCACATCACCCCCATGTCCCCAGAATGCTCGCCCCATCCCCCATCTTGGGCTGCTCACCCCATCCCCATGTTCTTGGGGTGCTCACCCCATCACCCATCTTGGGCTGCTCACACCATCCCCATGATCTTGGGGTGCTCACGTCACCCCCATGTCCCCATAATGCTCACCCCATCCCCCATCTCGGGCTGCTAACCCCACCCCATGCCCCCACTGCCCCACTCCTGAGAACCCGATGATGCGTCGCCGTGTGCTGGCATAGAGCAGTGTTTAATAGGAAATACTGAATTGCTATTTAATTTGTATTTTAAATTTAAAAACCCTCATTCGTCCATAGGGGGTGTAAATATTTTCCCAATCAAATATAAATATTCCTCATCCAAATCCCGATTTTTGTAATGGGAAGATGATGGTGGTTATTTTTTCTGTAGAACAGAGAGAAAATAATGCTGAGGAGCTGCCGTTCTGCTTCTCCCTCAGCAGCAAAATAGAACTGAACTGAATGGAGACGTTNGAGCACAGCAGCACAGAGCACCGGACTGCACCTCACGCTGCCTGGGAGCAAGGTCAGTTACAGATGGGTGCTTGCCCACGCAGCACAGGACCTGCCATGCAGGCAGGAGGACCCGATCCTGTAAGGACCGTGCCAGCTCTGCTCTGGTTTTTTGTCCCTTCCTCTGCGTCGAGCTCCTTCCCAGCTGGACTCGTGCACACAGATCGTACAGGTGTAGCCGTAGGGCCACCGCAGCCCCAGGCAATGGGTCACCCTGCCAACCTGCCTGGCGTGTAAGCCGTGTGCTGGCACCCACCCATCAGCATCCAGCGCTGCTTCTTTCGTTAGATCTGAGCTGGAGAATCCTTCACTTTGGAATAAAAGCATGAAGCTCGACACGTAGGTAGCCAAATAGCTTCTTTTCCAATGTATTCTCACCCGTGCACGACGAGAGACTTCACCCTGTGAGTATGAAAAGTACCTCACTCCGACCTGTTGTTGTGAGCAAAGGGCATCCTAGCCAGACTTCAGACTCCAAGGAAAGCACCACCTGTGTTTGTAACTGTGATCTGTATGTAGAGCATATGAGATTTCCCTGACTGTGCTGGGAGGCACTGGGTGTGTGCTGGGGGTGAGATGAGCGCAAAGCTTTCACTGCTGGAGTCATTCAGCTCTGCAGGGTGGGTGTCTGATGGTGACGTACCCGCAGCACCAGGCTGCCGTGTGCCCAAACGTTGCACCTTTCCCTTTCTGCTCTTGGGGAAGATGTGGGTTCAGAGCAGCAGAGCTGGAGATGGGAGCACAAGGAGGCGGTGTGAAATTGGGCACTGGGGTTGCGTGCTGCTGATGGCTGTGATTTCTCCCAGCTGCAGCCCCTCGTGCTCTCGTGGCACAGCACTGTTGTTCTGGAGCTCTTCCCCCTCCATCCTCGTAACTTAAAAAGAGATAATTTAAAGATGCTTTGTGCTGGAAGGAGAACTCTCGCTTTCTGCTTTGTTACCCTGCTTGCTCGTTAAGAGACCCGTCCCACTCTCGGCCAGGATGGGTAGTTTGGGGTTCCTCGTTGGCGGCGTGTTTAATTAAGTCTTAATTTTCAGAGGATTGGTGCTAGAGATTTTCTGGAAACCAGGTTAGGGCGTTCTTTAAACACCCAAAAATGATACTGTGGGAAAGCATTCGTTAAATACTGACCCCTGCAGCTGATGGAAGGCTGCTTTGGGGCTCGGTCCCAGTAACTTCCAGGTGGTGACAGTGTTCTTGCCCGGTCTCTTCTCACATACAGTCCCATCAGTGGCTGTGAGCTCCGCCGTGCTGCAGCTGTGACCAGGCCTGCTCAGGCCCATCAGCAGCAGGCAAGATCTTCCTCCCAGTGTGAGATGCTTTCAGCTCCCTTGTTCTCCTGACACACCGTCTTTGCATGAGATGCTGCCATCCCCTTGCACCACGGTGCTGGCTGATACCGCAGCGCTGCTCTGCTGTCCCTGCGTGCTCTGTTGTGTTGGGGTTGGCTTTGGGAGCAGAGCTGCAGAGGTGTGCAAGGATTTCTCTTGTCTGTGCCTTCCGTTGCCCTCTCCCACCTGTTGGCTTTGAGGCTGTAAGTCTAAAGGGAAGCTCGTAATGATCTATTTCCAACCTAGCAGCAAGCAGACTGCAAGCGTGGTGTGCTTACTGAGGGACTCAGCACCAACCACAGGGTTCCTCCCTGCTGGGTTTAGGGCTCTGCAGTGCAGAACAGACCCAGAGGTGGATGGCAGTCCCTCACCTGGCTCAGGTGATGTTGGAGGCAAGCTGGGCATGGTGGGGATTGGCTTAGCCTGACTGTATCCATGAGAAAAGCCCCCCTAGCTGTGCTGTTTGGTCAGGAAACAACTTAGCCCTGTCCTTCCTCTTCTACGTGCAGCGTTTGGAACCTGTCCATATCTGTATGGCATATAGACTTTTAGTTGTGGACAGGTGTGAGTGTGTCTGTGGGTACATATCTGCGGGATGTGTGCTTCCATGTATGTTTATACGCACACAGAGTTGGGTGTTGCAAGCTGGAGCAGTGAGATGTGGTCGGGGGGGGGGCTGAATCAACATTTCTCTTTGCTTTGGTTTTTAATTGGACCTCGTGCTTGAATTCTTCCTTGCTGCACACTAAAAGCAGCGAAGGCAGAGTGCTGGTGCTGCGTTCCCTCTTCATACCAAGGGGGAGATGTGGCGTTGAGTCCTGGGCTGGAATTCCTTTGCTGTCCCCGAGAGGTGAGGTCCCCTCTCACACCCACACGTAGGCGATCGATCCCTCCTCTTACAGCCTGCCACGGCCCAGCCGGGTGCTGTGAGCTCTGAGCACAGGGTTGGCAGGTTAAAAAACCATTTGCAGTCAGGTTTGGGCTGTGATTTACCTCTGCATGGCAACCTGCAAAGAAAAAAAGCAACCTTTGGTCGGGGCAGCCGTGCGTCGTTAGCTAATTACGGACAGTGCCTTAGCTTATCTCCAGGGTCATGCACTGCTTCTCTAGGAGCTGAAGTGGGAGCCTCCAGAAGCACACACAGTGTATTCAGCCATCTCTGGTGACCGTTCTGAGGCTCTTTGGGTTTGATGCAGTTCTTGTTGATCTGATGTGGCTGAAGTCTCCAGGTTACAGGGAGTGAGAAGGTGATCTCTGGGTGACGGTTGCCCTCCGTGGCAGCTGCCGACGCTGCCATCTGATGGGAACCTGAGCAGCATTTGCTGTGTATGCATGCATAGAAACCTCCTGCCAGATGGATAACGAACAATTAGGCTCCAGTGTGTTCACTTATCTCACCCAGAACTCACTCACCTCACTGTTGGAAGGGCATTACACCACCTCCCCTTTGAGTGCTGTACAGAAACGAACCATTTCCCAATGACTGTTTCCTGTCACCTTTCCCAGCCTGCCTGTAAAGACGTTGGTGAGATGCACTGTGTGCAAAATGTCTTCTTGTATCTCTGTGTGGAGTTGTGGGGCATCTGTAAAGGGCGCGTTCTTCCCCATCTCTTTATTATTTCCTCATCTGTTTGGACAGATGTCGACTATTAAAAACCTTTTCTCGGCGGCTCTGTTCTCGTTGCTGGTTGTTCGGAGCTCTCTGAAAGCTGCAGGGCTGCCCTGGTTGTGCTGTAGGGATTTCTCATTGTTGGGGTGTTCTGATAACAGTGACTTCTCCTGCAGAACGCCGCTGGTCCTCGTGGAACCAAACTCAGGATGGGGTATCCCAGATGGAGCCACACATCTCCCAGGGGCTCTGAATGGCTGTCGTGACTCCCAGTGGCCCTCAGTGGCTCTTGGTGACTCCTAGTGGCTCTCAATGGCTCTCGTGGCTCCCAGTGGCTCTCAATCACTCTCAGTGGCACCCAGTAGCTCTTGGTGGCTCTCAGTTGCTCCCAGCGGCTCTCAGTGGCCCCCCGAAGCTCTTGGTGGCTCTCAATTGTTCCCAGTGGCTCCCAATGGCCCCCCAAAGCTCTTGGTGGACCTCACTGGCTCCCAGTGGCTCCCAGTGGCCCCTGAAGCTCTTGGTGGCCCTCACTGGCTCCCAGTGGCTACCAATGGTCCCCCAAAGCTCTTGGTGGCCCTCACTGGCTCCCAGTGGCTCCCAGTGGCACCCAGTAGCTCTTGGTGGCTCTCAATTGCTCCCAGTGGCTCCCAATGGCCCCCCAAAGCTCTTGGTGGCCCTCATTGGCTCCTGGTGGCTCCCAGTGGCCCCCTGTAGCTCTCAATGGCTCTCACTGACTCTCAATTGCCCTCAGTGACTCTCAGTAGCTTCCAATGGCTCTCAGTGGCTCTCAGTCACTCTCAGTGGCCCCCAGTAGCTCTCAGTGACTCCCAGTGGCTCTCAATTGCTCTCAGTTGCTCTCAGTGGCTCTCTGTTGCTCTCAGTTACTCTCAGTGGCTCCAAATGGCCCCCCATAGCTCTTGGTGACTCTCAGTGGCTCTCAGTCGCTCCCAATGGCTCTCAGTGGCTCTCAATCACTCTCAGTCGCCCCCAGTAGCTCTTGGTGGCTCTCAATTGCTCTCAATGGCTTCCAGTGGCTCTCAGTCGCTCTCGGTGGCTCTCAGTGACTCTCATTTGCTCTCAGTGACTCTCATTTGCTCTCAGTGGCTCCTGATGGCTCTTGGTTGTCACTGAGAGCTCTCAATTGCTCTCAAAGGCTCCCAGTGCCCCCCCACCCCCCCATTCTGTAGCTCTCAGTTGCTCTCACTGACTCTTAGTTGCTCTCAGTGGCTCCCAATGGCCCCCTGTAGCTCTTGATGGCTCCCCGTGGCTCTCAGTGGTCTTCAGTGGCTCCCGGTGACTCTCAATGGCCCCCTGTAGCTCTCAGTGGCTCTCACTGACTCTTAGTTGCTCTCAGTGGCTCCCAATGGCCCCCTGTAGCTCTTGATGGCTCCCCATGGCTCTCAGTGGTCTTCAGTGGCTCCCGGTGACTCTCAATGGCCCCCTGTAGCTCTCAGTGGCTCTCACTGACTCTTAGTTGCTCTCAGTGGCTCCCAATGGCCCCCTGTAGCTCTTGATGGCTCCCAATGGCTCTCAGCGGCCTTCAGTGGCTCCCGGTGACTCTCAATGGCCCCCTGTAGCTCTCAGTGGCTCTCACTGACTTTCAGTTGTTCTCAGTGGCTTCCAATGGCTCCCAATGGCCGCCCTTAGCTCTTGGTGGCTCTCAGTGGCTCTTGATCACTCTCAGTGACTCTCAGTGGCTCTCAGTTGCTCTCAGTAGCAATCAGTCACTACCAGTGGCTTCCAGTGGCTCTCAATTGCTCTCAGTGGCTCCCAATGCCCCCCCATAGCTCTCACTGACTCTCAGTCGCTCCCAGTGGCTCTCAAAGGCTCTCAGTGGCCCTGAGTGGCTCCTGGTGGTTCTTGGTGGCTCTCAATTGCTTTCAGACTCCCAAAGGCCCCCCATAGCTCTCAGTGACTCTCAGTGGCTCTCAGTTGCTCCCAGTGGCTCTCAATTGCTCTCAGTGGCTCCCAATGGCCTCTTGTAGCTCCCAGTAGCTCTTGGTGGCTCCCAGTGGCTCTCACTAACTCTCAATCACTCTCAGTAGCTTCTGATGGCTCCCAGTAGCTCCCAGTGGCCCCTCTTAGCTCTTGATGGCTCACGGTGGCTCTCAGTGGCTCCCAATGGCACCCAGTAGCTCCCAGTGGCACCTCTTAGCTCTTGATGGCTCATGGTGGCTCTCAGTGGCTCCCAGTAGCTCCCAGTAGCTCCCAGTGGCCCCTCTTAGCTCTTAGTGGCTCTTGGTAGTTCTCAATGGCTCCAAATGGCTCCCAATGGCTCCCAGTAGCTCCCAGTGGCCCCTCTTAGCTCTTGGTGGCTCTTGGTGACTCCCAATGGCTCCCAAATGGCTCTCAGTAGCTCCCAGTGGCCCCTCTTAGCTCTTGGTGGCTCTTGGTGACTCCCAATGGCTCCCAGTAGCTCCCAGTGGCCCCGCTTAGCTCTTGGTGGCTCTTGGTGGCTCCCAATGGCTCCCAGTAGCTCCCAGTGGCTCCTCTTAGCTCTTGGTGGCTCCCAATGGCTCCCAATGGCTCCCAGTATCTCCCAGTGGCCCCTCTTAGCTCTTGTTGGCTCTTGGTGGCTCCCAATGGCTCCCAGTAGCTCCCAGTGGCCCCTCTTAGCTCTTGGTGGCTCCCAATGGCTCCCAGTAGCTCCCAGTGGCCCCGCTTAGCTCTTGATGGCTCTTGGTGGCTCCCAGTGGCTCCCAGTAGCTCCCAGTGGCCCCTCTTAGCTCTTGTTGGCTCCCAATGGCTCCCAATGGCTCCCAGTAGCTCCCAGTGGCCCCGCTTAGCTCTTGTTGGCTCTCAGTGGCTCCCAATGGCTCCCAGTAGCTCCCAGTGGCCCCACTTAGCTCTTAGTGGCTTCCAGTGGCTCCCAGTGGCTTCCAGTGGCTCCCAGTGACACAGGGCCAGTCCTGATGGAGTTTGGCTGGGCTGGCAGTGAGGGCCATCATCCCAGCATCTCACGTTGGGTTTGGGGACACCTCTTGGGACCGGGTCGCATCCTTCCCTCCCACCATGGCCCCATCCTGCTGCAGGGAGAGCAATAACAGTTCCAGGCAGAACATCAGTGCCTTTCTTTGAGTTTGGAAGTGATTGCTTCTCGTTCCAGCTCGGGAATCACTTTTGGAGTCACTTTTCATCTCCAGGTACCCAGAAGTAAAGTGAAAGAGAGCCCAGAAGGATCCCGTGCCATCAGAGTAATTTTCAAGTACCCCGTTGTGGTTCCCAGTGCCTTATTACCACCCTGGATCCAACAAGAGGTATCGTGGTTCATCCCACTCTTCTCCTCCCCTGCCTCCCTCCAGAGGACTCACTCACGATGTCCCCATGTCCTTGGGGTGCTCACATCGTCCCCACGTCCCCAAGGTACTCACATCATCACCCATCTTGGGGTGCTCACACTACCCCATGTTCTTGGGGTGCTCACCCCATAGCCATTCTTGGGGTGCTTACACCACCCCATGTTCTTGGGATGCTCACATCACTCCCATGTCCCCATAATGCTCACCCCATCCCCCATCTTGGGGTGCTCACACCATCCCCATGTTCTTGGGGTGCTCATACCATCACCTATCTTGGGCTCCTCACCCCATCCCCATGTTCTTGGGGTGCTTATGCTGTCCCCATGTTCTTGGGGTGCTCACACCATCCCCATGTCCCCAAGGTGCTCACCCCATCACCCATCTTGGGCTCCTCACATCATCCCCATGTTCTTGGGGTGCTCACACCATCCCCACGATCTTGGGGTGCTCACATCACCCCCATGTCCCCAGAATGCTCACCCCATCCGCCATCTTGGGCTGCTCACCCCATCCCCATATTCTTGGGATGCTCACACCATCCCCATGTCCGCATAATGCTCACCCCATCCCCCATCTTGGGGTGCTCACACCATCCCCATGTCCCCAAGGTGCTCACATCATCACCCATCTTGGGGTGCTCACCCCATCCCCACGATCTTGGGGTGCTCACATCACTCCCATGTCCCCATTATGCTCACCCCATCCCCCATCTTGGGGTGCTCACACCATCCCCATATTCTTGGGATGCTCACACCATCCCCATGTCCCGATAATGCTCACCCCATCCCCACGATCTTGGGGTGCTCACACCATCCCCATGTCCCCAAGGTGCTCACATCATCACCCATCTTGGGGTGCTCACAGTGTCCCCATGATCTTGGGGTGCTCACATCACTCCCATGTCCCCATAATGCTCACCCCATTCCCCATCTTGGGGTGCTCACCCCATCCCCACGATCTTGGGGTGCTCACATCACCCCCGTGTCCCCATAATGCTCACCCCATCCCCCATCTTGGGGTGCTTACACCACCCCATGTTCCTGGGATGCTCACATCACCCCCATGTCCCCAGAATGCTCGCCCCATCCCCCATCTTGGGCTGCTCACCCCATCCCCATGTTCTTGGGGTGCTCACCCCATCACCCATCTTGGGCTGCTCACACCATCCCCATGATCTTGGGGTGCTCACGTCACCCCCATGTCCCCATAATGCTCACCCCATCCCCCATCTCGGGCTGCTTACCCCACCCCATGCCCCCACTGCCCCACTCCTGAGAACCCGATGATGCGTCGCCGTGTGCTGGCATAGAGCAGTGTTTAATAGGAAATACTGAATTGCTATTTAATTTGTATTTTAAATTTAAAAACCCTCATTCGTCCATAGGGGGTGTAAATATTTTCCCAATCAAATATAAATATTCCTCATCCAAATCCCGATTTTTGTAATGGGAAGATGATGGTGGTTATTTTTTCTGTAGAACAGAGAGAAAATAATGCTGAGGAGCTGCCGTTCTGCTTCTCCCTCAGCAGCAAAATAGAACTGAACTGAATGGAGACGTTCAGACGTTCCGTGTTATGCTGCTGAACGTTGGCAGCAGAGCCTGCTCTGATGGGGCTGTGCTGGGATGGAGCTCCGTGATGGGATGGGACTGGGGTGGAGCTCTGTACTGGGATGGGACAGAACCGGGATGGGATGGAGCTCTGTGCTCAAATGGGGCTGTGCTGGGATGGAGCTCCATGGTGGGATGGAACTGGGATGGAGCTCTGTACTGGGATGGGGCTGGGATGGAGCTCCGTGATGGGGTGGAACCAGGATGGAGAGGAGCTCTGTACTGAGATGGAGCTCTGTATTGGGATGGGGCTGTGCTGGGGTGGAGCTCTGTACTGGGATGGAGCTCCATGATGGGATGGAGCTGTACTGGGATGGAACAGAACTGTGCTGGGATGGAGCTCTGTGCTCAAATGGGGCTGTGCTGGGATGGAGCCCCATGATGGGATGGAACTGGGGTGGAGAGGAGCTCTGTACTGGGATGGGGCTGTGCTGGGATGGGGCAGAACTGGGATGGGATGGAGCTCTGTGCTGGGATGGAGCTCTGTGAGGGGATGGAACTGGGATGGAGAGGAGCACTGTGCTGGGATGGAACTCTGTGCTCAAATGGGGCTGTGCTGGGATGGAGCTCCATGATGGGGTGGAACCAGGATGGAGGGGAGCTCTGTACTGAGATGGAGCTCCATGATGGGGTGGAACTGGGATGGAGGGGAGCTCTGTACTGAGATGGAGCTCCATGATGGGGTAGAACCAGGATGGAGAGGAGCTCTATACTGAGATGGAGCTCTGTACTGGGATGGGGCTGTGCTGGGGGTGGAGCTCTGTACTGGGATGGAGCTCCATGGTGAGATGGAACTGGGATGGAGAGGAGCTCTGTACTGGGATGGGGCTGTGCTGGGATGGGGCAGAACTGGGAGGGGATGGAGCTCTGTGCTGGGATGGAGCTCCGTGAGGGGATGGAACTGGGATGGAGAGGAGCACTGTGCTGGGATGGAGCTCTGTGCTCAAATGGGGCCGTGCTGGGATGGAGCTCCATGATGGGATGGAACTGTGATGGAGCTCTGTACTGGGATGGGACTGTGCAGGGATGGAGCTCCGTGATGGGATGGAACTGGGATGGAAGGGAGCACTGTGCTGTGATGGAGCTCTGTACTGGGATGGGGCTCTCCTGGGATGGGATGGAGCTGTGCTGGGATGAGGCTGTGCTGGGATGGANTGGAAGGGAGCACTGTGCTGTGATGGAGCTCTGTACTGGGATGGGGCTCTCCTGGGATGGGATGGAGCTGTGCTGGGATGAGGCTGTGCTGGGATGGAGCTCCATGATGGGATGGAACTGGGATGGAGAGGAGCTCTGTACTGGGATGGGGCTGTGCTGGGATGGAGCTGTGCTGGGATGCTGCTGTGCTGGGATGCTGCTGTGATGGGATGGCTGTCTGTGTTGGGACTGCACTCATGATGGGATGGAGCCATACTGGGATGGGATGGAGCCATACTGGGATGGGATGGAGCCATACTGGGATGGGACAGAGCCATACTGGGATGTGATGGAGCTGTACTGGGATGGGATGGAGCCATACTGGGATGGGATGGAGCCATACTGGGGCTCTGTGCTGGGTGGGAGCTATGCTGGGAGCTCCGTGCTGTGCGTGGAGATGCAGGGACGGGGATGGCAGTGCTGGGTCACTCTCTGGCCATGGGGCCACGTGTGGGGTGGGGAGCACCCAAATGCTTCCATGTCTCTTCCCCCACCCTGATCTGTGCACACAGGGACCACTAATGTGGGTATAAATGGAGAGCTCTGAATTCCTTCACTCCAGAGCTGGTTTTCCACCCATTTCACAATCTGGGAGCTCTGCTCCCTGCCAGGACCCGAACCACTGCCAGGACCTGAACCACTGCCAGGACCCAAACCACTGCCAGGACCCAAATCTCTGCTTTCAATCAGAGTGACCCAAAAAGGATCGATCGCCCTGTGGGGCACAAAGAGCCACTGCCATCCCAGGCTGGTGGTGGTGGTGGCACCGTGGCAGTCCTGGCACCACAGTGTGTGTGGTGTTGGCACCACAGTGGTGAAGGTTTGGGCACTCTGACAGTCTTGGTGTTGTCACCATGGTGGTCCCAGTATTGGCACCACAGTGGTCACAGTGTTGACCCCATGGCAGCCCCACTGTTGGCACAGTGTCAGTCCTGGTGTTGACCCCATGGCAGTCCTGGTGTTGACACTGCAGTGGTGATGGTGTTGGCACCATGGCAGTCCCAGTATTGGCACCATGGTGGTCCCAGTGTTGACCCCATGGCAGTCCCAGTGTTGGCACAGTATCAGTCCCACCGTTGACCCCATGGCAGTCCCACTGTTGACCCCATGGCAGCCCCACTGTTGACCCCATGGCAGTTGCACTGTTGACCCCATGGCAGCCCCACTCTTGGCACTGCGCTGGTCCCCATCCGGGTGTTGGCACATCAGTCCCGTTGTTGTCCTGTTGCCATCCCACTGTTGGCACCACAGCAGCCCCAGGCTCAGCCCTCACCCTCCCCATCCCACCATTGGCTTGCAGTGTCCCCACAGCCGCTCCCTGATGAACCCTCCTCTTATACAGGGCTTCATTTTCCTCCTCTCCGCACACCCACCCCACACTGGCGGCCCAGCGCTCCGTATAGCAATAAGAATCACTGCCCAGAGGGAATCCTGAGGCTTGGGGGGGGGGTCCCCACCCAGTGTGGGAGGGGAGGGGGTGCACGCAGTGCAATGACACGGGAGAGCCTTTTCCTCCCCACGCCGACTGCCCTTAAACGTGGAAGCCGGGTCTTTGTAAGCAGTGCCTGTATCTGTGTGTGGACGAGGGACAGGTTTTCAACGACTGCCTTTTCTCCCTGTTTCTGAGTGATTCCAGGCGTCCTTTCAGCCTCTCCACTGTCACAAACTTTTATATTGTAAACCACAAGAACCGATGCTGGTGGCTTTGGGTTATTTCGCTTTTCGTTCGGTTTTTCTTTTTTTTTTTTTTGTAAAAAAAAAAAAGGACAAAAAAACAACAAAAAAGGAAAAAAAAAAAAAAAAAA
>JACDJE010000053.1:3698844-3716363 GCA_016647715.1 Pavo muticus
CCCCCCCCCCCCTCCCCCAGTCCTGTGGGCTCAGCCTGGCAGCGCTCAGCACAGCCCCGGGGGGGGCTCGGGGAGGGGATGAAGCCCACGGTGCTGCTCCCCACCTCCTGCAGCAGGGGTGGGGGGAGAGGAGCAGGGATTGCACAGCGCTCACCGGCGCCGCTGCGCTCAGCCTTTGCGTCATGGCCCGGCACCGCTGCAGCTCAGCCGGATCCCCACCCCGGGCTCAGTGTGGGCCCCCCCCGCACAAAGAGACGGGCAGAGGAGGGAGGGCTGGCGCCGCAGCGGGCACACACGGGGACAGCAGCCGGGCAGCGCCCGCTCCCTGCAGCAGCACTCGGTCCAACGCTGCCATCGCTGCTGCTGCTGCTGCTGCTGCTGCTGCTGCTGCTGCACAGAGCAGAGCGAGGCTCGCAGAGGATGGGGGTAACCACAGGGCTCAGCCGGGCCGGGGGCAGAGCGGGGCCGTGGTGCCCCAACCCGCTTCAACGCGGCGCAGTCCTCCACAACGCAGTCCAACCACGCGGGGGTGCAGCGCCGTCCCACCGGAGCGCGGTGGGAAGGGTCCATCTCCTGCCCTGCACTCACAGCCCCGGCTCAGGGCCGAGCGCGGGCGCTGCTCCACGTCGCCGGGGCGCTGCAGACGGCCGTGCGTGGGATCGGGGCTCCCTGAGCCGCTCTCAGGCGTCCGATAAGCAGCTCTGGATGCGGTCGATCCACTGCTGGGCCAACTGCACGTCCTGGGCGCAGAAATTGTAAACGCGTTTCGTCGTCTTCAGCTGCGGGAAGAGGAGGAGAGAGGAGGTGAGAGGAGCACGGTGGGCGCTGCACGGCCCCCTCCCCACGGCACGGCCCCGGGGCCGCACTCACATCGAAGAACGCTTTCTCGTCCACCGTCTTTGGGGCCCCCATGGTGGGGGTTCCGGGCGTGATGGATTCCACCTCGGCCAGATCAATGACGCCTTTGCACTCCGTGTCCATCCGGCTGTCGTAGTACCGCAGCTGGGGAGGGGCCCACGTTGCACTCAGCACCCAGGGATGGAGCGCCGCGGGCCGCCCCTCGCCCGCCCTGCCCGGCCCCTGCGTACCTGGTGCTTGGTTTTATCCAGCACGAACCAGCGAGGCTTCCAGGGCTTCATGAAGGCTCCCTTCTTGTACAGAGACCCCTCGTAGGACCTGCGGGGCCAGGCAGTGCCTCAGCACCATCTGCATCACCCCGGCGCCACCGCAGAACCCGCTGCGCTGCCCCTCCCCAGGAGGGGTCCCACCCCCGCGCCCCACGCCTGCCTGTTCTCGCTCTCTGACATCTGGAACTGGTTGTACAACGTGCTGGTGCTCCTGCGGCCGCCCTGCTTCCCGCTGGAGGGGGTGGATGTGCTGCTGGTGTCGCTGTCGAGGCTGAGGTTGAGGGTGGAGCCCACGCCGCTCTCCTGCAGGTACACCCCCAGCGAGCGGCGGTGGTGCGAGAGCCCCGAGGACATCAGCAGGGAGCTGGGGGTCTGCGGGCACAGAGAGCACAGCGTGAGGATGAGGGGGCTGAGGGCAGCGCCAAACCCTCCACCGGCCCCCCTGCGGCCCTACCCGGCTGCCCTCCTGCCGAGACTCGGTGCGCTGGGAGGCTTTGATTTTGTCCCACGTGTCCTTCCAGCGCTCCGGGACCTGCCCCAGCTCCATCTCCAGGTTGTGCAGGTCCTGCAAGGGGAGAGGTCAGGCATCAGCACAGGCTGTCCCCATCCCAGGGGGCGCAGCTGACTGCAGACATGTCCATGGGGCACTGCCCAACCCAGGGGGCATCACAGAGCCACTGAGTTATAGAACCACAGAATGGTTGGGTTGGAAGGGTCCTTAAAGATCACAGAACCACAGCATGGCTTGGGTTGGGTTGGAAGGGACCTTATAGATCACAGAGCCATAGAATGTGGGGTTGGAAGGGACCATATAGAGCAGAGCCATAAAACGTTGGGTTGGAAGGGACCTTATAGAGCAGGGCCATAGAATGTGGGGTTGGAAGGGACCTTATAGAGCAGGGCCATAGAATGTTGGGTTGGAAAGGACCTTATAGAGCAGGGCCATAGAATGTGGGGTTGGAAGGGACCTTATAGAGCAGGGCCATAGAATGTGGGGTTGGAAGGGACCTTATAGAGCAGGGCCATAGAATGTTGGGTTGGAAGGGACCTTACAGGGCAGAGCCATAGAATGTTGGGTTGGAAGGCTCCTTACAGAGCACAGAGCCATAGAACCCCGAAACGATTTGGTATGGAAGGGACCCCAAAGCCCCCCAAGTCCCTGCCATTGCCATGGGCTGGCTGCCCCCCACCAGTCCTCTCCCCTCGGCCCATCAGGTCCCAGCTCACCTCCAGCAGCTTGGAGATGGCGTCGGGCTCCATGCGGCTGCGGTTGTCGTAGCAGGGCCAGATGATTTTGCGCTTGGTCTGTGGTGCGCTGGTGTCCTGCCGGTCTGCATCCTCCATGTGCTCGGGCTGCCCCTGCACCAACTCCCAGTCGTAGGAGGGGCCCTCAGAGAGCGTCTCCTCTGTGTAGTAGTCCCACACCTTCAGGTTGGAAATGTTGCTGTACGGCCGCAGCACCTGGGGGGGGAAACAGCCAGATCAGCGATGGTTTTCTCTCCCATTGCTGGCGTTCTCAGCTCAGTGTTGGAATTCAATCCCTTCACACAGAGCTTCCCCAGCGGGCGATGCTTTCTGGTTGGTACCGAGGGGATGTGAGGCTGTGGGCTGTCAGCAGAGGGCAATGCTGGACCAGAGCAGCCAGAGCTGCTGCCAGCACGGGGCCTGGAGGTAATGAAGGCTCTGAGCTGCTCAGCCCTGGCCCCGGCTCACCACACAGCTCAGCTCCCTGCTGGGGCCACGTGCCCCTCTCTATCCATGGAAGGATGGTTCCAAATGACGTTGATATTGATATGGGGCCCCTATCCAGATCCCACAGCTCCAGCACAGGTCCCCCCTGCCCGAGGCTCCTTGCAGCGCCCTGATGTGCCCTGAGCCTCCAGCTGGGCCGGGCAGAGCTCTCACCTCCCCATCCTCGGGGGCATACATGTAGTTGAAGAAGACAGGAGCTTTCTTGTTCAGCCGGTCGATGTAATCCCAGATGGACTTGTAGACCTGCTGGCATTTGCGTTCACCCTTCTCCTCATACAGGAGGCCTGGGGGGGGGGAGGGGAGGGAGGGCATTATGTGGGGCAGGACGCCAGGATGGCACCCCACGCACCCCACACGCTGCCCTCACCCAGCTCGATGCGCTCGTAGTCAGAGTCCAGCAGGAAGGTCCGGAAGCGATTGGAGATGTAGTGGTAGCTGAGGAACTTCAGGTAGTACAGACTGAACTCGAACTCCATGGGGAACTGCAGGTGGATCTGCAAGGAGCAGCGTGGCTGAGATCCCGGCACCTCTGCGGTGCTGGAGCTCGGGCAGAGATGGGAGAGGAGCACAGAGCTCACCTGGTGCACGCAGTCTAGGAACTGCAGGAAGATGGGAGCAAAGCCACTGCTCTGGCCAGCCAAGGTCTGGGCCCCACGGTGGCTGAAGCGGTGCCCGAAGGACAACCACTCCTTCTCCACCAGCAGGCGGAAGCCCTCCAGCGTTCGGTAGTAGGGGTCCGACAGGAGCTGCACCAAGGAGACCACCTGCAGGGACACGGGGGCTTGAGATCATAGAACCAAAGAATGGTTTGGGTTGGAAGGGTCCTTACAGACCACAAGGCAATAGAATGGTTGGGTTGGAAGGGACTTTATGGATCATAGAGCCATAGAATCCCAGAATGGTTGGGTTGGAAGGGACCTTATGGATCACAGAGCCATAGAATCCCAAAACAGTTGGGTTGGAAGGGACCTTATGGATCATAGAGCCATAGAATCCCGGAATGGTTGGGTTGGAAGGGACCTTATGGATCATAGAGCCATAGAATCCCAGAATGGTTGGGTTGGAAGAGACTTTATGGATCATAGAGCCACAGAATCCCAGAATCGTTGAGTTGGAAGGAACCTTATGGATCACAGAGCCATAGAATCCCGGAATGGTTGGGTTGGAAGGGACTTTATGGATCATAGAGCCATAGAATCCCAGAATGGTTGGGTTGGAAGGGACTTTATGGATCATACAGCCACAGAATCCCAGAATGGTTGGGTTGGAAGCGACCCCCCAGCCCCACCACTGCCATGGACTGGGTGCTCCCCACCAGCTCATGCTGCCCAGGGCCTCATCCACAGCCTCGGGCACCTCCAGGGATGGGGCACCCACAGCTCTGGGCAGCAGTGCCAGGGCTGCACCGCCCTCATGGTGAAGAATTCCCCCCAAAAATCTGACCTAAATTTCCCCTCTTTTAGCTTGAAATGGACAACCATAGCATCCAGTGGCTGTAAGGCTCCTACCTGTGTGGTGATGTCCCAGCCATCCTCCAGGCTGACAAGCACAGAAGAGCCCGTGTCCAGGAGCTCCACCACCAGCACTGAAATCTGCAGGATCTTATGGATCTGCCAACAAGAGAACCAGGAGCTCCTCAGGAGCAGGAAACTGCTGGATGCGAGGCAGAGAAGCCCCTTCTCCTGGAAACAGCTGAGCCCAATGATGCAGAGCACAAAGGCTCTGCAGAACACAGCTGTGGGTACCCGTGCTCCCTCAGCAGCCAGAGGGGCTGGGCCCCACAGCTCTGAAGCTGAACAGAGCTCTGAAGCAGCTGCTGGTGCACACACTTTCTGGGCCACTTCATCCTTGTCCCTCTTAGTGGCCTTGCTTGCTTTGTGTCCTCCCACCCTGTGCCGAGCGATGCCACAGGGAGCACACAGACCCTGCTTGCAGCCTTTGATTCACAGAATCATGGAATGGTTGGGTTGGAAAGGTCCTTAAAGATCACAGAGCCATAGAACCATAAGATGGCATGCGTTAGAAAGGACCTTATATATCAGAGCCATAGAATGGTTGTGTTGGAAGGGTCCTTAAAGGTCAATGACCCATGGAATGGTTGGGTTGGAAGGGTCCTTAAAGGTCACAGACCCATAGAATGGTTGGGTTGGAAGGGTCCTTAAAGGTCACAGACCCATAGAATGGTTGGGTTGGAAGGGTCCTTAATGGTCAAAGTTACATAAAATGGTTGGGTTGGAAGGGTCCTTAAAGGTCATAGACTCATGGAACGGCTGGGTTGGAAGGGATCTTAAAGATCACAGACCCATAGAACGGTTGGGTTGGAAGAGTCCTCAAAGGTCAAAGTCCCACAGAATGGTTGGGTTGGAAGGGTCCTTAAAGGTCAAAGTCACGTAGAATGGTTGGGTTGGAAGGGTCCTTAAAGGTCAAAGTCCCATAGAATGGTTGGGATGGAAGGGTCCATAAAGATCACAGAACCACAGAATGGTTGGGTTGGAAGTGAGTCCAAAAGCCCACAGCCCTGCAGCAGCCAACTGCAGCCCCTGACCCCAGGCATGGATTGGGATCTCCACGGCCCCTGGGAGCCACTGACCTGTGAGAGCCACTCGGACTCCTCCAGGGAGCGCAGGTAGGCGACGCTGGGGTCTGTGGAGGGGCAGCCGGGCACGCAGGCCTTCATCAGCTTCTTGAAGCTGGCCTTCACCTGCCGCACGTCAAACACCTCAATGGGCACCACCTCCCAGTGCTGCAGTGGGTCTGGCTTCACCCCCTGAGGGCACAGAGCATCACAGAATCGTTAAGGTTAGAGAAGACCTCTAAGATCACCAGTCCAACCCTAACCCACCCTCACCATGTCCAATGACCGTGTCCCCGAGTGCCACATCCCCACGGTGCTTGAACACCCCCAGGGATGGGGACTCCCCCTGCCCTGGGCAGCCTGTGCCAGTGCTGAGATTGCTCCCAATCTCCAACCTGACCCTCCCCAGCGCACCGTGAGCCCATCCCCTTTCATCCCTGGGAGCAGAGGCCGACCCCCCTCGCCACGACCTCCTTTCAGGAGGTACCTTCAGCTGTGACTTGTCCCCGATGATGTAGAGCGAGGCGCGGTGCTGACGCAGGAAGCTGGCCTCGGCGGGCGCACCGTTGTGCTGGGCACCCAGCAGGTCCTTCCCAGCCAGCCGTGAGCCGATCTCCACGTTCAGGGCGTAGCTGCTCATGCGCCCACTGGCCCGGATGCTGCCCCATTTGCCTGCAGGACAGCTGCTGTCACTGGGGGGGTCCCATGAGTGGGGGGCTCGGGGCCGCCCGGATGGGCGAGCAGCTCTCCGTGGAGTGATGGCCAAGCACTCCAACCACACGCCAGCACCCACGGAATGCATGCGAGGTTTGGTGCAGATTTGGTGCAGGTTTGCTTTCGTCCCTCTCTCTGCTGGGTGCTGCCCTGTGCAGGGAGTGCCCCATGCCGACGCCATGCCCTGCAGCCAGCCCCTCTCTTCCACCACCGCCGCCCCCAGCAGAAGTGTGCAGAGCCCAAAGCAAACCTGCGGGGCGGTGTGGTGCAGTACTTACCGCCGGCACAGAGTTTGGGTGGTGCAGTTATGGTGTTACTGGGTGTTAGTGGTGGGGGGGGGGGGGGGGTCAGTCGGTGGGTTAGCAGCCGGCGGGGTTAACGCCCGGCGGGTCCCTACCTCGGGGCGACTCGCGGCCCTTCGGAGACACGCACTTGGGGGTGGACAGGGTGATGACCCTGGCTCTGTGACCCAGCCCTGGGGGCACAGGATGAAAGCGGCCTCAGAGAGGGGCGGAGAGGAGAGGGACCAACGCTCCCTCGCTGGGTGGGTATGGGTGGAAGGGAAGGGGGTGGTGAGATGGAGACGGGCATGGGATGGAGATGGCACATAGGAAAGGGGTGGAGATGGCACATGGGGGCTGCAGATGGTCTCTCCCGCCCGCCCTGCAGCTGCCCCACACCCCGGAGCTCTGGGGGAGCACAGGGGGGAGCATCTACTCTACAGCTGCTGCCCAGGAGGCAGCGCTCGCCCGCACGTCCTCACCTCCACGGCTAATAGTCCCGGGCCCTTCGTCCTTCCCTCCCATCACCTGCTTCATGAGCGATCCCAGCTTAGGCTGCCTCTTGTCGGAGAAATCTGCAGCACCAACAGAACGTCAGCTCCCAGCCTGCATGCTGCGGGACCCTCCTTGCTGTGCTTCCCCTCAGTTCAGAGGGGAAGGGGCATGGAAAGAACCCAGCGGCAAGCGGGACAGCGCGGGGCTGCGCCGGGGGCCACCAAGCAGGAGCCACAGCACAACGGCACCCAGAGACCACAGCACCAGCAGCTCTGCCCCAGCCAGCTCTGCCCCAGCAGCTCTGCCCCAGCACTGTGCAGGCACTTTGGACCAGGTGCACCACCCGGAGCTTCTCCAAACCCCAGCACCATCCCTCCGTGACCACAATTCCCTTTCTTCCTGCAGCAGAGAGCCCCTTGTCGGGTGCTCTCACGATCCCTTTGGCCTCAGTGCAGCAATGACAGGGTGGGATGGCAGGGACAGACAATGGATGACAATGGAGCGTGGCCAGAGCTGCTCAGACAGCACAGGACACACACTTACCGCAGCATCCTGTGCCAGACCCCGCGCTGCTGCTTGGGTGCAAGAGCTTGGCTTCGGGGTCTGCCCCACCCCAGCCCACCCCCCTGGATCAGGATTCAACCCGCAGCTCCCAGATATAGGGCCAATGGGTTCCCCAAACCCCATCCCCACCTCCGGCCTTGGGGAGGTGCTCCACAGAGCTGCTTCCATGGACGTGGGACCCAGCAGCTCCGGCTCTGGGATGCACCAGACCCTGGAGGTCCCTGGGCAGGGGCCTCCCGCAGCCCCCGAGCTGACCGCGCTCACCTGCACTGCTCATGTGAGCAGAGGTGAAGCCACTGAGCGTGTTACGCCCGCCGGCATCAGCGTAGTGGGGCATGGAGTTGATGACAGCCTGCAGGTATTTCTCCTGCTCCAAACTGGTGGAGTCCGTCTGCGAGGGGCCTGGGGGAGAGCAGGCAGCGTCACCGCACCGCCAGGGCAGCGGGAAGGGATGGGGCACTGCCCCAGGATGGGGCGAGGGAATGGGTACCTGCAGTAGGAGCATTCTGTGACTTGAAGAGGCCCACGACACCCTTCCCATGCAGCCCCCCTGAGCGCAGCAGCACGGCTTTGGTGCGGGAGTTGCGCCAGCACACCACGGGGAAGCGGTTCTGGCGGTAACAGCGGGAGATGCGCTGGATGGTGTTGTCCTGGATGCTCTGCGGCACGATGAGCAGCCCGGGGTAACTGCAGGAGAGAGCTGAGCTGCAGGGAGCAGTGCTGAGCACACCTGTGCCCTCGCCAGGGCAGAGCAGAGGGCAGAAGAACCTCCCTGTGCTGCTGGCCACGCTCTGCAGTGCACCCCGGGGTCCCACTGGCCTTTTGGGCCGCCAGGGCACACTGCTGGCTCATGGTCAATGTGTGGTCAACCACTGGTCAATTGCTGGCCACCAGGACACCCCAGTCGTCCACAAAGCTCCTTCCAAGCAGCTCTTTGCAACGCACTCTGGGGTCCCACTGGCCTTTTGGGCCGCCAGGGCACACTGCTGGCTCATGGTCAATGTGTGGTCAACCATTGGTCAGCTGTTGGCCACCAGGACACCCAAGTCTTCCACAGAGCTCTTTCCAAGCAGCTCTTTGCAATGCACTCCAGGGTACAACTGGCCTTCATGGCCACCAGGACACAGACAGCTCTTGGTCAACCATTGGTCAACCATTGATCAACCATTGGTCAACTACTGGTCAACCAGGACACCGCTGGCCACCTTGGCCACCAGCACACGCTCTCCTGGCTCGTGTCCTCACCTCCGACAAATGGCGTACATGCGGTTCACCGTGGAGATGCGGAAGGGTTCGTTCTTGGAACGTGTGAGGCTGCTGCTGAGCGTGCCCAGCCCCAGGCGCTGGTAGTCGCGGCAGCAGGCGCGCTCCACCAGGTGGTTGATGGTCATCTTCTCCGAGGGTCTGATGGTTGTGGTGGGGGTCAAAGTGCTCCTGTCCATCTCCTCGGACACTGCGGAGACAACGAGGGTCTAGGTCAGCCCTGGCATAGATGATCATAGAATGGTTTGAGTTGGAAGGGACCTTGAAAGGCCGTCTGCTCCTTTAAAGGCCTCGCACAACTCCAGGTAGGTGGCATCAGTCACCCCTCCTTTGTCCACCGTGGCAATGCTCCACACAGGGACGCTCCCATTCCTGGGATTAATGGGATGAGGTTCAACAAGGCCAAGTGCCGGGTCCTGCACTTTGGCCACAATAACCCCATGCAGCGCTGTAGGCTTGGGGATGAGTGGCTGGATGGCTGTGAAGAGGAAAGGGACCTGGGGGTGTTGGCTGATGCTCAGCTGAACATGAGCCAGCAGTGTGCCCAGGTGGCCAAGAGGGCCAACGGCATCCTGGCCTGCATTAGAAATAGTGCGGGCAGCAGGAGCAGGGAGGTGATCATCCCCCTGTACTCAGCACTGGTGAGGCCGCACCTCGAGTGCTGGGTTCAGTTTTGGGCCCCTCATTACAAGAAAGACATTGAGGCCCTGCAGCGTGTCCAGAGAAGGGCAACAAAACTGGGGAGGGGTCTGGAGCACAATGGGATCTTATGGGGAGCAGCTGAGGGAGCTGGGATTGTTTAGTCTGGAGAAGAGGAGGCTCAGGGGAGACCTCATTGCACTCTACAGCTTCCTGAAGGGAGGTTGTGATGAGGAGGGGTTTGGCGTCTTCTCCCAGGCAACAAACAGGACCCGAGGAAATGGCCGCAAGTTGTACCAGAGGAGGTTTAGGTTGGACATAAGGAAAAACTTTTTCTCTCAGAGAGTGGTCAGGCACTGCAATGGCTGCCCAGGGAGGTGGTGGAGTCACCGAGCCTGGCAGTGTTCAAGAGGCGTCTGGATGAGGAGCTAAGAGATCTGGTTTAGTGCTGGTGGTAGCAATGGGGATGGGAGGGCGGTTGGACTAGATGGTCTTGCAGGTCCTTTCCAACCTTGTGATTCTATGATTCTGTGATTTTATGATTCCTGCTCCCCGTTCCCTCCAAGAGCTCTCCCCTCCCCAGCACCCACCCAGCCGCTTCCTCTCCGCAGGCTGCTCCCAACCTGAGATCTCATCCTCGTTGTCCTCTGGGAAGTGCTGGCTGCTGCGCTGCTCCCAGGCAGGCGGTGTGTATTTCTTGCGTGTCACGTATTGGCGGCCGATGGTTTTCTTGGCATTTTTCACCAGGTTTTTGGAGAGTGTCCTGGAACAGGAGAAGAGGCTGAGGATGGCTGACGCCCGCGTGTGGCCGCAGCCCAGCACTGCAGCGGGTCCTGGTGGTTAGAGAAACACCCGCGGTGACACCCAGAGCAAAGCAGAGACGGGAGCACCCCGACCACCACCTGCAGCCTCAGTCAGTGCCACCAGTGGGGAGATGTCAGCTGCAGGTCCTGGCACCAGGGTAGTGTGCTCTATGGGGCTCCAAACCCCAGATAAAGCCAACAGGCTAGGCTGGGCCCACAGCAGCCTCCCATGGAGCCAGCAGCATCCTGGGCTACAACACCTGCACCTCCACGTCTGAGTTCTCAAACACCCCTATCTGGTACTGCCCCGGAGAATCAGAGAACCACACCATGGTTTGTGTTAGAAGGGACCTTAAAGATCTTCCAGTCCAACCCACGTGCCACTAGACCAGGTTGCCCAAAGCCTCATCCAACCAACTCCAATACTTCCAACAATGGGGTATCCCCTTCCAACCCAACTCCAACACTTCCAGCAATGGAGTATCCCCATTCAAACCCAAGTCCAACACTTCCAATGAAGAAGTATCCCCTTCCAACCCAACTCCAACACTTCCAACAATGGGGTATCCCCTTCCAACCCAACCCCTAACACTTCCAACCCAAATCTAACATTTGCAACTATGGGGTATCCCCCTTCCAACCCACCTCCAACACTTCCAGCAATGGGGTATCCCCATCCAACCCAACTCCAACATTTCCCACGATGGGGTATCCCTTTCCAACCCAAGTCCAACACTTCCAACCACGGTGTATCACCTTCCAACCCTACTCCTAACACTTCCAACAATGGGGTATCCCCTTCCAACCCAAGTCCAACACTTCCAGCAATGGGATATCCCCATCCAACCCAACCCAAACACTTTCAATGATGAAGCATCTCCTTCCAACCCAATTCCATCATTTCCCCAGTTGGGGTATCCTCAACTTCTCTGGGCTGCCCAGTCCAGTGCCTCAGCACCCTCAACAACGAGAACTCCTTTATTTCAAGGTGGGCTCAGCTCCTGGGAGCCTCTCTGTCTGCCAGGGGCAGAACACAGAAGGCATAGAAGGGAAATCTTCAAAACCATGCAGGTGCTTAGGCTGCATGGTCAGAACAGAGCTCCTGAACACACCCCCCTGGAGGTAAGAATGATCTGAGTGCGTGCAGGGCCTCAGGCACATCGTCATCATCTCAGGGAGCTCCAAGAGGAACAAGTGAAGGAGAAGCAGGAAATCAACTGAGGAATGGCCGCCTCCAGCCCAGGGTAACAGCTGAGCTGATGCTCAGATTTCCAGTAATTCACCTCTAGAATAGCAGGTGACTTCCTTTGCTTTGCAAAGCAGACCATGAGGAATCCACCTTCTCCCCAGACTTATCAAGGGAAGAAAAGCTTTGGGACTGAGGACTGTCCTGAGAACAAACGGCCACGTACAGAGGCAGGTTTCAAGTAGGAGCGCTTTGTAACCAGAGGAACAAGACCTGCAGCCAGTGTGAGGCACAGCTGGAAGTAGACCTGTGGGGTGGTGATGGAGCTGATATCAAGATTGAGGGCTGTGGCCAGGCCAGGAGCTGGGCCCGCAGCTCTGGTGGTCTCTAGAGGTTAGTGGGAAGAAGCACAGCTCCCTGAGCACGTCCTGGGGCACGAGAATGGCTGCTCCTGAGGCCCCAAGCCTGAACGTCACACGCGCAGCCTGGAAAAGGCAACCCCGGCGTGACCGACCCGCAGCCCAGGCAGCATGCAGAGCAGGTGAGAAGAAACCCCAGGAGCAGTGAAGGCTGCAGCCTGAGCCAATGCCACCTCGCAAGCTCGCGCCCAGAGGTGAAGGCATCTTACGTGGTCGAATGGCCAAGGTGCCCGAGGGACATGACCCCCACTGTCAGGCCCTGGAACATATCGGTCACCTGCTGGGAGCTGAGTCACAAACACACGGAGAGAAGCTCAGACTGCGGGCACAGCAAGCGCCAACACAGCAGCACCCAGAGCCCAGCGCCACAGCAGAGGTTCCCCTGGCCACCGAGCGTGGGAGCTGACCCCATGGCAGCACAACACAGAGCTCTTCCACGCCCCCGCAGTGCTCCCCATCCCCTGGCAGAGCAGGGACTGCGCTCCTGTGCCCGCTGCGATCTCCCTCCTTCTGCTTCAGCCCAGGCAGCTGTGCAGGGAGAGCTGCTGAATGTATAGCATGCTTCCCAGGCCTGAGTGCTGCTCCCCTCCGTGGGAAAACCCAAAGGTGAGCAGAGATCCTAATCAAGCTCTGGGACCCCTCGCTCCTGCCCAGGAGCCCGTGTCTGGTGCTTCCCTGCTGGAGGAGGGAGAAGAGAACCCCAGCAGCACCTGCGAGGGCTGAGCATGTCCTGTGAGCTACTCTCCCTGCTCTGCTGCATGCATACCTGAGCGAGGGGTTCTTCTCCTTGGCCTTGGGCTGCATGGCTTGCTTGGGAGACTGGCCCACGGTGAAGGCGAAGGTGCCGTGCACATGCTGGGGGTAACGCAGCTTGTGCAGGTGCTTCCTGAAGACCTCGGCGCTGTCTGAAGCCACCTCCTCATCGAAGGCAATCTTCAGCAGCTGTGGGGACAAGTAGAGAGCAGGCTTGAGAGAAAGCACAGAGCATCCTCCTCCTATTCTTCCCACTGGGCACAGCTCAAATCCTGGCCAGAAGTGATGGCCACAGAGAGGGGGCAGGCTGGGGGCTGCCCCATTGTCCCCCAAGGAGCACACTGTGCTCCTGCCGTGCACTCAGCACCCACATGCTGCTCCCATGGTGTTCCCAGAGTACAGCTCCAGCAGCCCCCAGCTAACCAGCGAGATGCTGCTCCTACTAGAGGACTGCAGCTGGTCCTGCATGAGATCTGTAGCCCTTCTCTGCAAGGGGCCCTCGGGTTCCACCACCTGCCTCTGAGGCTGCCTTTGGACTCTGCCCACAAAACAACCCCCAACCACTCCAGCCTGGGCAGTGAGAGGCCTGTCCCAAGGGATGGTGGCAGCAACGGCCACGTACCTGCTGGGTCCCACCACCAATGTGCTCCCCAAGAGCAGCTCCACCACCCCAGATGGTCTCACCTGGAATGTGCACGAGCGCAGCTGCAGGCCCTCCTGGATGAACTGATCCACCTGGGCCTGAATGTTGATCTTCTTCTCTTTGGTCAGCGAGGAGATGGGGAAGGATCGGATCACCACCTGCTCCCCCACTGGATAGAAGAATTGGAACAGGTTAGCCACATCCCATTGCTACTCTGAGACATCCCCACCAGACTGACCCATAGGGTGAGAGGGCCAGAATCAGGTTAGAGGCACTACAGCCAGGCCATGGAGACCCGGAGATGCAACCTATGATGGGCATGAAGAAAATATCATCTACAAAGAATCACAGAATGGCTTGGGTTGAAAGGTACCTTATAAATCATTAGAGCCATTGAATGATAGAATGGTTTGGGTTGGAAGGGGCCTTATAGATCACAGAACCATAGAACAGTTGGGTTGAGTTGTGTTGGAAGAGTCCTTGAAGATCACAGAAAGACAAAATGGTTGGGCTGGATGGCTCCTTGCAGACGACAGAGCCACAGAGTGGTTGGGCTGGAAGGGATCTTACAGATCACAGAACCATAGAACAGTTGGGTTGAGTNGGTTGGAAGGGTCCTTAAAGGTCATAGACTCATGGAACGGCTGGGTTGGAAGGGATCTTAAAGATCACAGACCCATAGAACGGTTGGGTTGGAAGAGTCCTCAAAGGTCAAAGTCCCACAGAATGGTTGGGTTGGAAGGGTCCTTAAAGGTCAAAGTCACGTAGAATGGTTGGGTTGGAAGGGTCCTTAAAGGTCAAAGTCCCATAGAATGGTTGGGATGGAAGGGTCCATAAAGATCACAGAACCACAGAATGGTTGGGTTGGAAGTGAGTCCAAAAGCCCACAGCCCTGCAGCAGCCAACTGCAGCCCCTGACCCCAGGCATGGATTGGGATCTCCACGGCCCCTGGGAGCCACTGACCTGTGAGAGCCACTCGGACTCCTCCAGGGAGCGCAGGTAGGCGACGCTGGGGTCTGTGGAGGGGCAGCCGGGCACGCAGGCCTTCATCAGCTTCTTGAAGCTGGCCTTCACCTGCCGCACGTCAAACACCTCAATGGGCACCACCTCCCAGTGCTGCAGTGGGTCTGGCTTCACCCCCTGAGGGCACAGAGCATCACAGAATCGTTAAGGTTAGAGAAGACCTCTAAGATCACCAGTCCAACCCTAACCCACCCTCACCATGTCCAATGACCGTGTCCCCGAGTGCCACATCCCCACGGTGCTTGAACACCCCCAGGGATGGGGACTCCCCCTGCCCTGGGCAGCCTGTGCCAGTGCTGAGATTGCTCCCAATCTCCAACCTGACCCTCCCCAGCGCACCGTGAGCCCATCCCCTTTCATCCCTGGGAGCAGAGGCCGACCCCCCTCGCCACGACCTCCTTTCAGGAGGTACCTTCAGCTGTGACTTGTCCCCGATGATGTAGAGCGAGGCGCGGTGCTGACGCAGGAAGCTGGCCTCGGCGGGCGCACCGTTGTGCTGGGCACCCAGCAGGTCCTTCCCAGCCAGCCGTGAGCCGATCTCCACGTTCAGGGCGTAGCTGCTCATGCGCCCACTGGCCCGGATGCTGCCCCATTTGCCTGCAGGACAGCTGCTGTCACTGGGGGGGGTCCCATGAGTGGGGGGCTCGGGGCCGCCCGGATGGGCGAGCAGCTCTCCGTGGAGTGATGGCCAAGCACTCCAACCACACGCCAGCACCCACGGAATGCATGCGAGGTTTGGTGCAGATTTGGTGCAGGTTTGCTTTCGTCCCTCTCTCTGCTGGGTGCTGCCCTGTGCAGGGAGTGCCCCATGCCGACGCCATGCCCTGCAGCCAGCCCCTCTCTTCCACCACCGCCGCCCCCAGCAGAAGTGTGCAGAGCCCAAAGCAAACCTGCGGGGCGGTGTGGTGCAGTACTTACCGCCGGCACAGAGTTTGGGTGGTGCAGTTATGGTGTTACTGGGTGTTAGTGGTGGGGGGGGGGTGTGGGTCAGTCGGTGGGTTAGCAGCCGGCGGGGTTAACGCCCGGCGGGTCCCTACCTCGGGGCGACTCGCGGCCCTTCGGAGACACGCACTTGGGGGTGGACAGGGTGATGACCCTGGCTCTGTGACCCAGCCCTGGGGGCACAGGATGAAAGCGGCCTCAGAGAGGGGCGGAGAGGAGAGGGACCAACGCTCCCTCGCTGGGTGGGTATGGGTGGAAGGGAAGGGGGTGGTGAGATGGAGACGGGCATGGGATGGAGATGGCACATAGGAAAGGGGTGGAGATGGCACATGGGGGCTG
The DNA here is from genome assembly GCA_016647715.1 of Pavo muticus. Lineage (NCBI taxonomy): Eukaryota > Metazoa > Chordata > Aves > Galliformes > Phasianidae > Pavo > Pavo muticus. The sequence goes on from JACDJE010000053.1 coordinate 3,714,364, forward strand.
CAGATGGTCTCTCCCGCCCGCCCTGCAGCTGCCCCACACCCCGGAGCTCTGGGGGAGCACAGGGGGGAGCATCTACTCTACAGCTGCTGCCCAGGAGGCAGCGCTCGCCCGCACGTCCTCACCTCCACGGCTAATAGTCCCGGGCCCTTCGTCCTTCCCTCCCATCACCTGCTTCATGAGCGATCCCAGCTTAGGCTGCCTCTTGTCGGAGAAATCTGCAGCACCAACAGAACGTCAGCTCCCAGCCTGCATGCTGCGGGACCCTCCTTGCTGTGCTTCCCCTCAGTTCAGAGGGGAAGGGGCATGGAAAGAACCCAGCGGCAAGCGGGACAGCGCGGGGCTGCGCCGGGGGCCACCAAGCAGGAGCCACAGCACAACGGCACCCAGAGACCACAGCACCAGCAGCTCTGCCCCAGCCAGCTCTGCCCCAGCAGCTCTGCCCCAGCACTGTGCAGGCACTTTGGACCAGGTGCACCACCCGGAGCTTCTCCAAACCCCAGCACCATCCCTCCGTGACCACAATTCCCTTTCTTCCTGCAGCAGAGAGCCCCTTGTCGGGTGCTCTCACGATCCCTTTGGCCTCAGTGCAGCAATGACAGGGTGGGATGGCAGGGACAGACAATGGATGACAATGGAGCGTGGCCAGAGCTGCTCAGACAGCACAGGACACACACTTACCGCAGCATCCTGTGCCAGACCCCGCGCTGCTGCTTGGGTGCAAGAGCTTGGCTTCGGGGTCTGCCCCACCCCAGCCCACCCCCTTGGATCAGGATTCAACCCGCAGCTCCCAGATATAGGGCCAATGGGTTCCCCAAACCCCATCCCCACCTCCGGCCTTGGGGAGGTGCTCCACAGAGCTGCTTCCATGGACGTGGGACCCAGCAGCTCCGGCTCTGGGATGCACCAGACCCTGGAGGTCCCTGGGCAGGGGCCTCCCGCAGCCCCCGAGCTGACCGCGCTCACCTGCACTGCTCATGTGAGCAGAGGTGAAGCCACTGAGCGTGTTACGCCCGCCGGCATCAGCGTAGTGGGGCATGGAGTTGATGACAGCCTGCAGGTATTTCTCCTGCTCCAAACTGGTGGAGTCCGTCTGCGAGGGGCCTGGGGGAGAGCAGGCAGCGTCACCGCACCGCCAGGGCAGCGGGAAGGGATGGGGCACTGCCCCAGGATGGGGCGAGGGAATGGGTACCTGCAGTAGGAGCATTCTGTGACTTGAAGAGGCCCACGACACCCTTCCCATGCAGCCCCCCTGAGCGCAGCAGCACGGCTTTGGTGCGGGAGTTGCGCCAGCACACCACGGGGAAGCGGTTCTGGCGGTAACAGCGGGAGATGCGCTGGATGGTGTTGTCCTGGATGCTCTGCGGCACGATGAGCAGCCCGGGGTAACTGCAGGAGAGAGCTGAGCTGCAGGGAGCAGTGCTGAGCACACCTGTGCCCTCGCCAGGGCAGAGCAGAGGGCAGAAGAACCTCCCTGTGCTGCTGGCCACGCTCTGCAGTGCACCCCGGGGTCCCACTGGCCTTTTGGGCCGCCAGGGCACACTGCTGGCTCATGGTCAATGTGTGGTCAACCACTGGTCAATTGCTGGCCACCAGGACACCCCAGTCGTCCACAAAGCTCCTTCCAAGCAGCTCTTTGCAACGCACTCTGGGGTCCCACTGGCCTTTTGGGCCGCCAGGGCACACTGCTGGCTCATGGTCAATGTGTGGTCAACCATTGGTCAGCTGTTGGCCACCAGGACACCCAAGTCTTCCACAGAGCTCTTTCCAAGCAGCTCTTTGCAATGCACTCTGGGGTCCCACTGGCCTTTTGGGCCGCCAGGGCACACTGCTGGCTCATGGTCAATGTGTGGTCAACCATTGGTCAGCTGTTGGCCACCAGGACACCCAAGTCTTCCACAGAGCTCTTTCCAAGCAGCTCTTTGCAATGCACTCTGGGGTCCCACTGGCCTTTTGGGCCGCCAGGGCACACTGCTGGCTCATGGTCAATGTGTGGTCAACCA
>JACDJE010000053.1:3722919-3742892 GCA_016647715.1 Pavo muticus
AGCCCCAGCAGCCCCCAGCCCCAGAGGAGCACTCACCTCATCGAACAGGTCGATGGAGCGGTACGGGGCCCCCCGCTCTGTCACAAAGCCAGCAAAGGCCATGCCCTCCAGCACCTTGGTGAGGAAGTCATCCTCTGTCAGCCCCCTCTGCCCCAGGAAGGCTGCCTGCAAGAGGGAAGCACGGTGCCATCAGTGCTGTGTGGGTGGCACAATGCAGGACAGTAGCTGATGCCATGGCCGCTGAGCTTGCATCCCTCTGCTCACGTTGCCTTCTGCTGTGTTAGGTCTCCTCCACAGAACCCCAACACCTCCCATGTTTTCCTCCTCTCCTGCCTTGGCTTTGCCAACAGCCCTGAGGTGCCGCTGTTTCCTCTCCCTGGGTCTTGCTTCCTGTCCCAAGGCGTGGGGAAAAGCCCAGGAGGCACACAGCCCCAGCTGCACTATGCTCGGGCATAAACAGGGAAATGGCATCTGACCCACACGACCTTGGGACACTCAAGGACAAACAAGGGATGCAGGTGGACCTGGCAGTGGTGCAGAAGCCACCTGCTGGAAGCACAGGAATTTACTTCCAGACACAGCTATATTTATGTGACCCTTTCCACGCATTCTCTCCCCCTGACCTCAATGCAACCCACTTCAAAAAGAGTCATCCCACGGCCACACGGGGCAGTGTGAAGAGCTGTTCTGCGGTGTGGCCACGAGGCCTTGGAGCAGAGAAGCTGCTCTGTGCTGGCCCCCTCTCAGCACCAATGCTGGGAGCAGGGCCAGGCCCATGCCCACATCCAGGCCATACCTTGTGGAAGCGGATGACGGGCTCAGGATGGATGCGGATGATGTGCAGACACCAACGATAGCCCTGCAGCAGCTGTGCAAACAAGCGGAGGAAGACAGCCCGGATCTCCTTGTCCTGTGCAAAGGGATGGACAGTGCAGTCAGGAGGACAAAGGGCTCACGGGGCAAAGGGATCACAATCACGTGTCGGGATCAGCCTCTGCTGAACAGGGCAGGAAACTCAGGGACCTTCCAAAGAACAGAGAAGGTGGGAGACAGATCTCAAGGGCTCTCCCCTTCCCAGCATCCCTGAGAAGGAGCTCTTGTAGCCCTGCAAGGAGCTCTTGTAGCCCTGCAGCCACTTGTGGAGCTCCCATCCCAGAGCAGGGTGCTGGGTGCCCAGCAAGGATGGCAGCCTCGTGCCTGGGCTCTCTGCTCCTCGAGGCCCTGTGTGCCCCCATTTCACCCACCTGCATTTTGAGAGACGAAGCAGAAATCGTAGAAGGGGGGAATGCCAGATCTGCCACCTCCAGCTCCGGGTCCAAGACCTGCAGACAGGCACAAGGCATTCAGGCCCTGGGGATCTGTGCTCACAGTTGGGAAACGCGAAGCTGCATTTCCCAGAAGCTCAGCACGACCCACAGATGAGTTCTGAGGGGCCTAGGGACAGACTTGCAGCAATTGGTAGCTATAGGAAAGGCTTCTGCCATGCCAGGGGCTGCCTACAGCCAGGCACAGTGTGTTGAGGCCCTGACACAGCCTGCCCTGAGAGCAGCATGGGTGCCCCATCCCTGGAGGTGCGTGAGGCCATGGATGGGGGCCTGAGCAGCCTGAGCTGGTGGGGTGCACCAGCCCATGGCAGGATTGGGGCTGGGGGGAGCCTTGCAGTCCCTTCCCATGCTACCATTCTACAATTCTATGATTCTGATTCTCTCCAGATGCTGTTTGGCTGCACTGACCCAGCACCCGCTCTGCAGGGCCAGCAGGCTGGGAATGCTCTCACAGCAAAGCAGCTTCAGGGCTGCAGCTGCTTCCTGCCCGAGGGCTGGAACCCAGCCACCTGATTCCCAGAAACCTTTGGCAGATGAACCCTACAGCACAGCCGTGCACCAGAGGCCACCACGGCCAACAGGATGATCATGAGCCAGCACTGTGCCCTGGTAGCCAAGAAGGCCAATGGCGATGTGGTCGACCAACAGCTGATCAATGGTTGACCAATGGTTGACCAAAAGCTGACCAGGAGGCAGCAGTGTGCCTTGGTGGCCAAGAAGGCCAATGAGACCCTGGAATGCATTACAAAGAGATGCTTTAAGGGAGCTCTGTGGAGGTCTTAGGCATCCTGGAGGCCAACGGTTGACCAACGGTTGACCACACATTGACCATGAGCCAGCAGTCTGCCCTGGCAGCCAAGAAGGCCAATGGGATCCCAGGGTGCACTGCATAGAGAATGGCTAACAGGGCAGGGAGCTCCTCCCTTCTGCTCTGCCCTGGAGAGGGCACAGCTGCAGCACTATGCCCAGTGCTGAGCTCCCCAGTTCAATACAGGAACTACTGGGAGAGCCCAGCTGTGGCACTTACCATGGAGAGGGCTTCACGGGTCTGCTGCAGGAGAGGCTCAGGGAGCAGGGAGATGTGCACACACTCAGGGACGTTCACTGTGCCCCCATCCAGGTCTGCGATAACGACATCCAGCTGGAAGGGGTGAGACAGGGGTGAGATGAGGCCAAGCCACAGCCCACCACCTCCTGCTGGTAATGGTGAGCTAGCAGGGAAATAACCCAGCCATCGAGAGGGGACGTGGGGAACACCAGTCTGTCTCCTCTCTGCCCACTGCACACTTAAGCATTCCAACCCTCAGCAGCTATTTTCTCTTATCGATTAAATATGCAAACACTTGTAATACATGAACTATAAGGGGTTCCCATCACTGCCTGCAGTGAAGACCACAAGCTGGGTGAGCTCTCACAGGGAACACACTGACACCAGCCCCAGCACAGACTCCTTCCTGCTTCACCAGAACAGCACTATTCAGTTTGCTCAGAAGGCTGCACAAAAGCTTGTTTCAGATGAGATCAGGCTCATTATGCTTTCATTTCATTCAGTTTCTACACTGAAGTCTGTCAGGCTGAAGTGCCAGCACAGCCTCTTGGACCAACGCTGCCAGCTGAGCTTCAAAATCAAATCCTCAGTTAACCCAGCTGCTGTGGCGTGGAACGGAGACCTGATCCAGGCAGAGCAGCCCCAGCCAGCCTGGACCACAGCCCGAGCTGGCAGCCAGCACAGCACCATGAGCATGAGCTGAGTGCTCAGCTGCTGCCTGAAGCAGGGCTTGGGATGTGACTGCTCACATCAGGACAGGTTGGGGGCTGAGTTACTGCAAAGGAGCTCTGCAGGGAAAGACCTGGGGGTCCTGGTGGACAGCAGGCTGACCATGAGCCAGCAGTGTGCCCTGGTGCCTCAGAAGGCCAATGGGACCCCGGGCTGCACTGCACAGAGCGTGGCCAACAGGGCAGGGAGGTGCTCCTGTCCTCTGCTCTGCACTGGGGGGGGGGCACAGCTGCAGCACTGCGCCCAGTGTGGGGCTCCCCACTTCCAGGCAGGCTGGGAACTGCTGGAGAGAGCCCAGTGGAGGGTGCAGAGATGGTGGGGGCCTGGAGCACCTCCTGCTGGGGACAGGCTGAGAGCCCCGGGGCTCTGCACGTGGAGGAGAGAAAGCTGAGGGGGATCTGAGCAGTGCTGGTGGATATCTGAAGGGTGGGGGTGAGGAGGAGGGGGCCGGGCTGTATTTGGTGGTGCCCAGCGCCAGGACAAGGGGCAGCGGGCACAGACTGGAGGCCAGGGAGTTGTGTGTGAGTGTGAGGAAGAGCTGTGTGGTGTGAGGGTGGCAGAGCCCTGGCACAGCTGCCCAGAGAGGTGGGGGAGTCTCCTTCTGTGCAGAGATCCAAACCTGCCTGGATGCTCAGTGTGCAGCTGCTGCAGGGAACTGCTGGGGGGGGGTTGCAGTGGGGGAGCTGCACAGGTCCCTTCCCACCCCCATGGCTCTGAGTTCTGTGATCCCACTGCTTCCTTCGCTGACAGCTCATGAGGTCTCACCAGCTCCTGTGTCTCCGACTGGAAGATGGAGTGGACTCCAATAATGAAGGGTGTCGGCGTGCTCAGTACCTCCAGGAGCTGTGCAGGCAGGATGGGTACGTATGTGAAACTGCAACAAGAGATGAGCATTGCTGCAGCCAGCCGAGCCCTGCCAGGCACCCAGCATCTGTTCCCTGCCCTCCTGGGGGAGCACAGCCCAGCACCGTGCCCACAGCACTCCCCTAGTCACCAACCCTGAGTCACACCCTTCCAACCCAACCATTCTATCATTCCATGGTTCTGTGATCTTTAAGGATCCTTCCAGCCCAACCATCCAGTAGCTCTGTAAGGTCCCTTCCAACCCAAGCACTCCATGGCTCAATGGCACACAGAAAGGGCTCCAGGCAAGGAGCTCTGAGAGCAGCCACACGCATCCTTCACAGCGCCCACACTGCTGCAACTGCCCTGCACCAGCAATGTGTACAGCAAAGATAATTACTGCCCAGGTAATTATGGACAAAGGGGTGGTAGACAGCCCAGGTAGTGCCCCAGCTCAGTCTGGGGCTAGAGGCTCTTCTCTCACCTATACTTAAGGGGGAACATAAGTGCAAGAAGAGCCCGGCAGGCATCGGTGAGCCGCTGGTAGCTGCTGGAGAGAAACAGGATCTTGTGCTCAGTGAGCGCTGCGCAGAAGAGATACAGCACGTTGGTGATGCCTGGGGAGAAGGGAGAGAAGAAGGTTCCCATCCTGTGCTCCAGGACAGATCCTCACACCCCGCTCCTCATCTCCACATTCTGCACAGCAGAGGAGCTGACACCCTCCAGGGGAGCACCCACGGAGCCCCATCCTTTGGAAAGGCACTTGGAGACCTCACTGCAGCCTTCAGTGCCTGAAGGAGCTGACACACAGGAGGAGGGCAGCTCTGTACACAGACAGTGATGGGACGTGGGGGAATGGCTTTAAACTGGAAGAGGGGAAAATGGGGTCAGATGTGGGGGAAATCCTTCACTCTGCTGCCCAGAGCTGTGGGTGGCCCATCTTGGAGGTGCCCAAGGCTGTGGATGGGGCCCTGGGCAGCCTGAGCTTGGGGGAGGATCCAGCCCAGGGCAGGGGTAGGGCTGAGGGGTCCTTTCCAACCCAACCATTCTATGGCTCAATGATCTATAAGGTCCCTTCCAATCCAGTCATTCTATGACCCTATGATCTGTAAGGACCCCTTCAACCCAACTACTCTATGGCTCTATGATCTATAAGGTCTCTTTCAACCCAACTACTCTATGGCTCTGTGATATATAAGGTCCCGTTCAACCCAACCATTCCATGGCTCAAGGATCTGTAAGGTCCCTTCCAAGCCAACCATTCTATGACCCTATGATCTATAAGGACCCTTTCAACCCAGCTACTCTATGGCTCTGTGATGTATAAGGTCCCTTCCAACCCAACCATGCCATGATCCTATGATCTATAAGGACCCTTTACACCCTACCATTCTATGTCTCAATGATCTGTAAGGTCCCTTCCATCCCAGGCCACGCTGTGATTCAGTGATTCTACAACCTCTGCCCCTGCCCACTGCTGGCACGCTGCTGCCCCGTGCAGGAGGGCAGAGCCGGGGTAGCTCTCTCCAATGCTGTGCAATTGGAGCTGAGCCCTGAGCTGACAGCCCTGGGCTGCTTTTGGCACAGGACCCGCTGGGAAGGAGGCACAGGGAGAAGTCTCACCGAGCTGCCGGAAGAGCAGAGCCACGCTGCAGCTGCTGACGGGAAGCGAGTCATTGATGGGTGTCTGGATCACCTGCCTGTCCCCTGCGCCCAGCGAGATCGTCCGCTGCAAGAGAATGCAGGAGGTGATGGGGTGACACCCAGCAAGGGGCCAGCATGAGGACCCAGGACCACAGTGCCCAAAAAGCAGCCCCGTGCCCCCCAGGACAGGGCTGGAGCACAGCGGGCACAGCCTCATCTCTTCTTCTCCTAGGCAGTTCTTCTCCTAACCACAGCACTGGGATGCCTGCAGGTCCCCGGCCTCTCTCCAGAGACACGAGGGCAGCACCAGCTCAATGAGCACTTGTCCAGGGCTGTGCTGCTCTGCAGTGGGTTTGGCCATGTGCCCCATCTCCTTGCTCAGCCCTGTGGGCCCAGGGGGCTGCTCCCAATAAAGGCTTCTGGCCGGGCAGAGCCAGTACCCTGAGCTGCACCCGAGCAACAAGCCAGGCCTCCTAACCATGGGGAAGCAATGCCATGGGGCAGGAACCAGCCCTGTGGATGTGGCAGCACCAGAGCTGCTTGCACGACCCTTCGACAGGAGGAAGAGAGGGGGCTAACGAGGACACAGACCCCAGAAAGAAAAGGTGTGCGTACCACTGCTTCGTCGTCCGCGTCAGGCTGAGATAGAGACAGACAAAGATAGCACAGTCGGTTAGAAAGGCACAAACGCAGCTGGATGAGGGGGGACAGAGGCACAAAGCGGGGAGCAGCGCTCTCAGAGGAGGAGAGGTGCACACAGACAAAGCAAAGCAGCCACCACCACACTGAGAAAGAGCGTTTGGACACAGCGGGAGCAGAGGGAAAGCACAGGGAGGGGAGTGCCACCGACACAGCGTGCTCCCTGCAGTGTGCTGTGTGTCCCCATGGCACAGATGGGTCCTGCCAGAACGGGGAGGTGACAAATGGCAGTGCCCAAAGTGCAGCTCACTGCCTTCCTCCTGCTGTGTGTGGGCTCCAGCTGGGAGGAACCAGATGGGGTGGGATGTTGTTGGGTGCCCGCACCCAGCCTGGCACGGCCACAGGCTCAGTGGTGGCTCGCCTGCTTCTCCAGAGCACCAGGTGTGACTGGCAGCCAGCCCCAGGGCTGGCACTGCTCCGAAGCACTGGGGCACGAGGTCAGCCTGAGAGCATCGCCTGTACCCAGGCACAAAGCACCCAAGCCAACAGCCTGCGTGGGGACAGGGAGCACAACCCCCCTTGGGGTCCCAGGGCTCAGCAGTGGGGAGAGCCTCTGCCTGCAGGCACGGAGCTGCGGTGCTGCCAGGCTCCTTCCCCAGGGCGCTGCCTTTGGCTGAGTGCAGGGACACGTGCCACATCCACAGCTGCTTTCCAAGTGTCAGCGTGGCAGAACAGCCGTGCTGCTGCCTTCAAACATCTCCTGTGAGAGGGTCTGCCTGGGTGCTGCCCACCTCTCCCATCTCCATCACTCACCCACCTGCTGCCCTCCTGAAGCGGGAGCACCTTCCTCACCAGAACCAGAAGCTACCAACCTCATTTTGTGCCTTCTTTTCCAAGAGGTTTCATATCTAAGTGGGAACTCATCTGCTGTGCTGCTTTAATGTTTAATGCTCAGAATGTTTGGGAAGTTTGGACAGAGGGGTGTGAAAAAGCATCAATGTCTTCAGGATGGGAGCTCACTCGGTTCTGCTCCTCTGTTTTAGGACTACTTGAACACTGAAACACATGCCATTGGTACCAAGTGCTCAGAAGACACAGCCAATGTTTCATCCTATGCCCCAAATGTCCTTCCTATCCAAGCCTGTGTTCAAACCTTGGGACCACAGGCACGCACAGCCTGCACCTGCTGACCCAGGGCAATGCTCTGTGCACTCAGATGGACCCAAGCAGAGCAGCGAGACCCCTCCGATGCAGGGAGACCACGGACCACAGCAGGGGTTTGCACAGCATGAACTGATCTACGCAGCTCCTGGGGGGGCGAGGGGGGGAAGGAACAAAGCTGCTGACCCACGGCGAGGTGCTCTCAGCCGCCCCAGGGGCTGAGCTGCTCCAGCTGATGGAGCTGCATTGTTCTGCTCTACAGCACTTGGAAAGGTGCTGCCTGCAAGAGCCAGGCCCTGCCAGCAGCAGAGCATGCAGCAGCCCTCCAGCAGCTGGTGCAGCGAGCTGCTGCCTGCAGGAGGGTCAGGCAGGCAGGAGCAGAACGCAGCCACGCAGCATGGCTCTGCCCCATGTCACAGGGCTGGGGACGAGGCAGTGCAGGGAGGCTGGGGGGCACCCACCTGGGCTCCACCAGTGATGGGGATGGTGCACGTCAGCAGGTTCCCAATGACGTTCTCCAGGGACACGTTCAGCCCGTCCACATAGATGGTGTAGATCAAGCCCAGGCTGTTCTGCAGAGGGAAACACAGCGTGGTTGAGCGTCGCTGCAGGAAGCAGCCACCTCCTGGCCCCCAGCAGCAGCACCCTGCCCAGTGCCTGTCCCCAGGCAGGAGGACAACCCACATCCTGGGCTCAAGGTCTTCCCTCCAACCTCTCCCCCTGAGCTCTTCCCAGCAGGGATGGAGTATGCAGCACGCACTCTGCCTCCAGCCAGCAGCACTGACCCTCCCTGCCATCCCCACACGGTCAGCATGAGCACAGGAGGATTCCCGGTCCCTGCAGGTCTGCATCAGGTCCCACTCAAAGCCTCAAACACAGGGCAAGAAGGAAGGAGACCTGTTTCTCCCCGAGGGCTGGGGAGAACACTGATCCCCCTGCACTGGGAGCCAGCATTGGCTCCAACACAGGATGCATCACGGGGCAGCATCCAGCAGCAAGTCCTCTGGGACATGGATTGGCTGCTGGAACACCCAGATCAATCAGGAATTTGAGGAACCAGTCTTCAAGGCACCCTCTGTTTTTTCTCTTCAAACCATCTCCCCACGTCAGCAAGGAATCACAGGATCACACAACCATTCAGATTTGAAAAGACCCCTGAGAACACCCAGCCTGACCCCAGCCCACCCCTCATGTGCCCACTGACCCCAATGCTGGTGAAGTAACATGGGCTGGGAACCATCGCCATGCAGGGAACAAACCTCTACAGGAAATGTCTTTCTCTTGCAATAAAGCAGATGATCCAATGTCAGCCATAATCATCCCCAGGTGTGAGCTGCTTTTCCTTGCAGCAGCCCAGCTCACCTGGCTCTCCCCTCCGACCCCAAACAAACCGTGCATGTCAGAGCATCCCAGCTTTGCAGAGGCAAACCCCAACCAGAGGAGGCGATGCCATACAATGAACCACTCACAACAAGGGAAATGGACTCATGATTCAAGCTCCCTGCTGCTCACGTGTTCCTTTGTCAGTCTCACTGCTCTCGCTGCTTTGTGACCACTTATCAGCCAACATGGGCCCAACTCATGCTCAGACACCTCCCAGCAACCCCCACCATCAGTACAAGTTGGGGATGGAAGGATGGAGCACAGCCCTGCCAAAAAGACCCTGTGTGGGGGGACAGGTGAGGGCAGCACCAAAAGCCAGCACTGCGTCCTCACAGCACAGAGAGCCAACCAGAACCTGGGTGCATCCAGAGCAGCGTGGCCAGCAGGGCAAGGAAGGGGATCTGCCCCTCTGCTCTGTGCTGGACACCTCACCTGGAGCACTGCTTCCAGATGGGGAGTGCTCAGCACAGGACAGACACCGACCTGGTGGCTTTCAGAGGGCCCTTCCAGCCCCAGCCATTCTGTGACTCTATGAAAGTCCTCTCCAACTCAACCCATTCTATGATTCCATGAGTCTACGAAGGTCCCTTCCAACCCAAACCATTCCATGATTCTGTGATTCTACCTGCACACACAGCACTGTGTTATGGTGCAGTGCTGGAGCACTGGCACAGGCTGCCCAGAGACCGAGCAGCTTCCTTCCCTGCAGGTCAGGTCAGTTATTGGGAACGTTTCTTCCCCCAAGAGCAGTCAAGGACTGGTACAGGCTGCTCAGGGCAGTGGGGGAGTCCCCATCCCTAGGGGTATTCAAGGAATGTGGGGATGTGGCACATGGGGACGTGGTCAGTGGGCACAGTGGGGGTGGGTTGGGGTTGGACTTGGTGATCTCAGAGCTCTTTTCCAACCTGAATGGTTCTGTAATTCTCTGATCTCTAACCCCCACCTGGAGGTGGTCCTTGGCACTCCTCTCCAGCTCCCCTGTGCCTGAGCTGGGGCAGGAGCAGCCGTCCCCACAGGATGTCCCTTTGGTGTTCTACAAAGCCTGAAGTTTGCAGCTTTAGGCTGAAGATCGGGGCATCCTGTGAGGCCTGACGCTTGTCTGTAACAGCTCTAGGCTGAAGAACGGGGTGACATTGTTCCCTGACAGTCCTTCTCAATCCCAATGGTGGCTGAACACCCTGATGGAACGCCCCATGCTGGGGCAGGCTGAGAGCAAGAGCTCCAAGCAGCTGCCCAGCAGCAATACCCCACAGCAGGAGGGAAACAAGGAGGATGGGGAGAAGCGTGACGGAGCTGTCCTCCTCCACATGGGGTGCTCACCCAGCACCCAGGCTAGCAGCAAGCCTTCTGTATGTGCCAGATGGACTCCTCCTTTTGATCCCTCTGACCACAGGCAGCGGTGCAAGGCAGCTGGTGCCACCTGTGAGCAGCCCGTGCCCTCCCACACCTGTCACAGCCACATAATGCAGCAAGTTGGAAGAAAACAAAGGTGGCAGAGATAAAGGTCCCCAAAGGAACGGGCTGTTCTTCACGGGTGTTGCATTCACAGAATTGGGTGGCTGTGCCGTTCTGCAGTGCCGGGCACGGAGTTGGCTCCATGCTGAGCTCCCAGCTGCTCCCAGCACTGCCAGCTCCATGCTGGGGCTGCTCACTGCCTCCCCTCACCCCATGCACTCACCCTGAACACCTCGGCGTGGTCCAGCCGTGACACCAGCACCAGGCTCTTGGGAGCAAAGAGCTGCGCCGGTTGGACAGGAGACGCCGACTCCTCTTCCTCTTCCTCTCCATTCCTGGGGTGGCTTTGAGGCTGTGGAGACACAGAAATCAGCCCCAGCTCAGGCACAGACACCCTTCCCAATCCCTAATCCCGGGTTCTCCCACCAAGGGGACACTCAGAGAAATCCCCACCCCTTCCCCAACCCCACACCTGCTGTACCTGCGCGCTCTCCACAGCCTCCCAGAAGGTGAAGCAGGCGCAGTAGTGCCTCTCCGAGTTGATGTCGGTCAGCACGGCCACGAAGAAGGTGGGGGGATTCCTCTCTGTGAACAGCTGCCAACCGCTGGGCTGGCAGAACTGCGAGACAGGGCGGGGGATGGGGTCAGTGGTGTGGATGGGGCTGCACGTTGCCCCACGCCCCTCTGTCACTGCAGGAAGAGCGGGGCTGGGGGCTGCAGGGCTAAAGCATCGGCGTGTTAGCAACGTTATTCCTCTTAAATCCCAAGCACAGCCCCACATTAAACTCGGGGAGTAGAGTTAACCCAGCCCAAAGCAGGGCGTGATGCTCCGGGAGGTGGCACTCCTCACGCTGCCAACGCGGCCCCGCAGAGCTTCGCTGCTTCCTGGGGACTTCCCGAGTGCCTGTGGGTAATTCCAGCCCCAGAACTCCTCACGTGGTTTCCAAATCTCAAGGGATTTTCCTGCCCTTCCCCTTCTCAGCATCCGCGTTGGGTTGGAGAGCGCTGGAAAATTCCCTGATATTCTCGGGACTCCATGGAAAGAGCAGGAAAACGCAGCGGTTTCTGAGCGCAGGGTGACAGAAGGGAGGCTGAAAAGAGGGCAGCAGGGACAGGATGGGCCCAACGCCAGCTCCAGCCCTCGCTGAGTGAAGCAGTTTCTAACCTACTGCAGTTCTGCAACCCTCGGCCGCTCTCTGTGCCCCATAATCACACTCCATGTGCTCCAGGACATACATCCACCTCCACTCCCACGTAGCACAGGGCAGCCCCTCTGCCCCAAGCCTGTAGCGCTGCATGGGGTTGTTGTGGCCCAGGTGTCACACCTCTCATCTGGCCTCACTGAGTGCTACACAACATCGATCCCACCCATGCCAAACCACCACAGAATCTCTGAAGTTGGAAGGGACTCACAGGGATCACTGAGGCCAACTCCTAGCTCCACACAGCACAACCAAAACCCAACCCCTATGGCTGAGAGCACTGCCCAAATGCTCCCTGAACTCTGTCATCTTGGGGCCATGCCCACTGGGGAACCTGTTCCATGCTCACTGCCCTCTGGTGCAGAACCTTTCCCTAGCCCCCACCTGGCCCTCCCCTGATGCAGCTCCATGCTTTCAGGAAGGATAAGTGACGATTCAGTGCTCTCCTTGAAAGATGGGCACAACTCTGTGGAAGATAAGAGCAGCATTCCAAGAACCAACCCTACAGAACCCAAACCATTCTGTGACTCCACGGAGGTCCCTTCCAACCCAAATCATTCTATGACTCCATGAAGGTCCCTTCCAACCCAAACCATTCTATGATTCCATGAAGGTCCCATCCAACCGAAATCATTCTATGACTCCATGAAGGTCCCTTCCAACTCAACCCATTCTGTGATCCTATGAATATCCCTTCCAATCCAAACCATTCTGTGATCCTATGAAGATCCCTTCCAACCCAAATCATTCTCTGACTCCATGAAGGTCCCTTCCAATCCAAATCATTTCATGATCCTATGAAGATCCCTTTCAACCCAAATCATTCTATGATTCCATGAACATCCCTTCCAACCCCAATCATTCTATGATTCCACGAAGGTCCTTCTAACTCAAACCATTCTGTGATTCCATGAAGGTCCCTTCCAACCCAAACCATTCTATGACTCCAGGAAGGTCCCTTCCAATCCAAACCCTACTATGACTCCATGAAGGTCCCTTCCACCCCAAATCATTCTATGACTCCATGAAGGTCCCTTCCAATCCAAACCCTCCTATGACTCCATGAAGGTCCCTTCCAACCCAAACCATTCTATGACTCCATGAAGGTCCCTTCCAACTCAACCCATTCTGTGATCCTATAAAGGTCCCTTTCAATTCAACCCATTCTGTGATCCTATGAAGATCCCTTCCAATCCAAATCATTCTCTGACTCCATGAACATCCCTTCCAATCCAATACATTCTATGATTCTATGAGGGTCCCTTCCAACCCAAACTATTCTGTGATCCTATGGTCCCTTCCAACCCAAATCATTCTATGATTCCATGAAGGTCCCATCCAAGCCAAATCATTCTATGACTCCATGAAGGTCCCTTCCAATCCAAACCATTCTATGATTCCATGAAGGTCCTTCTTGCTCAAACCATTCTGTGATTCCATGTGTGCAAGGCAGACCTGCATTATCCTCCTGCAGACCGACATACAGACAAAGGCTAGCAGAGGAGGAATTGCACTGACACACACACTGGAGCAGGAGGAACCAGCAGGCACAGCACTCTACAACAGCCCTACGACCTCCAGCATCAGCAGCAACCCTTGTTGCTGCAATGCACACCTAGCTGGTGCAGCTCTGGGAGCAGCAAAGGCTCTCAATCCCAGCCCAAAGCTGCACTGACACCCAAAAACCGTGCTCCCCAGCGTGGAGACAGCCATCCTCAGACACTGGGCAGGAGCAATGCTCCCAAAGCAAGAAGAAGTGCTCAAGTCCTGTATTTGTAGAGGAGCTTCCACTGAAAAACCACAAAGATTTCTGTCTGGAAATGCTGTCAGCAAGCAGGCGTAGAAGCTACGACACCAGAAACTGCTCTCCTTGCGTGAGCCATTCAGTGCTGATGTGACCACACCACAACACAGCACACAAGCCCCTCACAGTGAGGTCGGCCCCATTTTCCCTAATTGAAGGCCCCAATCAGTTTCGGCCCAAAAGCTGAAGGGCTTCTGACAACTGAGGAACGCCTCAGAGCCACCCAGCAGCTCCCAGAAGGACGAGGCTGCCGTTGTTTGGATTCCATGGATTTTTTGGCTGGATGATTCGACCCTTGGGAAAAAAGCACAGCTTTCCTCTTCCTTGGAACGATTCCCGAGCGCCCTACAGACAAGAAGGAAGCACGAAGCAGAAAAATCATGTCTATTTTTTGCCTCAGACAAAGTAAACAGCAAAGTCCAGAACTGTGATGGAGTTGTGGTGAGTGTGAGACAGAAGAAGGGTTCACCGCTGCTGCTCACCGCTGGGTGTGATGTGGTGCAGCAGCCACACGGCACCTGGATGAGGCAGGGGATGAGGACAGGGCCTGAGAGACACATCCAGCTCTGATGTTCTCTGCTCATTGAGCTGCTTGCTCCCAGCAGGAGCTCGCTGGCAGCTGTCTCTTGCAAACGCCAGCAGTGCCCAGTAGTTTCCAGGTAGGCATGAGGAGAGGTGATGGCCTCAAGATGTGCCAGGGGAGGGTCAGGTTGGATATTAGGAAGCATTTCTTCTCCAAAAGAGCAGTCAGCACTGGCACAGGTTGCCCAGGGCAGTGGGGAGTCCACTTCTCTTGGGGTTTTCAAGGAACATGAGGATGTGGCACTTGGGGACAGATGGGCACAGTGGGATGGGTCAGTGGTTGGACTGGATGATCTTGGAGGGCTCTTCCAATCTGGATGATTCCACAGTTCTATGATTCCAAGAGGAAGGTCATGCATGGGGTGTCCTATCAGCCTCACACGGTCACAGCCAGCATGGAGGTCCTCCAGCACCAGCACACGTGGGATGATGGAGATAGTGGCCAACTCTGAAGGATGCCATGAAAGGCTGGAAGTGGCCAAGGACAGAAGTCAGGCTGCCACAGCCCCACAGCACAGGGGGTCAGGAGGAGGGGGCTGGGCTGTGTTTGGTGGTGCCCAGCACCAGGACAAGGGGCAGCGGGCACAGACTGGAGGCCAGGGAGTTGTGTGTGAGTGTGAGGAAGAGCTGTGTGGTGTGAGGGTGGCAGAGCCCTGGCACAGCTGCCCAGAGAGGTGGGGGAGTCTCCTTCCATGCAGAGATCCAAACCTGCCTGGATGCTCTATGTGCAGCTGCTGCAGGGAACTGCTGGGGAGGTTGCAGTGGGGGAGCTGCACAGGTCCTTTCCAACCCCCACAGTTCTGAGGTTCTGTGCTCTAAGGAAACACACTCCCAAGGCCAAGCCCTCTGTGCAGCAAAGTAGAAGGGACAGACCTGGATGGGGACCGGGTGCACCACCCACTTCTGCACCAAGAACCCATAACTGAGTGGTGCAGCACAGAGCTGTGGGTGCCCCATCCCTGGAGGTGCTCAAGGCCACGGATGGGGCCCTGGGCAGCCTTAGCTTGGGGGGATGCAACCATCCCATGGCAGGGGTGGGGCTGGGGGGTCGCTTCCAATCCAACTGTTCTATCATTCTATAGTTCTGCGACTGTCCTGGCGAGCACTAAACCTGCTCGGAGAGCACCCTCAGCACATCCTGCATGTCCCCACTGAAGCAGTGAGGTGCTGCCTCTCTGGCACTCAGGGCAGCAGAAAGGGCTGTGGGTAGCATTTCCACGCCCCCACACTCCTCCAGGCATGGGGGGCTCTCAGTGGCACCACCTCTCAGTGCTGCAGCACGGGGTTTGCTTTAGGAACGGGCACCCCTGGAAGCAGGAGGAGCAGAGAGAGGGGAACCACAAATCAGATGGGCCCCAAGATTATCAGGGTCATAAGGCAGCACAGAGCCCTCTGAAACCCCACTTGTCTTCATGTTCTGTGCCGTGCTTCAGCCAGAAACAAAGAAGATCTGCAAAGGGGAAGAGGAGTGCAGAGCCTTGCCAGGTTGGAGCCCACACTGCTGTCCTCCGGAGCAGGGAGAGATGCATCAGGGAAAGATTTTCCAAGAACTTCTGTTCAAACTTAGAAACGGAGGACAATCCTCTTAGCCTTGATTAGTTAAAAGCTGGTTTGCAAAGAACCCACACAGTGCCAAATTGAGCTGGGTGTGCCGCTCTCTGGGTACGACCCAGCAGCGGGTGCAGCCTCAAAGGGCCGTACAGCAGCAGGAGAACAGGGCTGGAGGGTGGGGAAAGGATGTCAAAGGATGCCACCCCCCTTGGCACACAGATGTAAGCAAAGCACATCCAAGCCTGCAGCAGGGCGAGCTCCCATAGGGGAGCTGCAGCAACAGAGGGGTTTGCATTGGGGGTTGTGGTGGGCACAAGGGGGTCCCCACCCCCTGCTTGCAGCCGGGGGTCCCCAGAGGGGCAGACTCACCAACTCGATGCCTTGAGGAAAGGGGTTGTCCTCCCAGTCCTTCTCGGGGAAGCGCTGCAGGATCTGTCCCTGGCCGTCCCCACTCCCTGCAGGAACAAGAAGGGCATTAGGGGCTGGAGCTGCACGCCTGGCCACAGCAGGACTGACCCCGGCCCCCTGCACTCGTATTGGCACAGCTCTCTGTCAGCAGGTGTCCCATCCAGCAAAGCAGAAGTGTAATGTGAAAGTTTCCTTCCTTCTGCTCCTTATCTCCAACTCAGCTCTTTTTCCCTGAACAATGGAACCAAGCTGCTCAGTGGTTTTTTGAGCTCCCCTAGGGGTCGTGGCTGCCCCATGGCTTCACATCCTGAAACCCACACCGCTGCCAAAGGGCACTGCCCTCTTGCCCCCTGGCTGGGCCAAACCCCAGCAAAGTGAGCAGCCCCCACGTCATTCCCTGTCCACGCTGCCCCTGAGCACAGAGATGGGGGTGTGGGGGACGGAGCCAGCGCTGCTTAAGGTCACACTGCTGCAGCACGGAGTCAGATGATGGCAATGAGAACCCCGGGGGCTCTACTCCTGCACGGCTCCTGCACAACCCCTGCAAGGGGATGGCCGTGCTAGGGGATCTGCATTGCTGCAAGGCCTGACCTCAGCCCTGTCCTGGGGGTATGGACATCCCCCACCTCTGCAGGAGGAACCTGGGGGGGGGGTGTGTGCTGCAGGAGGGATATTTTCGGCACCCAGCCCCAGCACCGCCGCCCCACTCACCGCTGCATGGCCACAGCTGAATTTAGCAAGACACAGCATTGGGAGGGATGCCACTTTTAGTCCAAAAGGACCAAAATGGAAAGGTCAGTGCCAAATTAGGAGGAAAACGGTGCTGAGAATCACGTCAGTCGAACCCTGAGCCCAGAGCCAGCTCCAGCGGCCATGCAGGGAGCCCAGAGAAGGTGTGCCAACACTGGGACACAGTGCAGTGCTGCTGCTGCCACGCACACTGCACTGCAGCTTGCTCTGTGCAGTGGGGACAGGTGCTCTGTGTTTGCTTGCTGTTGGTCACAGAATCACAGAATCATTCAGGTTGGAAAAGACCTCAGAGAGCACCAAGTCCAACCCCAGCCCATCCCCACCATGCCCATTAACCACGTCCCCAAGTGCCACATCTCTGCAGTTCTTGAACACCTCCAGGGATGGGAGCCCCCCCCCCCCCCCCCCCCCCCCCCCCCCCCCCCCCCCCCCCCCCCCCCCCCCCCCCCCCCCCCCCCCCCCCCCCCCCCCCCCCCCCCCCCCCCCCCCCCCCCCCCCCCCCCCCCCCCCCCCCCCCCCCCCCCCCCCCCCCCCCCCCCCCCCCCCCCCCCCCCCCCCCCCCCCCCCCCCCCCCCCCCCCCCCCCCCCCCCCCCCCCCCCCCCCCCCCCCCCCCCCCCCCCCCCCCCCCCCCCCCCCCCCCCCCCCCCCCCCCCCCCCCCCCCCCCCCCCCCCCCCCCCCCCCCCCCCCCCCCCCCCCCCCCCCCCCCCCCCCCCCCCCCCCCCCCCCCCCCCCCCCCCCCCCCCCCCCCCCCCCCCCCCCCCCCCCCCCCCCCCCCCCCCCCCCCCCCCCCCCCCCCCCCCCCCCCCCCCCCCCCCCCCCCCCCCCCCCCCCCCCCCCCCCCCCCCCCCCCCCCCCCCCCCCCCCCCCCCCCCCCCCCCCCCCCCCCCCCCCCCCCCCCCCCCCCCCCCCCCCCCCCCCCCCCCCCCCCCCCCCCCCCCCCCCCCCCCCCCCCCCCCCCCCCCCCCCCCCCCCCCCCCCCCCCCCCCCCCCCCCCCCCCCCCCCCCCCCCCCCCCCCCCCCCCCCCCCCCCCCCCCCCCCCCCCCCCCCCCCCCCCCCCCCCCCCCCCCCCCCCCCCCCCCCCCCCCCCCCCCCCCCCCCCCCCCCCCCCCCCCCCCCCCCCCCCCCCCCCCCCCCCCCCCCCCCCCCCCCCCCCCCCCCCCCCCCCCCCCCCCCCCCCCCCCCCCCCCCCCCCCCCCCCCCCCCCCCCCCCCCCCCCCCCCCCCCCCCCCCCCCCCCCCCCCCCCCCCCCCCCCCCCCCCCCCCCCCCCCCCCCCCCCCCCCCCCCCCCCCCCCCCCCCCCCCCCCCCCCCCCCCCCCCCCCCCCCCCCCCCCCCCCCCCCCCCCCCCCCCCCCCCCCCCCCCCCCCCCCCCCCCCCCCCCCCCCCCCCCCCCCCCCCCCCCCCCCCCCCCCCCCCCCCCCCCCCCCCCCCCCCCCCCCCCCCCCCCCCCCCCCCCCCCCCCCCCCCCCCCCCCCCCCCCCCCCCCCCCCCCCCCCCCCCCCCCCCCCCCCCCCCCCCCCCCCCCCCCCCCCCCCCCCCCCCCCCCCCCCCCCCCCCCCCCCCCCCCCCCCCCCCCCCCCCCCCCCCCCCCCCCCCCCCCCCCCCCCCCCCCCCCCCCCCCCCCCCCCCCCCCCCCCCCCCCCCCCCCCCCCCCCCCCCCCCCCCCCCCCCCCCCCCCCCCCCCCCCCCCCCCCCCCCCCCCCCCCCCCCCCCCCCCCCCCCCCCCCCCCCCCCCCCCCCCCCCCCCCCCCCCCCCCCCCCCCCCCCCCCCCCCCCCCCCCCCCCCCCCCCCCCCCCCCCCCCCCCCCCCCCCCCCCCCCCCCCCCCCCCCCCCCCCCCCCCCCCCCCCCCCCCCCCCCCCCCCCCCCCCCCCCCCCCCCCCCCCCCCCCCCCCCCCCCCCCCCCCCCCCCCCCCCCCCCCCCCCCCCCCCCCCCCCCCCCCCCCCCCCCCCCCCCCCCCCCCCCCCCCCCCCCCCCCCCCCCCCCCCCCCCCCCCCCCCCCCCCCCCCCCCCCCCCCCCCCCCCCCCCCCCCCCCCCCCCCCCCCCCCCCCCCCCCCCCCCCCCCCCCCCCCCCCCCCCCCCCCCCCCCCCCCCCCCCCCCCCCCCCCCCCCCCCCCCCCCCCCCCCCCCCCCCCCCCCCCCCCCCCCCCCCCCCCCCCCCCCCCCCCCCCCCNGCATGGCTCTATGACTGGTGATTACAGGCTTCAAGGAGCTCCCCACACCTCAGAGCTGACATGACAGTAAGTTCAGCTTTCTGAAAGCACCACGGAGTGCTTCAGGCCACAACAGCACTGAGCACGGTTATATAGGTGGTTTCCTGCACACCAGCATGATCCCCATGACACAAAGCCCTTGGACTACCCGGAAGGGGACCTGAGGCTTCTGTACAGGGCTCACTGCTCACACCCAACATCACCTCCAAGCCCTCCGTGCTGCTCCTGGTGACCCTGGATCCTCATGGGGCCGTGTAAGCAGCACTTGGGCAACTGCCCTGCAAGCAGTGCGAGTGATTGCATCAACTGAGGCTGCTGCCAAATGCCAGGACAGCTCAGCCCGGCACTGCCCACTGGCACTGGGTGTTCCTCAGAGCAGATTGTGTTTAATGCCAGCCGGTATGAGAGTGCACAAGGTGTCTGGGATTAAAAGCCCACAACGCTGAGCTGCCGTGATGAGGTTAGGAATGATGCAAAGAGCAGAGGATGTGGCAGGGCTGCTGGGAACAGCACAGCTCTGAGCTGACCCTACATGCATGAGCCCACCACGAACAGGCGCAGCATGGGGCTCCCAGCTCCTGTTGGTAGGGCACACATAGGAGAGCAGCACAAGGCTGCCAAAGCACAAGGCTCAATACATCCCTGTGCACAGTGCAGGTGGCATGTCACACTAGCAGCACAGCTCCTATCACAGGGCCATAGAACCACAGAATGGTTGGGTTGGAAAGGTCCTTCAAGAACACAGAACTATGGAATCCCATGGCTCACGTCTAGCTTCTCACCCAGCAGGACCCAATCCATCTGACAGACAAATGCCCACAGCCTGAGTGCTCCCACAAAGCCTTCATCACTGCATGGGCCCCACCTGCAGCTGCTGTTTTGCTTTCACCTTCAGCCATCACACGCCAAGCCAGCGCTGGCTCTCATTTCCCCTGCTTTGCTGTCATGCCTCCACCCAAAGGAGCAGTTCTGCGGACAGACAACCTCCCCCTGCACCACCCTTCTCACTTCTGTCTTTCAGAAGGAAGCACCTTTGAGGTCTGCCCCAGCCACAAAACCTTCGTGTGGAGGCTTCTGCATTCACTTCCCAGGTTTCCCGCAAGAAGAGGAGATTTGTCACACACCAAGTGGATGGGATGGGGATGGAATGGGAATGGGGATGGGATGGGATACGGATGGGGATGGGATGGGATGGGATGGGGATGGGGATGGGGATGGGATGGGGATGGAATG
>JACDJE010000053.1:3743366-3767644 GCA_016647715.1 Pavo muticus
GGGATGGGATGGGATGGGATGGGATGGGATGACCACTGGGCACTGTGGCTCACCCAGGTCAGCTCACCAGGCAGCCAGAGTGCTGCAGTCCATGGACGTCTGCTCCTACTTACAAGAGAGCAGGGAATAGCTTGGGGGGATTTGTAAGGCTGTGCAGAATGGGGCAGAGAGTGGGGATGCACAGCTCAGCTCAGGCACATACCCAAGGTAGGCTCAGGTGGGCTCAGGTGGGACAATGAGCTCAAAGATCCAGTTTCTGACTTCCAAATCCTGCCCCAAGCCCTGCTCCTTCCTCAGCGCCCACTCACCCCACTGCCAGGGCCAGTACAGGAGCAGCAACAAGATGGAATCACAGAATCGTTCAGGTTGGAAAAGAAAGACCTCTCAGATCCCCAGTCCAACCCCAACCCATCCCCACCATGCCCACTAAGCACGTCCTCAAGTACCACATCCCCACAGCTCTTGAACATCACCAGAGCCGGGGACCCCCACCCTGGGCAGCCCGTGCCAGAGCCTGACTGCACAGTCAGAGATCTCCGACCCTGCACATCCTTAGCTTTGCAACACACACCACGGAGCAGCCGGAGTGCTGTCCCTCCCACTTGGCAGGGGATGTCCCAGCACAGCGGATGTCCCTGGGGTGAGCTCCGTGCCCCCCATCACAACCACAGCCCCGTGGGCAGCGCGCACCCGGCCCTGTCAAAGCCACCGCGCCGCAGGGCACGGCCGCGCTGGGACAACACGGCGAGTGTCTGCTCCGAGACAATGGCACCACTGTTCCCTCCTTACATATTTATGACACAAAAACAAAGAATGGCTTTTCTATGGGGGAGCACAAAAGGGCTGTGTGCCGTGCTGGAGCTGCCCGCTGCGCCCTGCCCCTCGGGGGGAAGCCAGCCCGCGCCCCACATCCCGGCACGTCCCCAGCATGGTGCTCTGCGAACCAACTGCTTGCTGCTGCTGTGGGCATCAGCTGGATCTGTGCTGCCATGTCTGTGTGCGCAGGGCTCAGCCAAACCCTGGGTGATGGCAACCCCTCACCATGAGCTGGGGGGTGGAAGGATGGAGCACAGCCCTGCCAAAAAGGCCCTGTGTGGGGGGACAGGTGAGGGCAGCACCATGAGCCAGCACTGCGTCCTCACAGCACAGACAGCCAACCAGAGCCTGGGTGCACCCAGGGCACTGCAGCCAGCAGGGCGAGGGAGGGGATCTGCCCCTCTGCTCTGTGCTGGACACCTCACCTGGAGCACTGCGTCCACATGGGGAGTGCTNTCCCTTCCAACCCAACCACTCTATGGCTCTATGATCTACAAGGTCCCTTCCAACCCAACCACTCTACGGCTCTACAATTTACAAGGTCCCTTCCACCCCAACCATTCTGGTTCATCCCCAGCAGTCCCAGCACTGCTCATATCCCCTCCCACCCCACCCAGGTACTCAGGGGCTGCCTTTATATAAGGGAAGACAGCTGAAAGCAGACGTGCTGTGCAGAAAACCCCAGCTTCCTGTTAGCGCCCCTTCAACCCACGTGCTTTTTTTTTTGAAGGGTGACAATAGCAAACAATACCAGGAACATGATGTGGGTTAGCACCACGAGGAGCCCGGCCAGTGCAGCACAGAGGAGCCTGCAGGTGCAATGCACCCACGAGCTGGGGCTCTGTAGCTCCCCAAATTAGAGGAAAGCAGTGCCACCACACCCAGCTTGTTTGAGTTTCCTGAAGTACAACAGCTCAGCTCACTAACTGCCTCCTCACAGGAGAGATGCTAAGTGGACCCTGTTCAGAGGCATCCCTTTTGCTTGTGAAAGCTCTGTGCTGGAGCAGGAGAAGCTGCTATAGGACATGGGTACAACCCACAGGAAGCCACGGCAGTGCAGAATGCTCAGACCGAAACCTGCTCCTCTCCTGAGCAAACGGAGAACCACGAGCACATGGCTGGCAATGAGGGGTCCCTGCCAGCTGCCACGCTGAACCCTCTGCACTCCCAGAAGCCCAAAGGCACAGAGCTTTGGAGCACACCCTGGGTTGGACCAGGAGAGGCTCCTGAGCCCACCTCCGTATGGTCCCAGAGTGCGATGCCCCCCACTGGGGAGTACAGCCTTATAATTAAGGGGCTGCATAACCAGGCCCTCCTGCAGACTGCACCCTGCTGCTGAGCACAGACCAAGATCTGCCTGCTGCTGCTCCTGCGCTCACCCCAAAGCCCTTCAGAGACTGGGGAGTGGTTCAGAACCCCCANAGACTCCCCCACCTCTCTGGGCAGCTGTGCCAGGGCTCTGCCACCCTCACACCACACAGCTCTTCCTCACACTCACACACAACTCCCTGGCCTCCAGTCTGTGCCCGCTGCCCCTTGTCCTGGCGCTGGGCACCACCAAACACAGCCCGGCCCCCTCCTCCTCACCCCCACCCTTCAGATATCCACCAGCACTGCTCAGACCCCCCTCAGCCTTCTCTCCTCCACGTGCACAGCCCTGGGCCTCTCAGCCTGTCCCCAGCAGGAGGTGCTCCAGGTCCCCACCATCTCTGCACCCTCAGCTGGACTCTCCCAGCCTGTCCGGAATTGAGGAGCCCCACACTGGGTGCAGTGCTGCAGCTGTGCCCCCCCAGTGCAGAGCAGAGGGCAGGAGCACCTCCCTCCACTGCTGGCTGCACTCTGTGCAGTGCAGCCCGGGGTCCCATTGGCCTCCTGGGCCACCATTAGACCCAGGGCTTTCTCTACAGAGCTCCTTTCCAGCAGCTCAGCCCCATTACTTAGAAACCTCTGTGCTTTCCTTGGCATGTGCGTGTGCCCGGTGCCGGCGCAGCTGCCACGCTCTGCTCCTTCCTTCCTTCCCCTGGGTGAGGCCAGAGGGATGGATGGTGACACCTGGACACCGCTGCCGGGGGCAGCCTGGACGGCCGGGGTTCAAGTCAGGCTATATCAGGAAAGTTTATGAGATCTTATCACAACACAGGAAACTCTAAATAAGCAAAAAGTTAAACATTCGGCTGACGCACCACAAGCAGTGACCTTAACCCCAGGCAGGCAGCGCTGGCACGCTGGGGACAGAGGGGACAGTGGGGACAGTGGGGACAGTGCTGTCATTTCCCCATTGGGAAGACCTCAGTGCAGCCCTCAGTGCCTGAAGGGGCTGACACACAACAGGAGAGAGGCTTTGTACACGGGCAGAGAGCAATGGGACACAGAATGGCTTTAAACCAATAGAGTGGAGATAGAGGTGCTGGGCTGGGGGAGGGCAGGAGGTGAGAAGCTGCAGTTCTGCTGCTATTCTGTGGCTCTGTGATCTTTAAGGACCCTTCCAACCCAACCTGTGGCTGTATGATCTGTGAAGACCCTTCCAACCCAACCATTCTATGCTTCTGCAGTCTTCAAGGACCCTTCCAACCCAACCATTCTATGCTTCTGCAGTCTTCAAGGACCCTTCCAACNAGCCATAGAATGGCTTGGGTTCAGTTGGAAGGGTCCTTAAAGATCACAGAGCCACAGAATGGTTGGGTTGGAAGGGAGCTTACAGATCACAGAGCAATAAAATGGTTGTGCTGGAAGTGTCCTTGAAGATCACAGAGCCAAAGGATTGCTTGGGTTGGAAGGGTCCTTAAAGATCACAGAGCAATAGAATGGTTGGATTGAAAGTGCCCTTGAAGATCACAGAGCCACAGAATGGCTTGGGTTGGGTTGGAAGGGTCCTTAAAGATCGCAGAGCCATAGAGCAGTTCGGTTGGAAGAGTCCTTGAAAATCACAGAGCCATAGGATGGCTTGGGTTAGGTTGGAAGGGTCCTTATAGATCACAGAGCAATAGAATGGTTAGGTTGGAAGTGTCCTTAAAGATCACACAGTCATAGAATGGCTTGGGTTGGGTTGGAAGGGTCCTTAACGATCACAGAGCCATAGAGTAGTTGGGTTGGAAGTGTCCTTGAAGATCACAGAGCCAAAGGATGGCTTGGATTGGAATGGACATTATAGATCATAGAGCAATAGAATGGTTGTGTTGGAAGCATCCTTAAAGATCACAGAGCCATAGAATGGCTTGGGTTGGGTTGGAAGGGTCCTTAAAGATCGCAGAGCCATAGAGTGGTTGGGTTGGAAGGGACATTATAGATCACAGAGCAATAGAATGGTCAGGTTGGAAGCGTCCTTGAAGATCACAGAGCCATAGGATGGCTTGGGTTGGGGTGGAAGGTATCTTATAGATCACTGAGCTACAGAATCCCAAAATGATACAGGGTGGAAGGGACTTAAAAGCCTACCCAGCTCCAATCCTGGCCATGGGTTGTCCCCCATTTGTTCAGCTCAGTGCACCAAACAGCCCAGTGCTGGAGCAGTGCCCACAGCTGCTAGGAAGGAACACTCACTGCAGGGAGCAGGCAGCACCGACACAGCAGTGCAAACACCGGGCGCAACGTGAGCACGGGGCGTGTCGTTGGTTTGCTCTTGGTGTTATTTGTATTTGAAAACAAATCTGCTTTCATTGCCTTATTCCATTCCACCAGCAATTTCTGAAGGCTATGTCACACAGAAGCGCAGGGCGCTGGCAGTGAGGCGCACAGATGTCATGCAGCACTGCACGCAGCACCCCATGTCCGTGCCCTGGTTGCATCAGGCCCTCACCAGAGCCATGCCTGCAAACCACAGCCCCTCAGTCCCATCGCTCATCAGAGCAGAATTTTGGGGTTGGTTGGACTTCCTTTTAATCTCATTTGCATATGCAGAGAGTAGCCTATTTCTGGTACCCTGCAGAGTGCATTTCAAACGACTTAAAGCTGATCAGATTGCATTACAGGTACAAACTGCATAGATACACAACACAGGAGGCGGCGAGCTCACGTCCTGCTCCTGGCTCCACGTCTGCATCCCTGCTCTGGAAAGGAGCCTGTGTGGAAGAACAGTGATAAATACATGGGAATTCCAACTGGGAAATGGAAGTGAAGGCAGCAAGGCACAGCCCTGGGTGCACAGCAAATTAATAGGACATCAGCTCCGCTCCCAGTGACTGCCCCACTGCTCCCCACATCAGCAGGGAGATGAGAGGTAGCTGTGGTGGGGCACAGCAACAGAAAGCACAATGCTGGGGGGAGGGAAGAAGGGAACTACTTGAGGCTGCTTCCCTCCCCACAGTGGTGAGGGCCCAGCGCTGCTGCCCAGAGCTGGGGGTGCCCCAGCCCAAGATGTGGCCCTGGTGGGGGGCACCCACCCAAAGCAGGGGTGGGGCTGGGGGGTCCCTTCCAACCCAACCATTCAGTGCTTCTGCGACTCGCCGCAGACTCCCAGGCCCAGTGCTGTGTGTGGACTCACCACCACCAAGCAGAAGGAGCAGCCGGGGCGCAGAGGGAACCGAAGCAGGGCGGTTCTGCAGAAACATCCCCAAAGGAGCTGTGCAGCCACAGGAGGAAGGGGCTGCAACTGCTCATGGGAACTGAGAGCACTGCAGACAGAGAACCAACCCTCCTCTCACCCCCAGGGCTCTCAGCCTTTCCCCAAGGCTGCTGCTGCCATTCCCGAGCACTAAGCTGGCATGAGGTTGACAGCTCAGCTGGGCCCCGACTCCTCTGCCCTTACATGCCCAACCTCCTCCTCCGCACCAAAGGGATTATCCAGAAAGCCCTTCGCAGGCAGAGCTGCCTCTCGAGGTCACCAGAGCTCAGAGGAAGGACAGGTAGCATTGCACCAGGTATGGGGATCGCTGTGCCTGCGTGGAGCTCTGCCGACATCACCCAGCTGATGGGAGAAACTGCAGGCAACCCAAAGCACACTGGTCACCCAGTGGGCAATGTGGCACTGATAAGGCACAGAAATGCTGTTCAACACTGCTCTTGTGAGAAGGAAAATCTTCCTCTTCTTCCCCCAGCACATCAGGCTTATGATGACAATTCCATGTCATCATCCCTGCCCATGCCTGGATGGGAGCTGGGATCTCCCCTCTGGGTTTGTAATCCCTGAAAGGTCCCTATCAGGACAAGGGGGAATGGGTTTAAACTGAAAGAGGGGAGACTGGGGTCAGATGTGAGGGGAAATCCTTTACCTGGAGGGCAAGCCAAGCCATTTGATAGCTCTATGCACTTCAAGGACCCTTCCAACCTAACCCAAGCCAGTATAAGGTTCTGGGATCTTCAAGGACCCTTCCAACCCAACCTAATATATGGTTTTGGGATCTTCAAGGACCCTTCCAACCCAAGCCAGTATAAGGTTTTAGGATCTTCAAGAACCCTTCCAACCCAACCAAAGCCATCCTACGGTTCTGGGATCTTCAAGGACCCTTCCAACCCAACCCATTCTAAGGTTCTGGGATCTTCAAGGACCCTTCCAACCCAACCCAAGCCAGTATATAGTTCTGGGACCTTCAAGGACCCTTCCAACCCAACCCAAGCCAGTATATGGTTTCAAGATCTTCAAGGACCCTTCCAACCCAACCCAAGCCAGTATATGGTTCTGGGATCTTCAAGGACCCTTCCAACCCAACCCAAGCCAGTACATGGTTCTGGGATCTTCAAGGACCCTTCCAACCCAACCCAAGCCAATATACGGTTCTGGGACCTTCAAGGACCCTTCCAACCCAAGCCAAGTCAAGCCATTCTACAGTTCCGGGATCTTCAAGGACCCTTCTAACCCAACCCAACCCATTCTACAGTTCTGGGAGCTTCGAGGACCCTTCCAACCCAACCCAAGCCAATATACGGTTCTGGGACCTTCAAGGACCCTTCCAACCCAACCCAAGCCAATATATGGTTCTGGGACCTTCAAGGACCCTTCCAACCCAAGTCAAGTCATTCTACAGTTCTGGGACCTTCAAGGACCCTTCCAACCCAACCCAAGCCATTCTACAGTTCTGGGATCTTCAAGGAAGCTTCCAACCCAACCACTCTATGACTCTACAAAATTGTGTCCTGGATGTCAGAGAAGAGGCTGGAAAGTCTCCATGTGGCCTGAGCTTTCTCCATCACCATATCTACATCTTCCCACAGAACCAAACAGAGTTGTCAGATAGTTTGGAACTGATCTGGGGAGTGAGGAAAAGTCAGAAAAGCCTAAGAGACCTCTGAGAGGTCTTAAGAGTAAAAGCTGCCTGCTGATAGCCTGAAATCACTGCTGATGGTTGAAGGAACCACTTCGAAGTTGAACCACGGTCAAGAGTTTACACAGTGGAGAGTCTAACAGGAGCCACCAAGCTGTTGCAGGGCCTGGAGCAGCTCTGCTGGAGGAGAGGCTGCGAGCTAGAGCTGCTCAGCCCGGAGCAGAGGTGCTCGGGGTGATCCCATCTGTGTCCATAAATCCTGCACAGAGGTTTAGGGAACAAATTGGGACCACAGAACAGCTTGGGCTGGAATGGTCCTTAAAGATTACAGAACCATGGAATGGTTGGGTTAGAAGTGTCCATAAAAAAGGTCCTGGGGATGCTCCACTGGACCAAACGCCCCAAAACACAGAGGAAATTCAATGCAAAACACCCAGATTGTGGCAAACCCTGGCTGGCCTCGCAAGGTGGCCTGCAATACACAGCAGCAGTAAGCAGTTACTAACTCTCTCTTACCAGACTGCAAATTTCACAACCTATCCCAAAGGACTCCAGGGGTAAAAAGGATTGTCCCCCANCACCATGAGCCAGCACTGCGTCCTCACAGCACAGACAGCCAACCAGAGCCTGGGTGCACCCAGGGCACTGCAGCCAGCAGGGCGAGGGAGGGGATCTGCCCCTCTGCTCTGTGCTGGACACCTCACCTGGAGCACTGCGTCCACATGGGGAGTGCTCAGCACAGGACACACACCGACCTGGTGCAGCATGTCCAGAGGAGGGGCACAAACAGGGGCCCAGGGATGGAACTGCTCCCAAAAAGGATGGGCTGAGAGCTGGGGCTGTGCAGCAGGAGTGCCTTTGTTAAAGGCAAAATGTTTTAGAATGAACCAAAGCTGTGCATCCTATCCTGGGAGTATTCCCCCTCCAAAATGAAATATATGGAAAAAATGAATGAGATCAATGTTTAAAGATTGTCATGGTGATGTCTGAGGACTTGGACTCCTTGTAAACACAGAACGATAACAATCAGAAGGACAAACAGTTCAGGATGGGACCGGTGGCCCAACTGCTCCCAGCAAGCTCCTCGCTGCAGGGAAAGCCCTTTGCCATCAAGGAACACCTCCAAGTGCAGACCAGACCCTTGGGCTTTGGTTCATGGCACACAGAGTCCAAGCCCTGGGCTGGCACACAGTGAGAGTCCATCAGTGCTCAGTCTGAGCTGAGCACATCCTTCCCACACCACGCATCCTGCAAGCTGCTCAGCAATGGCACCTTTATAGCAGAGCTAAAATTGAAGCCCACACGGAGCCAGACAGCACTGTTCTGCTTCCCAGAGCACTCACCCTCTGTTCACACCAGCCCTTCTCTTGGTCACAGTGACCATGCAGCTAGGAAAGCAAATGGGATCCTGGGCTCCATCAGCAGAGGGGTGGCCAGCAGGGACAGGGAGGGGATTGTCCCTCTCTACCCTGCCCTTGTGAGGCCCCATCTGCAGTACTGTGTCCAGGTGTGAGGGTCCCAGTACAAGAAAGACAGGGAGCTGTTGGAGAGGGTGCAGAGGAGGCCACAAAGATGATGAGAGGGCTGCAGCACCTCCCCTACAAAGACAGGCTGAGGGAGCTGGGATTGTTGAGCCTGGAGAAGGGAAGGCTGTGGGGTGACCTCATTGCAGCCTTCCAGGACCTAAAGGGAGCCTATAAACAGGAGGGGAGTCAACTCTTTATGAGGGCAGATAACAGCAGGACAAGGGGAAATGGTTGGAAGTTGAGGGAGGGAAGACTTAGGTTGGATGTGAGGGGGAAGTTCTTGACTATGAGAGTGGTGAGGTGCTGGAACAGCTGCCCAGAGAGGCTGTGGGTGCCCCATCCATCCCTGGAGATGTTGAAGGCCAGGCTGGATGGGGCCCTGGGCAGCCTGGGCTGGTATGAAATGGGGAGGTTGGTGGCCCTGCCTGGCAGGGGGGTTGGAGCTTCATGATCCTGGAGGTCCCTTCCAACCCGGGACATTCTGTGATCCTGTGATTCTGTGACCATCTCCACGCTGTCATTACTGCCTCAAAGCTGCTCTTAGGCAGTCCCAGTTAAGATCCAGGAGTACCCATGAGGTTCCTCAGCTCCTGCTGCCAACACAAGCTGAGCTCTGCTCCGTAGCAAAGATTTGCCCTCGCTGTTCCTTGAGCGCGTGCCAAGAGGAGAGCCGTATTTGTCTTTAGAAACATTTAAAGCAGAAGAGGAAGTAATTAAGAAATAAATCATCCGTCTGTTTCCAAGATCTGGTCCCAGGGAAGTGCTGCTCGGGGCCCACGGGGTTACTGGCAGCCACAGAGATAAGTGCTTCCCAGCTGCCTGCCGCTGCTCCACGGCCATTGCTGGAAATGCTCTGCAGCCATGGGAAGGGGAAGTCCTGTGCAAAGAGCCCCGACCCACGCATGGCTCCGTCCCCACAGCCTGCCAGGGGGACACCAGGACCCTCCCAGGGAACAGCGGGACCCCCCAGCACCTGCAGAGGATCTTTGGAGAAGTCCTGAAGGAAAATGGTCAGCCACAGCAGCCATGGGCCAGGCCAGGGCTCGGTGAGGCTGCTGGGGTGGAGGCAGCGAGATTGACAGCGATGGTGTGAGGGGGAATGGCTTTACAGTGACACAGGGGAGATGAGGTCAGATGTGAGGGAAATCCTTTGCCCTGAGGCGATGCACCGCTGCCTGGAGCTGGGGGGGCCATCCCTGGAGGAGCCCGAGGCCGTGGATGGGGCCCTGGGCGCACAGCCACCAGCAGGGGGGGAGCTGGGGTCCCTTCCAGCCCAACCATTCTGTGGTTCTGTGATGAATCACAGCATCACAGAATCACCAAGGTTAGAAAAGACCTCCAAGACCATCCATCCAGCCCAACCACCCACCTACCACCAATATTTCCCCACTAAACCATGTCCAGTAGCACAACATCTAAATGGTTCTTGGAAACCTCCAGGGATGGGGACTCCACCCAACAGGGCAGCCTATTCCAGCTCCTGACCACTCTTCTGGAGAAGAAATTTGTCCTAAAAATGTGTCTGGAGCAGTTCCTCCCCACCCAGGGCCCTGCAGCACATGCAGAGCAGCAGTCCCTGCTCCCCAGGGCCACAGGACACAGCCAGAGCTCACCCAAAGAGCATGGAGCTCCACTGGGCAGTGAGGACTGCACCCACCCACAGGGGAATCACTTGGGCACACGGAGCAGACAGGACAGGTCAGTGCTCTGAGCTCTCTGCTCGGCACTACGGGGCACAGAGCTCAGAAAGAGGAAGCAGTGCTGTGCCCCAGCGGTACCAGAACCACCTGTTTTCACCTCATTTCCTCCTGGCTGTCAGAGCTGCCATGAGATGGCAGTGCTGATGTTGTGCCATAGTCACAGAATCAAAGAATCCCAGAGCTGTGGGGGCTGGAAGGGACCTGTGCAGCTCCACCAGTGCAACCCTCCCAGCAGTTCCCTGCAGCAGCTGCACACTGAGCATCCAGGTGGGTTCAGATCTCTGCACAGAAGGAGACTCCCCCACCTCTCTGGGCAGCTGTGCCAGGGCTCTGCCACCCTCACACCACACAGCTCTTCCTCACACTCACACACAACTCCCTGGCCTCCAATCTGTGCCCGCTGCCCCTTGTCCTGGCGCTGGGCACCACCAAACACAGCCCGGCCCCCTCCTCCTCACCCCCACCCTTCAGATATTCACCAGCACTGCTCAGACCCCCCTCAGCCTTCTCTCCTCCACGTGCACAGCCCCGGGGTCTCAGCCTATCCCCAGCAGGAGGTGCTCCAGGCCCCCACCATCTCTGCACCCTCAGCTGGGCTCTCTCCAGCAGTTCCCAGCCTGCCTGGAACTGGGGAGCCCCACACTGGGCGCAGTGCTGCAGATGTGCCCCCCCCAGTGCAGAGCAGAGGACAGGAGCACCTCCCTGCACTGCTGGCTGCACTCTGTGCAATGCAACCCAGGGTCCCATTTACCTTCTGGGCCACCAGGGCACACTCTGGCTCACAGTCAACCGTTGGTTAACTGCAGGTTAACTGCTGGTCAACCAGTGGTCAACTGCTGTCCTCTAGGACCCCCAGGTCTTCCTCCACAGAGCTCCTTCCCAGCAGCTCAGCCCCAACCTGCACTTATGCATGCTGCCATTCCTCCCCAGGCTCAGCACTCTGCACTTGCCCTCGGTGACCCCCATCAGGTTCCTCTCCCTCTCCATTGCACAACGGTCAGCGCTATCGGGCCGCGCCTCAGTGGCGGAAGCCACGGCCATTAAGCTGTAACACAGGAGCAGTGTGAGTCAAAACAGGCAATGAGAGGCTGTTAAGCAGCATGCTGATGTCGGGAGGGGACACAGCTGTGCAGCCCAGAGTTACCTGGCTGTAACATTATCTCTGTATGATCTGCTGTCCAATTCAGACTGAGCAAAGAGAACCTTTTGGGGACGTCAGTGTAAACAGCTGTCAACTGTGCACGCATGCACAGTTCCTGTGCACACAGATATTTACTGGTACTGGGTCAAAACAAGAGTCTGGGCAGCCTAATTCTGCACTTCCACGTTTACAGCAATGCGTGCTTCATAAAACCCCCAGTCTGAGGTGTTATCAGACACTCCCACAATTAACGACGGCTTTTCCTGAGAAACCTAATGAAGTTTCTTTAGGTTTCCTTTCCTGAGAAAGGGGTTTAGGATGCTGCCTGTGGGGCCGCGTTCTCACGGCCGGTGTCAGTCCCTGGACTCAGCTTCTGCAAGCAAAGTGACACTTTGTCATGGAATCATAGCAGAGGACCACAGAACAGGCAGGGCCCCCAAAGCCCACCCACTGTGGGCTGGGTGCTCTCCCCAGCTCAGGCTGCCCATGGCCCCATCTGTGGCCTCGGGCACCTCCAGGATGGGGCACCCACAGCTCTGGGCAGCAGTGCCAGGGCTGCACCGCCCTATGATCTGAACAGAGGGAGCACAGAGACCAAAGCTTGCCCCAAGCAAGCAGCAATCCTGGCCCATTGCATGCAGGCACCAAGCAAAGAGCACAGAGACAGGCACTGAAAGCGAAAGGTGGGGGTCAGGGGGAGGGACCTGCTCTATTTTTATCCAATGNCCCTGCCAGCTGCCACGCTGAACCCTCTGCCCTCCCAGAAGCCCAAAGGCACAGAGCTTTGGAGCACACCCTGGGTTGGACCAGGAGAGGCTCCTGAGCCCACCTCCGTATGGTCCCAGAGTGCGATGCCCCCCACTGGGGAGTACAGCCTTATAATTAAGGGGCTGCATAACCAGGCCCTCCTGCAGACTGCACCCTGCTGCTGAGCACAGACCAAGATCTGCCTGCTGCTGCTCCTGCGCTCACCCCAAAGCCCTTCAGAGACTGGGGAGTGGTTCAGAACCCCCAACCCACCCCCTGCTCCAGTGCAGTCCCACCTGCAGCCCTGTGCCCCCCAGCGGGGCTGTGTTTGGGAGAGGATCCTCTGCTGATACAGCGCTGCAGCCACTCACAGCCGTGCCAAGCCAGCTCTGACAATGAGCTTTGTCAGCTGACAGCTGCTGAGCAGCAGGGGCCAGGGCTGTGAAGAACCATTCTGGAGACCCTCCATGAGGTTATTTTGCAGTTCAGGGAAGCTGCAACCATGGCAGGGGCAGAACAGTGGCCCCAAACCCCCTGGAGGCCAGCTCCTGCCCTGGGACTGCGTGCCACGCTGGCACTGAGTGCTCGGTAAGGGGCTGCTGAGCACAGCACCAAGAAAACAACAACAAATCCAAGGAATTACATGCACTCACAGCAGCCACTCCATCTGGAAGCTCTGCAAATCCCAAAGCTGTGCGTGCAGCCCTGACCCCAGCACTGTGCTCGTCCCACAGCTCCAAGCACCATAAGCTCACTGTGCTGGCACAGACCGGAGCCCAGGGTCTGACTGTGAGGTGTTTCCTAGGAGGCAGCTGCTTTGTGCCACGTTCCTCTGAGCACACATCCCCAAACCATCCAGGCTGCTGCCTCACAAGAGCTGGGTTATCACAGAATGAGGGACAGCCAGATGTGGAGGGGTTGGAACGGACCTCTGGAGATGGATCAGACCCAGTACTCCAGCTGTGCCCCCCCGGGGCAGAGCAGAGGGGAGGACCTCTCCCACCCTGCTGGCCACACTCTGTGCAATGCACCCCAGGGTCCCACTGGCCTTCTTGGCCACCAGGGCACACTGCTGGCTTCTGGTCTACCTGTTGGCCACTAAGACCCCCAGCTCCTTCCCTGCAGAGCTCCTTTCCAGCAGCTCAGCCCTCAGCCTCTTTTTGTGCCCCTCCTCTGGCCGCAGAGAGGAGACAGAGAAGAATAAGGAGGGGGATGAGGTCAAGAAGCAACGTCAACTCCATAGGCACACTGCAGCAGCAATGGGCACACACCTTCCTGCTGCCCCAACACAGCAAGATCCTTCCTGTTCAGGGGAAAGGACACACAGACATTTCTGAAGGGCCTTGGAGAAAACGTGGCTGCTTTTCCTGGGTAAAAACCTATCTGAAAAGGCCATGACCACCAAGAAGCAGAGGATGTGATCTTGGCTTGGTGAGTCCTGCAAAGCTTTTGCGTGGATTCTATGTCATCTTCATCTTTGTGCTTGTGAGCAAGGCAATGGCTGCGTGCTCTGAAGCAGTGTCACAGCACTCAGCTGCCAAAATTCAGTCCTCTGGGCTTTATTCCATCTGTTCTCCTGCTGGCCTGGCACAGGTTTGGGGCTGGAGGCTGCAGGGAGACATAGCTGCAGCCTTCAGTGCCTGAAGGGGCTGGTGGAGGAGAGCAGCTTTGTATGTAGGCAGAGAGCAATAGAACAACAGGGGGAATGGCTTTAAACTAAAAGAGAGACTGGGGAAATCCTTCACCCAGAGGTAATGCAGCCCTGGTGCTGCTGCCCAGAGCTGTGGGTGCCCCATCTTGGAGGTGCCTGAGGCCATAGATGGGGCCCTGGGCAGCCTGAGCTGGAGGGCCCCCAGCCCACAGCAGGGGTAGGGCTTGGGGTGCCCTTCCAACCCAACCATTCTATGGTTCCATGACTTCTAAGAACCCTTCCATCCCAATGACCCTGGGCTCTGCCACATGCAGCCACAGCCTGAGCCCTTCCCTGGAACAGCTCGTCCTGATGACACACCAAGCTAAAGCACAGCACAAACCTCATCCACGCACATCGGTGCTTCAAAAACCATCCGACGTACTCATGCTGACATCCTCAGTGAGAGAAATCTCCCTGAGGTTTAACATTTTGGGAAGGCAGTTCTATGAAGTGAGTGGCCAACAAAACCCGAGGGCAAGAGAAATGCATCAGCTTCCTTCTTCTGCGTGCTGAGGGCTGTTCAAGTGACCTCAGTCGTCAGCACTTGGAGAACACGGGGATGTAAGAGATGACTGTCAAGTTAAAACTGTAAGGACACAGATAATCATGTGAAACAAGCAAAGAAAACTTCCAAAAGCTGAAAAACAGTAAAACAGCAAGGAGAATAAAAAGCACAAACACAGAACGTAGCTCAGAGGAGCTGAGAGGAACTTGGTGAGCCTGAAGGCAGAGGAGAAGAACAAGAGTGATTCCCCAAAGCAGAAATCCCCATGGGGCACTGCCAAAGGTAAAAGAACCCCGAGCTGGGGGGGCTAGAAAGGACCTGTGCAGCTCCTCCAGTGCAAATCCCCCTCAGTGCAACCCCCCCCAGCAGTTCCCTGCAGCAGCTGCACGCAGATCATCCAGGCAGGTTTGGATCTCTGCACAGAAGGAAACTCCCCCACCTCTCCGGGCAGCTGTGCCGGGGCTCTGCCACCGTGAAGTCAAGAAGTTCAAAGTCAAGATGCTCCAGGCCCTGTCTTTGTAGTCACGCAGCTGCACGAAGGCTGTGGGATCACTTGGAGCCTTTTAGGGGCAAAAAAAATCAAGGCTGCTTCACACACAGAGCCCGGGGCAGCCTCTGTTATCACACCCGTGCCGCTCGCTAATCCGTGCTCCGAGCGCATCGCCAGCCGCACCGCAGCCCCCGAGGAACGTGGCCAAGTTTTGCTCATCCCCTTTGACATCTCAGACAGATGTAACTACCAGGAGCTGTCACACCCAGGCCAGAGCTAACCTGCAACGTGTACAAAGCGCCCACACAGCCCCCATGTCACCGGGCTGTCTGTGCAGAGGATCCCCGCTGATGGGTGCCGCTCTGTGCAGCAAAGCAGCCCCTGTCTCTTTGAGCTGCACTGCTGACCCACACCTGGGTCACCACAGGGCAGCGAGCTCCCTGTCTCATGGCCAACCCCTGGGTAATTCCCACATCAAACAGTATTTCCCTTTCCACGTGGCTCGCTCTGTGCGTCTGAAAGCAAAGTGGAGCAGCCCATCCTCAGTGCACCGCGCTGCTGCCTGACCTCCTTCCTAAACAGCTCTAAGTTCACACCGCGCTCACCCAGCGGCTTATCTCTCCTTCCTAATCACCTGGCTCTGTGCAGGAACCCTGCCAGGCAGCCTGACAAAGTCCAGCATCACCAAACGCAGCATTCCCACCCCGTGCATGTCTCACGACGCACAGCTCCACGTGCTTCTAAATCCATCTGATGACACAACCCCTCGCTGATGCCCCTCCCGCCGCAACTCCGGGAGGAGCTGAAGCAGACGATTGTGCTCCTGCTCAGCTCCAAACAGAGATGCTGTGTCTGTGGGTGAGTGTCAGCCTGCTGCCCGCAGCTGTGCCCGCTCTGCCCATCCCTCTGTGGCGATGGATGGAGCCGTGGGTGATGACAGAGCTGTGGGGAACGACGGAGCCATGGGCAGGATGGAGAACGGCCAAGCTTGGGGAGGAGACACTCGTGCACTCGGTGAGATGCTGCCTTTCTAGGGCTCCTGCTCGCCCTGGGGAGGCTCACAGACTCATGGAAGCACAGAATGGTTGAGAAGGACCTTAAAGGGTTGAGTTGGAAGGGTCCTTAAAACCACAGAATGCATACAATGGTTGGGTTGGAAAGGACCCCTCAGCCCCACCGCTTCTATAGGCTGGGTGTCCCCCAGCTCAGGCTGCCCAGGGCCCCATCCATGGCCTCCAGGGATGGGGCACCCACAGCTCTGGGCAGCAGTGCCAGGGAGGGCTGCACTACTTCTGGGTGAAGGATTTCCCCCACATCTGACCTCAATCTCCCCTCTTTTGCTTTAAAGCCATTCCTCCCATCACTCTGCCCGCGTACAGAGCCCCTCTCCTCCTGTACATCAGCCCCTTCAGGCACTCAAAGCTGCAGTGAGGTCACCCTGCAGCAAGCCCTTCTGCAGGCTGCACGCCTCCCTCAGCCCTTCCCCACACAGCCCCCAGCCATCCCTGCGTCCTCCTCAGGTCCTGCTCCAACAGCCTCACACCCAAGCCCAGCAGCCAAGCACCCACTGAGCCAAGCAGCACCAATGGGCACACCTGTGCCCACAGGGGACACACCACTGTCCTGCAAGAGACAAAGATTGAATATTAAGACAATTTCTTCTCTAAAAGAGCAGTCAGGCACTGGCAGAGGCTGCCCAGGGCAGTGGGGGAGTCCCCATCCACGGAGGCGTTCAAGGACCATGGAGATGTGGCACCTGGGGACACGATGGGGATGGACGCGATGATCCCTATGAATCCCTCCCTCATGATCTCAGAGGTCTTTCCCGGATGCCCTGTGCTGGGTGCTGAGCTCAGAGCTGCCCACGTTGGGGCAGGGCACCCTCTGCACACCAAGAGTGCTTATCTGGGCCATCAGCAGGAAGGTGACGCAGTGATGAGGGGCGGGCAGCCCGGCTTGTTTTCTGCTCCACTTCCTACAGCTACCCACAGCACAGATGCATCTCACAAACTGAGACGCTCCGTTTTCTTCCCCTAAAAAGTCCCTGCTGCATCCTGAGAAGAAGAAATAAAAGCAACGTGCATCGCTGACCCAATCTCACACACGAGGCACCAGCAGCTGACAAACTCACGGGCTGTTCCCTGCAAGCTGACACGTGGCTGCTTCCGAGCCACGCCACAAACAAAAGGGGATTGGGATCGGTGCAAGGAAAGGGCCTTTGCTCTGTGGGGTCAGCAGTCCCCAGATGGGCAATGCAGACCTCGGCCAGCCCTCTGCAAGCAGAGCTGGTAGGACGCCCACGCTGAG
Organism: Pavo muticus; assembly: GCA_016647715.1. Lineage (NCBI taxonomy): Eukaryota > Metazoa > Chordata > Aves > Galliformes > Phasianidae > Pavo > Pavo muticus. The sequence goes on from JACDJE010000053.1 coordinate 3,760,489, forward strand.
GGCATCGCTCCTATAAGTGGGGAGAAAGGGGTCAGATGTGCTCCATACCCCTCACAACTGCACCCCTTCCCATCACTGACCACCAGCACCAGCAGGGCACGTCCCAGATGCAGGCTGAGCCTCCTTTGTTTGTGTTTGTTTGCTTCCAGCACCGACGAAACTGCAGCTGCTTCTCCCAGCCAGCATCACAGGGCTGCAAACTGGGACACAAAGCTCGCCGGGAACCAAATCTGCAGATTCCTCCTCAACTGTGAAAAATGCAAACTAAAATTGCAAAAAAAAAANAGATGGGGGGCACACGGGGTGCCATGGGGAGCCCCCCACCAGGAGCCTGGCACAGGGACCCCCATCCCATCCCCACCCTGACGTGGCTCGGATAGGCACGGTTTGGCACTTCATGTCACAGCACGGCTGGCCGCAGCTCCCCGAGCCTCGGCACGGCTTGGCACGGCTCTACACAGCATGGCTCAGCTTGGCACGGCTCAGTTTGGCACGGCTCGGCACGGCACGGCTCCAGATGAACACGGCATAGCTCGGCACAGCTCCCCAGGACGTGGCACCGCTATGCTCCACCCCGGGCAGGGGGCACAGGTCCGGGTTAGAAGCGGAACCGACCCCGCTCCCGGCCGAGCCGTGCCGCGCCGCCTCGAGCCGTGCCAAGTCCCGAGGAGCCGAGCCGAGCCGAGCCGTGCCAAGTTCCGAGGATCCGAGCCGAGCTGAGCCGTGCTGAGCCCCAAAGGAGCCGTACCGCTCCGAGCCGTGCCAAATCCCGAGGAGCCGAGCCGAGCCGAGCCGAGCCGTGCCGTGCCGAGCCGTGCCGCCCCGCGCCCAGTGGCTCCTCCCGCTGCTCCTCCCGCCCGGCGATATTTAACCTGGGCCGGGAGGGGAGCGGCAACGCGCAGAGAGAGCGGCTCTGAGCAGAGCTGGTACCGAGACCGGGACCGGGACCGGGACCGGGCAGCCCCGCGGGCAGGTACGGGAGGCACCGGGCACGGGGCGGGGTGGGCACCGGGGAACAGCGCTGCTCTCAGCGCATCTCCGGCGCTGGGACCCCCCAGAGCCGCGAGCCGCTCGTGGACGGTGCGCTGAGCCAAGCCGTGTCCATCCGTGCAGATCCGAGCCGTGCCGAGCCGAGCTGCGCCCATCCGAGCCGTGCCCGGCCCTGAGCCGCTCTCCTCTCCCCGCAGCAGCCGCCCCGGCCCCGCCATGAGAGCAGCGCTGGGTTGCATCACCCTCGCTCTGTGCGCTCTGCAGCTGCCCCACGGCCGGGCCCTGCCCCACGGCCGCGCTCCCAAGCACAGGTGAGGCGATCCCGCACCGCTCCGCACCCCGCAGAGGGGGCAGCTCCGGGGTGCACGGAGGGGAAACGGGGGAGGACTCCCACGGGTCCTTTCGTGGTGGTCCCGAAGTGCTGCGGGAGCGGGGTGGGGAGGGGAATGGGGGTTANCCTCACACCCAAGCCCAGCAGCCAAGCACCCACTGAGCCAAGCAGCACCAATGGGCACACCTGTGCCCACAGGGGACACACCACTGTCCTGCAAGAGACAAAGATTGAATATTAAGACAATTTCTTCTCTAAAAGAGCAGTCAGGCACTGGCAGAGGCTGCCCAGGGCAGTGGGGAGTCCCCATCCACGGAGGCGTTCAAGGACCATGGAGATGTGGCACCTGGGGACACGATGGGGATGGACGCGATGATCCCTATGAATCCCTCCCTCATGATCTCAGAGGTCTTTCCCGGATGCCCTGTGCTGGGTGCTGAGCTCAGAGCTGCCCACGTTGGGGCAGGGCACCCTCTGCACACCACGAGTGCTTATCTGGGCCATCAGCAGGAAGGTGACGCAGTGATGAGGGGCGGGCAGCCCGGCTTGTTTTCTGCTCCACTTCCTACAGCTACCCACAGCACAGATGCATCTCACAAACTGAGACGCTCCGTTTTCTTCCCCTAAAAAGTCCCTGCTGCATCCTGAGAAGAAGAAATAAAAGCAACGTGCATCGCTGACCCAATCTCACACACGAGGCACCAGCAGCTGACAAACTCACGGGCTGTTCCCTGCAAGCTGACACGTGGCTGCTTCCGAGCCACGCCACAAACAAAAGGGGATTGGGATCGGTGCAAGGAAAGGGCCTTTGCTCTGTGGGGTCAGCAGTCCCCAGATGGGCAATGCAGACCTCGGCCAGCCCTCTGCAAGCAGAGCTGGTAGGACGCCCACGCTGAGGGCATCGCTCCTATAAGTGGGGAGAATGGGGTCAGATGTGCTCCATACCCCTCACAACTGCACCCCTTCCCATCACTGACCACCAGCACCAGCAGGGCACGTCCCAGATGCAGGCTGAGCCTCCTTTGTTTGTGTTTGTTTGCTTCCAGCACCGACGAAACTGCAGCTGCTTCTCCCAGCCAGCATCACAGGGCTGCAAACTGGGACACAAAGCTCGCCGGGAACCAAATCTGCAGATTCCTCCTCAACTGTGAAAAATGCAAACTAAAATTGCAAAAAAAAAAAAAAAATACATTTCCAAAATTCTCACTGGCAGCAAACAAAATATTACTAACAGTGAAGGAATTTGGTCGCAGCATATGTTTCAAATTGGTGCTTCCTCCTCACGTTCACCCACTCTGCCGAAACTGTGACACACGTGGAAGGCAGCAGACAGCACCAGCCCGGCCCTGGTGGGCACCATAGAACAGTGCTGGTTCTGCAGTGCTGGCACCGTGCACCACCCAACAGCCTCACCCTCCCGACCCCCCAGCCCTGCAGATATCCACCAGCACTGCTCAGAGCCTTCTCAGCCTTCCCTCCTCCAGGCTGCAGGCCCCTCAGCCTGCCCCACGCGGAGGTGCTGTGGTCAGACGGGCAGCACTGCACGCACACAGAGCTGTCCTCTCCCCAGAGGTGGATGAAGCAAACGCAGCTCGCTGTCAGCAACCACTGGAGGTGGTTCAATGGATGGGGCTTCCACGGATGGGGTTCAATGGATGGGGCTGCGTGGAGCAGCCGCTGTGTCTGAGTCAAATGATGACTCACTTGGCTGGGCCGCGCGCGGCAGCACGCAGTGAGATCCCACTGCCAGCAGCAAGCGGCTGTCCTGCAACAGCAGCGGCCCCACAGCCACCCTGGGGCAGCAGCAGCGGCCCCACAGCCACCCCAAGGGCGGCAGCAGCGGCCCCACAGCCACCCCAAGGGCGGCAGCAGCGGCCCCACAGCCACCCCAAGGGCGGCAGCAGCGGCCCCACAGCCACCCCAAGGGCGCATTNGAGTCCATAGGGCTGAGGGTTCCATGGGGCTGGAATATCTGTGGGGCAGGAGGGAGTCTGTGGGACAGGAGGGAATCCATGGGGCTGAGAGGTCCGTGAGGCTGAGGGGAGTCCATAGGGCTGGAGGGCAGCCTGTGGGGTTGGATGGGGATCCATAGGGCTGGAGAGGGTCCTGTGGGGCTATGGGGACCGAACCCCCCAGCCCTGACCCATTGCTACAGGAGGGGAAGCTGCTGGACCGTGTCTACAACACGTACCTGCAGATGCACACCCACCAGACGGTCGACTTCGTGCGTAGGAAGGTTTGTGTCCCGTGGGGGTCCTGGGGGGTTGGGGGGGGGTCACTCTGGGCTGGTGCTCACCATCCCCACATCCGCAGAGCGCTGAGTACGGGGGCTGCTCGCTGCGCAGGATGAGCGCCATGCAGGCGCTGCAGCTGCTGGACCAACTGGTGGATGAATCTGACCCAGATGTGGACTTCCCCAACTCCCTCCATGCCTATCAGACCGCCGAGGGCATCCGGCGTGCCCACCCCGACAAAGGTGGGGGGGTGAGGGGGAGTCCGGCTGCCTGAGCCCCCTCCCCAGGCTGTGGATGGGGGGTTGACGGCCCCTGCTTACCCCCAGATTGGTTCCACCTCGTGGGGCTGCTGCACGACCTGGGCAAGGTCCTGGTGCTGTTCGGGGAGCCCCAGGTGAGGTGGGGGGTGAGGAGGAGGGGGGGGCTGCGGTACCCCCTCTTTGGGGACACTCAGGGGGACACTGGGGATGTTTGTCACCCCCCGCAGTGGGCGGTGGTGGGGGACACCTTCCCAGTGGGCTGCAAGGTGCAGAAGTCAGTGGTCTTCCATGATTCCACCTTCCATGACAACCCTGACACCAGGGACCCTCGGTACAAGTGAGTGCAGCCCCTCTGTAGATGGGGAACCTCAAGGGGGGGGGGGGCACCATGGTGCAACTCTGACCTCCCCCTGCCCCCCCAACTCGGCCCCACAGCACCGAGTGCGGGATGTACCAGCCCCACTGCGGCCTGGAGAACGTGCTCATGTCCTGGGGACACGACGGTGAGTGTGGGGGGCACTCAGAGACCCAGAACCCTTTGCACAGGTTGGGGGGGGCTGCCCCCCATAGCCCCCCCTCTCCTCCCACCATGCACAGAGCATCAGGGTGGGGGGCAGCAACCCAGCCCCCCAAAAACCCACTTTCTCCACAGAATACATGTACAGAGTGATGAAGTTCAACAACTTCACCNCAGCAGCGGCCCCACAGCCACCCCAAGGGCGGCAGCAGCGGCCCCACAGCCACCCCAAGGGCGGCAGCAGCGGCCCCACAGCCACCCCAAGGGCGCATTCTCTACCAACTCCACCCAGTGTGGGGCCAGGCCTCACCCTGTGCTCCATACAGAAACCCAATGATGAGCCCTTGGCCAACGCTGGACACGTTCACACTGCTCCTCCCCAGACCCACACAGACCATGGGGAACATAGGAGCCCCCCTGGCCACAGCAGGCAGACAGCAGCCACTGGTCTGCACAGACAGAACTGCAAGCACCAAGAGACCTCAACTCAATCACTGTCAGAACACCCTGAGCCATCACGGCCCTATGGGAGCTGGGTACCAGCTCCACGCAGAGCCCCACACCCCCCCATGGGGCACCATGCCGGGCTCCCACACACCCCATTTCCTTTCCTGCCCCTCTATGGCCTCGCATCAGCTCCGCATGCTTTCGGTTTCTGTGATGGCACAGGGCTGTCAGGGTCCTGGCACACCCCCCCACCCCACAGCACACAGACGTGGGCATGGGCAGAGCCCATTCCCAGCCCTGCCTGGGGGGCTCGAGGGCAGCTCCAGAACCCATTCCCAGCCCTGCCTGGGGGGCTCGAGGGCAGCTCCAGAGCCCATTCCCAGCCCTGCCTGGGGGGCTCGAGGGCAGCTCCCTCCCAGGAGCTCTGTGTTGTGTGGGGCAGGGAGGTGCAGCCCTGAGACCGATCCAACCTGTACAGCAATTAGTCACAGGCAGAGGGGAGCAGCGTGCCAGTCCTCCCAGCCTTATCTAAAAGCTGCCTTCAAGAAGGGGGTGCAGGAAATCCAGAGGGAAGGGAAACGCTGTCAGACTGACCCCCGATGTCAGAGAGATGCTCACAGAGACACGGGTGTGCATTATGCAGCAAATGGATGCTTGGGGAGGCTCTGCAGCAGCAGCTCCTCGGCTTTACCACATTCAGCTGTCAGTCAGTCTGTCTGTCTGTCCCCAGCACGCAACCAAACACCACACAGACCCTGTGCACCTCCAGCCCTGCTGTGCTAGCAGCTCTGCAGCACTAATTAAAACCTGATCAGATCCTGATTGCTCTGTACTAACAGCACAATGCCTGCACCTCTGCTTTGCAGCCTGTTACCAGGACAGCTCCCGCTGGCTTTTACACCACCAAAACCTGCTCTAGATCTCCAGGTCAGGGCTGTGTGCTGTGCCAAGATCCAAGCTTAACACATAACACAAGTGAGCACCGTGCAGTTCTGTGCCTTACAGATGAGATTTCCAACTTCAAACACAAGCCTTGAAGCCAGCAGAACTCAGCTCGTTCTGTGAGCTCTCCTTTGTAAGGTCCCACCAACGTTAATGCCTTCAACGCAGAGCACCTTCTGCAGACACATCCTGAACGATGCCATGCATGAGCTGTGATCCCAGGGCAGGACCAACACAGCGCAGGACAGAACCATTCAGGTTGGAAAAGACCTCTAACATCATCAAGTCCAACCACAGCCCACTGTGTCCCTAAGTGCCACATCTCCAGGAATGGGGACTCCCCCACTTCCAGCAAGTGACCTCCTTTTCCTAGAGGAAATGTTTCCTAACATCCAACGTGCTCAGAGGCAGCACATAAAGGAACCAGAAACTGAGCAGCTGTGTCCCAGCAGACAGAGTTCAGCGTGGATCCCAACTGCAGCATGGGAACAGCCTGAGGGCACCAGGGCTGCGCTCCTTGGATCCTCACCCAGGCTGCAGCACTGAGAGAACTGGGGAGACAACAACAGAATTCACCGCACCATCATTCAGAAAACACTGTGGCTCCTGGACAGGCACTGCTCTGCAGCCCAAGGCCTTTCCTGATGCTCTGGGTCCAGCAGTGCTGAGGAGCAGCACCATGCAGTGCACCCAGAGCTCCTGCTACTTACACAGCTTGTTGGGACTGCAGGACTGAAACTAGCAGCTGGATCCCACAGTGTGACAGCACTGAGCACCACAAACACCAGCATTCACGTAACAGAACCTCAGAACTGAAGGGGCTGGAAGGGACCTCTATACAGCTCCCCCATTGCAAGCCCCCATGCAACTCCCCCCAGCAGCTGCACACTGAGCATCCAAGCAGGTTTGGATCTCTGCACAGAAGGAGACTCCCCCACCTCTCTGGGCAGCTGTGCCAGGGCTCTGCCACCCTCACACCACACAGCTCTTCCTCACACTCACACACAACTCCCTGGCCTCCAGTCACCAAACACAGCCCGGCCCCCTCCTCCTCACCCCCACCCTTCAGATATCCACCAGAACTGCTCAGACCCCCCTCAGCCTTCTTTCCCCCATTTCCCCGGGGCTCTCAGCCTGTCCCCAGCAGGAGGTGCTCCAGGCCCCCACCATCTCTGCACCCTCAGCTGGGCTCTTTCCAGCAGTTCCCAGCCTGCCTGGAACTGGGGAGCCCTGCGCTGGGTGCAGTGCTGTAGCTGTGCCCATCCCAGGGCAGTAACAGCGATCTGCCCCTCAGGGGTCAGGGGTAGGCCGGGGTCAGGGTCAGACGGGGATAAGGGTCAGGGCAGGCCGGGGTCAGTGCCGGGGAAGGCCGGGGTCAGGAGCCGCCAGGCCGCAGCCCCGCTCCCCCCCGCAGTCCGTAGGCTGCGGCCCCTCC
>JACDJE010000053.1:3773772-3785557 GCA_016647715.1 Pavo muticus
CCCCCCCTCCCCAGGACTGTGTGGGTCGGGTAGGAGCTGACACTAAAGCACTTCCAGCGGCCGTGGGCTCCTGTGCGCCTTTCTGCGGGATCTCTGCGTGGGGGTGGGGCAGGGGGGCGGCGGTGACCCCCCCCAAGGGATGTCCCCATGGAGGGGATGGGATGGACGGAGCGCAGCCAGGGGGGATATCGACCATGGATCCAACCGAGCGGCACGTCCATGGAGGCAGCAGCGTGACTGCCCCACACCTGCGGCCCCATGGCTGCAGCTCCGTGTGCCCCAGTCCTGTACCAACCCTGGGGTGCACGGCTGCATGGGACACCCCTGGGACAACGGACACCTCCTGTCCCCGTTGGGTCCCGGCTCCAGCGAGGTGCCCTGGGGTCAAACAGTGCGATTTTGGCACAGATGCGCCCGGCCGCGTCCCCAACCCGTGCGCGCCGGCCCGGGGGATCGCGGTCCTGCGGTGCCGCCTGGCGGCCGCGCTGCTCTGTCTGTCCGTCCGTCCGTCCGCCCGTTCCTGTGTCCGCACGGCTTCCCGTCCATCTGTCCGTCCTCCTGCCTGGTTGTCCGTCCGCGCATCCACTTCTCCATCCGTGTGTCCGTCCATCCATCTATACATCCACCCGCCTGTCCTTCCTTCCTCCTGTTTGTCCTCCTGCCTGCCTGGCTGCCCGCCACCCCTCCAATCCATCTGTCCCCTCCAGCCCCCTCCCCCATCGGGGTGCAGTGTCTCGCCCCCCAGTTCCCCCCCCCGTTGGCTGCACCACGTCCCACTCCCAGGATGTGGGGGGTTGGGAGATGCGGAGGACCCCCACGTTCCCCCTCTCCCCCCCAGCACCCTCATCTCCCCTCCCCCAGGCTGAAGAAAGCTGCTGGGCCCCGGGGGGGCAGCAGCAGAGCCAAGAACCCCCCCAGCCCCAATCTGCAGCCCCACACTCAGTGCCTCCCGCGTGTCCCCACCGCCCCGTGCCCCTTTGCCCCGAGCAAGGAGCAGCGTGGTCAGACTTCAGCTCCCTCCACCACCTCCCAAATCCCTGGGGGTCCCACCTGCAGATGAAGTTCCTCAGCAAGGGGTGGGGTGGGGGGCTCCTCACCTCCAGGCTGCAGTGTGGGGCAGCCCAGGTTGCGGGGAGCAGCTCAGGACCCCCTATTGCAGTGACTGCAGCACCTCGGGGCGCCGTGGCCACGGGCTCAAACATTAACTGGGGGCGGTTAACTGGTGACTGATTGCCCCCGTGCCTGGGGATAAAGGTGGGGGTCCTGGCAGCTGCATGTGTGCCCCCACCCCGGACAGCAATGAAGGTCCTGCAGGCGGTGAGTAGCCCATGGAGGGCAGGATGGCAGCCACCCTCCCCTAAGGAAGCCCACCCCGTAACTCGGAGTGGTGTAGAGCAGCTGCCCTTTGGGGGGGGGGAGGGCAGAAAAGCCCCCAGGATCCTCTGTGATGTTCTCTGTACGGGGGGGGGTCCCAGGTCTCAGTGCCACCACTCCAAAGTGGGGGCCCAGGCCCATGGATCTGACTCCCAACACGTGGATCTGACCGTGCAACACCGTGTAGTGCTGCTCAACGTCGTGCAGTGGGGTGGGGGGGCTTTCCTTTGGGGGTCACAACGTCCCCGAACCCTCACTCTGCTCTGAGGGGTGGAGGGGGAGGGGGCACTGGTTGGGTTAAGGGCTGGTCCTGCTCACCTGGAGCCTTCCACCAGGACCCCAACCCTAATGAGCCACAGCCCGGCAAGGACAAGGCTGAGCTGCGCAACTACACGGTGAGGGGCAGCTGTGGGGCTGAGGGGTCTGTGGGGGGGTCTGTGGGGCTAGAGGGAATCCATAGGGCTGGAGGAAGTCCATAGGGCTGAGGGGTCCGTGGGGCTAGATGGAATCCATAGGGCTGAGGGGTCCATGGGGCTGGAAAGGGGTCCATAGAGCTGAAGTGAGTCTTGTGGGGCTAGAGAGAGTCCATAGGGCTGGAACGTCTGCGGGGCTGGAGGGAATCCATATGGCTGAGAGGTCTGTGGGGCTGGAGGAAGTCCATAGGGCTGGAAGAGGGTCCACAGGGCTGAGGCTGAGGGGTCCATGGGGCTGGGAATGGGTCTGTGGGGCTAGAGAGAATCCATAGGGCTGAGGGGTCCATGAGGCTGGAGGGAGTCCATAGGGCTGAAATGTCTGTGGGACAGGAGGGAGTCCATAGGGCTGAGGGGTCCATGGGGCTGGAGGGAGTCCATAGGGCTGAGGGTTCCATGGGGCTGGAATATCTGTGGGGCAGGAGGGAGTCTGTGGGACAGGAGGGAATCCATGGGGCTGAGAGGTCCATGGGGCTGGGAATGGGTCTGTGGGGCTAGAGAGAATCCATAGGGCTGAGGGGTCCATGAGGCTGGAGGGAGTCCATAGGGCTGAAATGTCTGTGGGACAGGAGGGAGTCCATAGGGCTGAGGGGTCCATGGGGCTGGAGGGAGTCCATAGGGCTGAGGGTTCCATGGGGCTGGAATATCTGTGGGGCAGGAGGGAGTCTGTGGGACAGGAGGGAATCCATGGGGCTGAGAGGTCCATNACCTCAAGGATCATGAAGGGCCCTCCCCATCTCATACCAGCCCAGGCTGCCCAGGGCCCCATCCAACCTGCCCTTCAACATCTCCAGGGATGGATGGGGCATCCACAGCCTCTCTGGGCAGCTGTTCCAGCACCTCACCACTCTCTCTGGAAAGAAGTTCCCCCTGACACCCAACCTCAATCTTCCCTCCTTCAACTTCTAACCATTTCCCCTTGTCCTGCTGTTATCTACCTGTGTAAAGAGTTGACTCCCCTTCTGTTTATAGGCTCCCTTTAGGTACTGGAAGGCTGCACTGAGGTCACCCCGCAGCCTTCTCTTCTCCAGGCTGAACAAGCCCAGCTCCCTCAGCCTGTCTTTGGAGGGGAGGTGCTGCAGCCCTCTGATCATCTTTGTGGCCCTCCTCTGGACCCTCTCCAACAGCTCCCTGTCTTTCTTGGGGCTTAGTGATGTGGTTGGGATGGGTTATACAGTCAGGCTTGGGAATCTTGGAGGTCTTTTCCAACCTGAATGATTCTATGACACTATAACAGCCAACTGCTGGAAGACATCCTGAGAGACCTGGGGCGTGGAGGAAGCACAGAGGTCAGCTGATACCTAACTGTGCCCAACCTGCAGCTGCTGCCATGGAGGACGTGGAGTCACGCTTTGCGCACCTTCTGCAGCCCATCCGTGACCTCACCAAGAACTGGGAGGTGGACGTGGCTGCACAGCTCGGGGAGTACCTGGAGGAGGTGAGGGCTCCGTAACGCTGTGGTCACAAAGGGAGTTTCTGTCACTGCCTGTGTTGCTGCTCACACCTCAGCACAGCTCCTGCCTGCTCCAGAGCTGCCTGGTTTGTAGTTGTGTGTGGCTGTGAAATCCAGCAGTATCTCACATCTGTCCCTTCTGAGTGTTCTCTGCTTTCAGAGGGTGCTGGGGATGTGTTTCTCGTAGTGTGGCTATGGAGAAGCTCCTTGAGCTGCAGGGGATAGGGGGTGAATACTGATCAGTATCTGAAAGGAGGGGGCCGGGCTGTGTTTGGTGGTGCCCAGCACCAGGACAAGGGGCAGCGGGCACAGACTGGAGGCCAGGGAGTTGTGTGTGAGTGTGAGGAAGAGCTGTGTGGTGTGAGGGTGGCAGAGCCCTGGCACAGCTGCCCAGAGAGGTGGGGGGGGTCTCCTTCTGTGCAGAGATCCAAACCTGCCTGGATGCTCAGTGTGCAGCTGCTGCAGGGAACTGCTGGGGGGGGGCTGAAATGGGGGAGCTGCACAGGTCCCTTCCAGCCCCCACGGCTCTGGGGTGATGTGAACAGGATGCCTTCCCTCTCTGCATACTCTGCTCAGTTCTGGTCCCCTAGAACATCACATGAAGTGCACTGCTAATATCTGGATTTTATCCTTTTGTTGTGCTGCTCTCAAATCAATTCTGGGAACCAGCACTTCATTTTCCCTTTTTCTTCTGTGTTTCACAGCTGGACCAAATCTGTATTTCCTTTGATGGTGGCAAAACTACCATGAACTTCATAGAGGCAGCTCTGTTAATCCAGGGCTCTGCCTGCATCTACAGCAAGAAGGTGAGCACTGAGGGCACTGCCACATCGTAGTCCTGAGGCCAAGGTTTGTGCAGAAGCTGCTCTGGGGAGCTGTCCTGGAGTTTGAAAGGCTTGGTTGTAATAAAGACCAATGAATATGAAAGGGAATAATTTCTGAATCCTGCCCCTTTATGTGTGCTGGCATTGGCAAACCAGAAAATCCTGGAAAGAAAACAAGAATTTGCTGCTCAACTTCTCTCTAGAGGGCAGAATATAGGGGAAAAAAAAACCCAAACCAACAACAGTAACCCTCTCCTTTCCAAAACCTGCACTCCAAATGGCTCGAACAGGGAAAAGAATGAAGAGGTTATCAAGAGACTGAGCTCTGGCTATCTGAGGATAAGAGGAGGGCTGTGGCCATCAACTGGAGGGGATTTTCTGGGAGCTGCTTTCTCTGTCTCCAAGTCTGGCTCCTATTTTGCAGGTGGAGTACCTGTACTCGCTGGTCTACCAGGCACTCGACTCCATCTCCAACAAGAAGTGAGTAACGCCCTCCATCCTCTGGGCAGGCCACCTGTGAAGGGGCCAGGATCTGCCTGCATGATTTCACTGCTGTTGCAAACAATGTGGCTGCGTGCTTCTTGCTTGCTTGTCCCCCCCCCCATTACAGCACAGCCCTACTGAGCTGTGGGAGCTCTGCCCTATTCTGTAAGGTGTGGGGCTGAGGCTGCAACCTGCCCTGCTGAGCTCTCTTCCCTTAGGGCAGTCATTTGCTTCAGCAACCAACCTTCCTATTGCAGAGTTGGTCTTAGGCCCCATAAAAAGTTCTCTGAACCTGAGGGTTCCTGTGGGATGGCGTGAAAGGCCACAAAAATTATTAGGGGCCTGGAGCACCTCTCTGATGAGGAGAGGATGAGAGCCTGGGGCTGTGCACGTGGAGGAGAGAAGGCTGAGGGGGGTCTGAGCAGTGCTGGTGGATATCTAAGGGTGGGGGTGAGGAGGAGGGGGCCGGGCTGTGTTTGGTGGTGCCCAGCGCCAGGACAAGGGGCAGCGGGCACAGACTGGAGCCCAGGGAGTTGTGTGTGAGTGTGAGGAAGAGCTGTGTGGTGTGAGGGTGGCAGAGCCGTGGCACAGCTGCCCAGAGAGGTGGGGGNCCTATGTGATGTCCCTACATCCCTGTGTCCTCACATCCCTCTGTCTCTGTGATTTCCTTGCATCCTTGTATACTCAAGTCCCAGTGTCTCTACATACCTACATTCTTCTGTCCTCTTGTCTCTGAATCCCTGCCTTCCTGTGTCCCCGTGTCCCCATGTCCCTGTGTCCCTACACCTTTGTGTCCTTGTGTCCCTGCATCCTGGTGTCTCAACATCCCCATGTCCCCATGTTCCCGTGTCACCGCATCCCTATGTCCCTATGACTCTGTGATGCCCCTACATCCCTGTGTCCTCGTGTCCCTGTGTCTCTGCATCCCTGTGTCCCTGCATCCCTGTGTCCCCATGTCCCCACATCACTGCATCCCTCTGTCTCTGTGGTTTCCCTCCATCCCTGTGACCCCCTGGGGTGCTGGGGATACCAAAGGTGCTGGGGACACTGGGGTCACTGAGGACATTGGGGTCATTAGGAGGATACTGGAGACAACTGGAGATGCTGGGGAAACAGTGAGAACACTGAGGATGCTGGGAACACTGGTGGCACTGGGAATACTGGGGATGTCAGGGACACGGAGCGCTGAGGATGCTGGGGACACATTTTCCCCTTATACCTCAATTTTTCCCTTTAACTCACCTGGTGGTGACTGACACTGCTCCAGTGCAGTGTTTTAGTGCCCTCCCACCCAAAGTATGGATTCCTCCAGCACTGTTAGGCTGAGTGCTGCCTGCTCCTGTGTCCATTGCTGCCTGCCTGCCATAACACCATGTTGCCCGTCTCCTTCCCTATCCAATCCCATCCCATCCCCACCTCTATCTTCATTCCATCCCCATCTCCATCCCATCCCCATCTCCATCCCATCCATCTCACCCCACTCCTCATCCCCATCCACATCCTATCCCATCCCCAACNGCAGGAGAGCAGCACGCCAGCCCCAGCCAGGAGCCCCCCCACGGGGATGGAGCTGGGGGGGGGCAGGAGGTGGGGATCCGGGGGGGTCAGCAGCAGCACTCAGTGCGTGGAATACAGGGCACCCAGAGCTGCTACTTCCTCCTCTTGGTGCCACGGGGGCCTTCACCATCAGCCGCCCCCCGGGTTCGGCCCTCCGCCTTCTCCTCCGCCTCCCTGCCCTCCTTCCTGCGCAGCTGCCCGTTCTTCTCCCCCTGATCCCCCCGCTGCTGTTTGGGTGCTTTGTGGCGGGTGGGGGGTGCACCCCCCCGGGGCCGGCGGGCCATGGCACGCAGCAGGCAGGCGGTGGCAGCCACCAGGTAGAGGGACCACAGCACGACGTGGGGGGAGAAGGAGCGGCTGAGCCGGCGCACGGAGCTCAGGAGCCAGGGCAGGAATGCATCCATGGGGCGCTTCAGGGGCAGCTTGTCCTGTGGGGGGAGAAGGGGTTGGGGGGTGAGCTGTGCCCCACGGGGCTCGGTGAGGTGTGGGGAGTAGATCCTACCTTCAGCCCATGCTGGGCAAGCAGACCATCCAGCGTTGGGTCCCCCAGTGAGACAGTGGGGAAGAACTCCTGGACGTGCTGCCGCCGCCACCACCGTGCAGCTCCCACCCTGCAGGACACGGCGTCAGGGATGGGGATCCCCCCACCCCAACCTGCACCACCATAGGGACACAGAGCTGCTGGAGCCATCCCCAGAGCTCCCCCTGCCTTCCCCTCCCTGCTCACCCGCTCTCGGCGCTGTGGGTGAACCAGTACTTGTAGAGCTGGGCACGGAGGTAGACGGGTGGCTGAGTGCTGAAGGGGTACTTATCCTCATCAACCTGCACCAGGCGGATCACTGCGGGGGGAAATGGGGGTGGGCACAGCATCAAGGGGGGGCTGCCCCATCCCACGGGGCCACCCGCAGCCCCATCCTGCTCACCCCGTCCCACTCACCGTCCTCCTTGCCCTGCAGCAGGCGGTGGACGAAGCTGGCAAACCAGGGGCTGCTGCTGTGGTGTGCCAGGGCTGCAAACCACATCTGCCAGTCGAGGCGGGGCTGGTGGGGGGCCACCACGGCGGGGGCTGCACTGACATTCCCTGGTTTGTACATGAACTCGATCTCCTGCAGGCAGGGCAGAGCATGTTGGAGGGCAGATATGGAGCTCTGTGCTTGGACACCCCACTAGCCTGCCGTTCTGGAGGGCACAACTCCCTTCCCCTCACCCCCAGGACCACAGAACAAAGCCCCACACCGCACAGGGACAGCCAGGTGTCCCAGCAGGATGGAAACCACAAGGCAGGGATGCTCGGAGTGACCTCCAGCCGCCTCCCATCCCACCATTCCCCCATCCCATCCCTCAGCATCAAGGTGGGCACTCACCGTCCAGCTCTGCTTGTCGTAGCTGCCCTCCAGCACCACCTCAGGCCGCCCCCCGACGCCCGTCATCCTGCGGAAGAGCCCGTAGGAATTCACCACCTGGAAGCGCTCGACTGCGCTGAACATCTGGTGGATGCCGGGCCACAGCTTGCCATTGGACTCGTAGTCAATGTAGGTGAAGGGCACCTGGGGAAGGGCAGAGAGGGTGGCCACGTCACCCCCCCAAAGGAGAGGAGACAGAGGCTGGGGGGCTGGGCTGAGCCTCCCACCCTCAAAGAAATGCACATGCTGTGGGAGAGCTGGAGTGCTCCATCCCCAGAGCACTGCTGCCCAACAGCAAACCCCCCTCCACCCCCAGTCAAGGGGATAAAGACCACAGCATTGTGCCCCACAGCCCGGCCACACCCCCCTATGCGCTCACCAAGCTGATGGCAAACATCCCCATGGTAGCTGTGGCGAAGACGGCCCACTGCAGCGTGGCCCACAGCTTCCAGAAGAAGCCACGGATGCAGGCACACCTGCAAGGAGATGGAGGGGTGGTGAGAAACCAGAGCTGCGTGGCCCCACAGGCTGCATCTGCCTGGGGAGGGGGGCAGCTTCTGGCTGGGGGCACGTTGTGGGGATGGAGACCCAGGGGATGGAGACCCAGGTCAGCCTCTGCCTCAGCCCAGTTTGTGGAGTGGATGGGGGGCAGGGAGCAGCTCCAGCCACCCTGGTTGTGCCCTGCTCTAGCACTGCAAAGAAAACCCCTTTCTGAGCCACCTCTGTCCCATGCCCATGGTGTGAGCCAGATCCTGTACTGCCTGCTCAGCAAAGCACAGCCCAGCACAGCCTCCACCCCACTCACCGGTACATAGCAGAGAGGATTTCCCAGGAGAGTGAGAGGAAGCCCAGCCCCACCAGAGGCAGCGTCACTGCTCGTAGCCACTGCGTGAACTCGTGGTAGGTGAAGGCTGTGGTGGGGGACAGCAGTCAGGGCCAGCTGCAGTGCCCACGGGGGCAGCAGGGCCGTGGGGGTGGCCACCCCAGTGCAGCCATGACGTACCCACTTTGGATTCCAGCAGCCTCTTCTCCCAGTCGATCTCCAGGCTGAAGTAGTGAACGCTCCAGTAGAGCAGCAAGGCGTAGGTGGCCAGTTCCAGCAGGGTGGAGAGGAAGGAGAGGAGGGTAGGGGGCCAGGCTGCTGGAGGAGGGGTGCAGCTCAGCATTGCTGAGCACAGGGCTCGGCAAGACCAACCCACGGCACACGGTTGGACCCAGGACTGAGTGCCCACGTGCAGGGAAGGCAGAGCTCAGAGCCCACGGCACCAGAACAACATCTCCCGGGGTCAGACAGTGATGGTGGCCTGTCCCGTCCCCATCCCAAACACAGCAGAGGGGACTGCAGCCCCCAAACAGTGCACGAGCCCATGGACTCACAGCTGCCATGCTTCCTCTTGCCGCGCCCCATCCAGCGCCCCACGTGCTCCTCATCCAGCAGGGAGAAGGCCAGGACGATGGTGAGCACGTTGAAGAAGTTGTAGTTGCCCGTGAGGATGATAAGGATCTGCAGCAGAACCTGGGCACGAGCAGAAGTGGGGTTGGGGGCATCAAAGAGCCTGAGGGGCACCCCGCTGAAGGACACACAGCATCCCCACACACCTGGCAGTAGAAGGCGAAGAGCCGGAGGCGGCGGATGGGCATGAAGAACAGCAGAGGGACGGCGATCTCAATGACATACGTGGCCACCACGCTGAACTTCTGGAACCACACGGGCAGCTGGTGGGCATACCAGGCAGCTGGCGTGGGGATGCACTGCGTCTCATAGTGATAGGTGAGAGCTGGGAGGACAGCAGAGGGTCGGGGAGTTGGGGGGGTTCACAAGGGAGAGCTGCAAAGAGCCCTACAGCTGCTTCAGGGCACAACCCGAGGCCGGAGGCTGCACCAAGGTGCCCCAAAGCTCCTGCTGCCCCTCACCTGTGAGCCCCCACCAGGTGGGGCAGCGGCTGGTCAGCTTCACCACGCCAGAGGCAAACATGAGGCGGAAGAGCAGCCAGCGCACCAGCCAGAAGGTGACGCTGTCGTGTGGACGCCAGGCTGTGGAACGCCACTTGAGCAGGCGCAGAGGGGCCACGAGCACGGCCAGGAAGCCTGCTTCCAGCAGGAGGCTGTCCCTGGGGGAACGTCACAACCCCTGCTGTCACCCTGGACCACAGGCTGCGCACCTGAGGTGACAACAGGGGGACAGAACCCCTAAGGGAGCGGGCGGCAGGGGCACAGAGTCCCCAGGCAGGGGTGCACGAGGGCTGACTTACCACTGGAAGTAGAGGAAGACCTGTCCCACCTGCGGGGAGAGCCAGCAGTCAGTGGGAGGGAGGCCCCGTGCTGCAGGGGGTTTCCTTCCTGCCTCCCAGCCCACAGAGAGCCCCCCCCAGCGCTTTGCCAGCGCTGTGCCAAACCCAAGAGTGGCTGTGAGCCAAACCCAGCCGGCAAGGCAGCACTGCCCAGGGCCCGGGATGGAGGAGGAAGGAAGGAGGAGGAGGATGCTCCGAGGCCAGATGTGCTGGCAAGACTGTGGTGCCAGGAACCGCAGCCCAGGAGTGGCTCCAGAGCTCCAGGCTCAGCCACGTGGCCGGCGAGCAGCGGCACAACAGCCCTGGCTGCAGCCCTGCTTGCAAGCAGCACAGAGGGGAGGAGGAAGATGGATTTCTCTCCAGGATCACCTTAAAAGGGAAGGACGAGGGCCTGGCACGCAGGGGCTGGGAGGAGGCGGCTCCGGACAGCAGGGAGTCCCAGCCCCGTGCAGCCCCCTGTGCCACTTCCCCTCCCGCTCAGCACAATGCAGACAGCTGCACAGCAGGAGCAGTTCCCACGCAGGAAGCTTCCTCTCCCATTCCCCAGTTTCAGAGGGAATCACACAACAGCTTAGGTTGGAAAGGATCTTAAAGCCCATCTGGTTCCAACTCCTCGCTGTAGGCTGGGTGTCCTCCAGCTCAGGCTGCCCAGGGCCCCATCCATGGCCTTGGACACCCCCAGGGCTGGGGTACCCACAGCTCTGGGCAGCAGTGCCAGGGCTGCACCACCTCTGGGTGAAGGATTTCCCTCCAACATCTGACCTCAGTCTCTCTTCTTTCAGTTTAAAGCCATTCCCCCTTGCTCTGTCTCTCCCAGCCCACGTACAGAGCCACTCTCCTCCAGTGCATCAGACCCTTAGGGCACTAAGGCTGCAGTGAGGCCTCCTCACAGCCATCTTTTCTCTAGGCTGCACACCCCCTCCCCTCAGCCTTTCCCCACACAGAGCTGCTGCAACCCCCAACCATCCCCGTGCCCTCCTCAGGCCCCGCTCCCACAGCCCCACGCCTCTGTGCTGGGGGGTGCAGTACCCCAGATGGGCCCTCCCAAGGGCAAAGCAGAGCAGGATAACCCCCACCCCACTTCACTGCCCTCCTACCCCCCCTTCTGTTGATGCAGCCCACAAAACAGTTGTGGCTGAGAGTGTACACAATGAAAGAGGAACCCCTCCTGCCGCAACTGCTCTGACTCACTCCAGCTCCTCCAACCAAAACCACAGGCAGTGGGCACAGAGCTCAGTCCCCGTGCCCCCCTCACGTGCACCCATACCTGGTAGAGTGAGAGGTAGAACACCCGCAGGACAGCAAACAGCAGGCAGTCACGCAGCGGGGCGCAGAGCAAGGCACCCATCGAGGCGACGGCACCCAGCAGGCAGAGCAGCTCCATGCCCTGCTCCGTGTCCAGCCCCAGGTGCGGGCCAAGCCACAGCAGCGTGGGGACATCACGCAGCTGTTCCCACAGCCCCTTCCCGCTCAGACGCAGCACTCGGCGGGCTGGCAGGATCCCATCACGCCCATACAGCCCTAAGGGATGGAAGGAAGGAGCAGTTCAGGGGGCAGCTCCCCATGGGACGAAGCTGAGAAGCCAGGACCCCCCTACAGCTCTAGAACTCCATCTCTGCTCCCTGCTGTCTCTAAGCCCTTCAGGAAACCTCAGCCCGCTGAGGACCCCTTGACCAGCTGCCCCCAGCCCCCTGGGGACCTCAGCTGTCCCTCTGCCACCAACCTTTAGCACATCCCCGAGGGGGACACCACGCCTACCAAGAGCAGTCTCCCCCTGGACCCCCAGGAAGGGCCCTCTGAGACCCCCAAGAAGGGCCCCCTCTGATCACCAGGACCCTCAAGAAAGGGACCCTCAACCCCCGGTCCCTCAACCCTCCCAAGCAGGGATCCCCTCCAGATCCCTTAAGAAGCCCCCCCAGCCCCGCAGGCC
>JACDJE010000053.1:3797269-3811386 GCA_016647715.1 Pavo muticus
AAATGGAACCCCTAAAAAAGGGGCCCTCCCAAAATGGGGACCTCAAATGGAGAACCCAAAATGGGAGCCCCAAAAAGGGGATTCCCAAATTGAACCCTTAAAAAAGGAGACTCCCAAAATGGGAACCCCAAAAAGGGGGACCCAAAATGGGGAACCCCAGAAGGGAAACTCTAAATGGAGTGCCTAAAAAGGGGACCCCCAAAATGGGAACCTTAATAGGGGGACCCCAAAAAGGACCCTAAAAAAGGGGAAAATAATGGGGGATTTGGGGCCCTTAATAACAAAAATATTAAACATTATCAGTAATAATTGCATTGTCAATGACACATAGTGGTGTAAGGAATTGGGGCACTAATAATAATATTTATGGGGTAATCATCAACAATAGGAAATAGAGTGGTCAAAGTGGTGATAATGAGGGGGTTAGGGCACTTAAATAATAAGTAATGTTTTAATAGTGTTAGTGTGAAGAATAAGAGTATTAAACATGATGAATTTGGGCAGAAATTAGAAAAATATTACTGCTAATAATAATGGGGTATTAATAAAAATCGGAAATATTGAAATATGGTGATAATGGGGGAGTTGAGGGACTAATAATGGTTAAAAGATTAATATTCACAATAATGGGATAAGAATAAAAAATAACGATGAAATGGGCAAAGCCAGGCAATAATAATAGTAGTAATAATAATAATACTAATAATAAATGTAGTAATAACAATGGGAATAATGGGGGATTTGGGGCAATAACCATAATATTGTTATTAATAAAACTAATCCTATTAGTAATCTTAATAATAACAGTAAATGATAATTCTATTGTATTATTTTATATTATTATATTATCTAAAGACATTGTATTAATATAAAACAATATTATATAATTCAATAATAATAATAATAATAATAATAATAATAATAAAAACGATAACGATGATATATAAAATATAACAATAATGGTAATAATAATCGCGAAGACAATAAAAATAATAAAAGTAGTAATAGTGGTCGTCACGAAAAGGATGAAAAATAATAATAGCAATGATGATTATAATACTAAAAGTGATATTAAACACTAATCAATCAACCCAGCTCCAGGCCGCGCGTTGCCACGCAACGCGACCGGAAGCGGAAGAGCCCGCCCCCGCGCTGCTCTTAGCCAATAGTGAGCGGGAGTGAGGAGAGCGCAGCCAATCGCTGCAGGCAGGGGGCGGGAGGAGCGTTTCTTAAAGTGGTCACGTTGGTGTGGCCCACCTTAAGCGGCAGGGCTCCTCCCCACTCCTCGTGGCCCACCTTAAAGAGGCAGGGCTCCTCCCCACTCATCGCGTCACGGGGCGGGGGCGTGGCGCGCTGTATGCAAATGACATGGAAGGGAGGAAGCGTGTTTGGAGGGGAGCAGCGAACGGTGCTAGAGAGGGGTGAGAGTGGAGGGAGGGGCCCGCGAGGGGTTCTTGTGGGGCTGCAATGGGGTTATGGGGTCTTCATGGTGGTTCCTGGAAGGGGGCTTCATGGTGGGCTTTTTTGTGGCATCTGGGGAGCTTCGTGGTGGCATCTAAGGGGGCTTCATGGTAGCTTCATAGTGTCTTCATGGTGGGTTCTTGGGGGAGGCTTTGTGGTGGGGTCATGGTGGCTTTGTAGTGGCATCTGGGGGGGGCTTCATGGTAGCTTCTGGGAGTGTTCATGGGAACTTCATGGTGGAATTGTGGTGGCATCTTGGGAGGGCTTCATGGTGGCATCATGGTGGGTCTATGGTGGCATTGTGGTGGCATCTTAGGGGGTTCCATGGTGGCATCTTGGTGGCTCCATGGTGAGATTGTGGTGGCATCTTGGGGAGCTCCATGGTGGGATTGTGGGTGCTTCCAGATGGCATCTCCGTGGCTTTATGGGGTCTTCATGGTTGCCGCACGGTGGCCTCGTGTCTCCCTTCCCCCTACAGCCCCCCACCCCACCCTGTGGTGTCACTTCTCCTTTCCGTGGGGCATAGGGACAAGTTCCTCTTTCAGTCCCCATTTTTGTCATCATCCCCACCCTGTGTCCCCAGGGACGGCCGATGTCACTGTGTGAACCGTGTGACACTTTTGGGGTGGCAGGGTGTGAGGGGTGAGTGGAGGTGGCTGAGTGGGGTGGGACAGGTCACCCTAAAAAGCATATGTGGGGGGTGACCAGAGGTGACCATGGGTGACAGGTGACCATGGGTGTTGAGTGACCAGGGGTGACCAGAGGTGACCTTGGGTGTTGGGTGACTGGGAGTGATGATGGGTGACCAAAAGTGACAGGTGACCTTGGATGTTGAGTGACCATGGGTGACCAAAAATGACTATGGGTGACCAAAAGTGACAGGTGACTGTGGATGTTGAGTGGCCAGGGGTGACCAGAGGTGCCCATGGGAGACCCTAAGTGGCAGGTGACCATGGGCAATAGGTGACCAGAGGTGACCAGAGGTGACCGTGGGTGACAGGTGACCGTGGGTGACCATTGGTGGCCATGGGTGACAGGTGACCATGGGTGCTGGGTGACTGGAAGTGACCATGGGTGACCATAAATGGCAGATGACAAGGGGGTTAGGTGACCATGGGCAATCAGAGGTGACCATGGGCGACAGATGACCATGAATGTTGGGTGATCATAGGTGACCAGACGTGACTATGGATGTAGGGTAACCATGAGTGACCAGAGGTTGTCATAGGTGACAATGAATAACAGATGACCATGGGTGACCATTGGTGGCTGTGAGTGACATGTGACCATGGTTGATAGGTGACCAGAAGTGACCACAGGTGACAGGTGACTATGAGTGATGGGTGACCAAAGGTGACCGTAAGTGACCAGTGGTGACCATAGGTGACTATGGGTGACCATAAATGACAGGTGACTGTGAGTGTTGGGTGACCAGAGATGACCAGAGGTGACCACAAGTGACAGATGACCACGAATGATGGGTGACCAGAAGTGACAACACCTATTGGATGACCACAAATACCCATCATTAACCACAACATCTCCATGACTGCATCACACAGTTCCCCACGTGCCTCACCGTGTACCACACCGTGTCACCTCCTCATCACCACACGACCTCTCCTGGTTTCCCCTCCTGTCCTCGATGGCGTCCCCGGTGCCACGCCGTGTGCGCCTGCGCCCATGGTTGGTGGCCCAGGTGGACAGCGGGCGTTTCCCAGGGCTGCGCTGGGTGGACGCGCGGCGCCGGCTCTTTGTGGTCCCATGGCACCACGCCACGCGGCACTTCCCGGCACACGGCGGCGATGATGACACTGTCTTCAAGGTGATCCTGGATGACCCAATGGCTGGAACGACCTGAACCTGAGCTCTGGTGGCTCTAATCCCAACCCTACTGGCCCAAATCCCAATCCAAATGACCCTGACACAACCCTAGTGGCCCTAACCCCAACCCTAGTGGCCCAAATCCAATTCTAGTGACCCTGACACAACCTTGCTGGCCCAAACCCCATCCCTGGTGGCCCAAATCCCAACCCTGCTGGCCCTTACCCAACCCTAATGGCCCAAACCCCAACCCTAGTGACCCTAAGTCAACCCTAGTGGCCCTAACCCCAACCCTAGTGGCCCAAATCCCAATCCTAATGACCCTGACACAACCCTGCTGGCCCAAACCCCATCTCTGGTGGGCCAAAACCCAACCCTAGTGGCCCAAATCCCAATCCTAATGACCCTGACACAACCCTGCTGGCCCAAACCCCAACCCTAGTGACCCTAAGCCAACCCTAGCGGCCCAAACCCCAACCCTAGTGACCCTAAGCCAACCCTAGCGGCCCTAACCCCAACCCTCATGGCCCTAACCCCAACACTAGTGGCCCAAATCCTAATCCTAATGACCCTGACATAACCCTGCTGGCTCAAACTCCAACCCTAATGACGATAATCCTAAAATTGATGACACAGACTCCAACCCTGATGACACTAACCCAACCCTAATGTCCCAAACTCCAACCCAAGCGGCCCTAATCCAACCCTAGTGGCCAAAACCCCAACCCTACTGAGCCAAGCCCCCAGCCAATGACCCCAAGCCAACCATCATGTCCCCAACCCAATGACCCCAACCTAGTGACCCCAATCCAACCATGATGATCCCAACCCCACTAATCCCACCCCAATGACTCAACACCAGTAATCCCAACCCACTAACCCGCTGACCCCGACCCAGAGACCCCAATAATCCCCACCTCAATGAACCTGACACCAGTGACTCCAACCCAACTCTGATGACCTCAACCTGAATAACCCCAGTGACCCCAATAACCCCAACCATGTTGACCCCAACCCAATGACTCCAACTCTGATGCCCCAAATGCACCATTCATGATGACCCCAATCTAATGACCCCATTCCAATAACCCCACTCCAGTAACAACAACCCAGTGACCCCAACACAATGATCCCATTCCGATGACCCCAATCCAACCACGATGATCCCACCCCCACTAACCACAACACAGTGATGCAATACCAATAATCCCAACTCACTGACCCCAACCTGATGACCCCAATAACCCCACCCCAGTGACCCTGACACCACTGACCCTGCAGGCATGGGCAGCAGAGACAGGGAAGTTCCTTGCGGGGCGGGACGAGCCGGATCCTGCCAAGTGGAAGGCAACGCTGCGCTGTGCCCTCAACAAGAGCCGCGAGTTCCGCCTGCGCTACGACGGCACCCGTGCTGTGCCGCCCCGGCCCTATAAGGTGTATGAGGTCTGTGGGGCCGACGGAGCAGGTATGGGGCTGGGGAGGGCTCGGTGTGGCGACATGGGGTCTGTGGGGTCCCAGCATTCCATAAGTGACGTGGGGTCTGTGGGGCTAAGCACCCTGCAGTGTGCCATCACCCTGTAAGGACCTGGCACCCCACAAGTCGCTATGGGTGCTGTAGGGTCTCAGCAGAGACCCCCGTTCTTCCCTTACAGACATGGTAACCGGGGATGACTTCAGCTGCGGTGGGGAGGAAGAGGAGGAGGAAGAGGATGTCAGCGAGGTACTGGCCCCTGCCATACATGTGGGGGTCCCCCACTCTACACTTGGGGGTCCCCTGCCCCACATTTGGGGGTCTCTCACTCCATAACCGCCTGCTCTCTCCCTGCAGCTGCAGAAACTGATGTCTCTGAGTATCGATGGTCAGCAGGGATATGGGGTGTCCTATAGGGGAATAATGGAGTGGGGGNGGGGGTTCCATGGTGGCATCTTGGTGGCTCCATGGTGAGATTGTGGTGGCATCTTGGGGGGCTCCATGGTGGGATTGTGGGTGCTTCCAGATGGCATCTCCGTGGCTTTATGGGGTCTTCATGGTTGCCGCACGGTGGCCTCGTGTCTCCCTTCCCCCTCCAGCCCCCCACCCCACCCTGTGGTGTCACTTCTCCTTTCCGTGGGGCATAGGGACCAGTTCCTCTTTCAGTCCCCATTTTTGTCATCATCCCCACCCTGTGTCCCCAGGGACGGCCGATGTCACTGTGTGAACCGTGTGACACTTTTGGGGTGGCAGGGTGTGAGGGGTGAGTGGAGGTGGCTGAGTGGGGTGGGACAGGTCACCCTAAAAAGCATATGTGGGGGGTGACCAGAGGTGACCATGGGTGACAGGTGACCATGGGTGTTGAGTGACCAGGGGTGACCAGAGGTGACCTTGGGTGTTGGGTGACTGGGAGTGATGATGGGTGACCAAAAGTGACAGGTGACCTTGGATGTTGAGTGACCATGGGTGACCAAAAGTGACTATGGGTGACCAAAAGTGACAGGTGACTGTGGATGTTGAGTGGCCAGGGGTGACCAGAGGTGCCCATGGGAGACCCTAAGTGGCAGGTGACCATGGGCAATAGGTGACCAGAGGTGACCAGAGGTGACCGTGGGTGACAGGTGACCGTGGGTGACCATTGGTGGCCATGGGTGACAGGTGACCATGGGTGCTGGGTGACTGGAAGTGACCATGGGTGACCATAAATGGCAGATGACAAGGGGGTTAGGTGACCATGGGCAATCAGAGGTGACCATGGGCGACAGATGACCATGAATGTTGGGTGATCATAGGTGACCAGACGTGACTATGGATGTAGGGTAACCATGAGTGACCAGAGGTTGTCATAGGTGACAATGAATAACAGATGACCATGGGTGACCATTGGTGGCTGTGAGTGACATGTGACCATGGTTGATAGGTGACCAGAAGTGACCACAGGTGACAGGTGACTATGAGTGATGGGTGACCAAAGGTGACCGTAAGTGACCAGTGGTGACCATAGGTGACTATGGGTGACCATAAATGACAGGTGACTGTGAGTGTTGGGTGACCAGAGATGACCAGAGGTGACCACAAGTGACAGATGACCACGAATGATGGGTGACCAGAAGTGACAACACCTATTGGATGACCACAAATACCCATCATTAACCACAGCATCTCCATGACTGCATCACACAGTTCCCCACGTGCCTCACCGTGTACCACACCGTGTCACCTCCTCATCACCACACGACCTCTCCTGGTTTCCCCTCCTGTCCTCGATGGCGTCCCCGGTGCCACGCCGTGTGCGCCTGCGCCCATGGTTGGTGGCCCAGGTGGACAGCGGGCGTTTCCCAGGGCTGCGCTGGGTGGACGCGCGGCGCCGGCTCTTTGTGGTCCCATGGCACCACGCCACGCGGCACTTCCCGGCACACGGCGGCGATGATGACACTGTCTTCAAGGTGATCCTGGATGACCCAATGGCTGGAACGACCTGAACCTGAGCTCTGGTGGCTCTAATCCCAACCCTACTGGCCCAAATCCCAATCCAAATGACCCTGACACAACCCTAGTGGCCCTAACCCCAACCCTAGTGGCCCAAATCCAATTCTAGTGACCCTGACACAACCTTGCTGGCCCAAACCCCATCCCTGGTGGCCCAAATCCCAACCCTGCTGGCCCTTACCCAACCCTAATGGCCCAAACCCCAACCCTAGTGACCCTAAGTCAACCCTAGTGGCCCTAACCCCAACCCTAGTGGCCCAAATCCCAATCCTAATGACCCTGACACAACCCTGCTGGCCCAAACCCCATCTCTGGTGGGCCAAAACCCAACCCTAGTGGCCCAAATCCCAATCCTAATGACCCTGACACAACCCTGCTGGCCCAAACCCCAACCCTAGTGACCCTAAGCCAACCCTAGCGGCCCAAACCCCAACCCTAGTGACCCTAAGCCAACCCTAGCGGCCCTAACCCCAACCCTCATGGCCCTAACCCCAACACTAGTGGCCCAAATCCTAATCCTAATGACCCTGACACAATCCTGCTGGCCCAAACCCCAACCCTAATGACCATAATCCTAAAATTGATGACACAAACTCCAACCCTGATGACACTAACCCAACCCTAATGTCCCAAACTCAAACCCAAGCGGCCCTAATCCAACCCTAGTGGCTCAAACCCCAACCCTACTGAGCCAAGCCCCAAACATAGTGTCCCTAACCCAACACTAGTAACCAAACTCCAACCCTAGTGACCCTAACCCCAAACCTAGTGGCCCAAACTTCAACCCTATTCGCCCTAAGTCAAGTCTAGTGGCCCAAACCCCAAACCTAATGCCCCAAACCCACTGACCCCACTGGCCCTAACCCAACTCTGATGACCCCTACCCCAATGAACCCCAACCCTGATGACCCCAGAAGCTCCAACCCAATGATCCCCATCCCAATAAGTCCATCCCCAATGACCAACCTTGATGACGCCAATGACCCCAACCCAACAACCCCAACCCAACCATCATGACTCCAACTCCATGACCCCAACACAGCCATCATGACCCCAACCCAATGACCCCAACTCAGTGACCCCAATCCAACCATGATGAGCCCACCCCCAGTAACCACAACCCAATGACCCCAACACTAATAATCCCAACTAACCCCACCTCAATGACCCCAAGTCGGATGACCCCAATAAACCCACCCCAATGATGCCAAGCCCACTAACCTCAATCCAGTGACCCCAAGCCAACCATCATGTCCCCAACCCAATGACCCCAACCTAATGACCCCAATCTAACCATGATGATCCCAACCCCACTAATCCCACCCCAATGACTCAATACCAGTAATCCCAACCCACTAACCCACTGACCCCAACCCAGAGACCCCAATAACCCCCACCTCAATGAACCTGACACCAGTGACTCCAACCCAACTCTGATGACCTCAACCCGAATAACCCCAGTGACCCCAATAACCCCAACCATGTTGACCCCAACCCAATGACTCCAACTCTGATGCCCCAAATGCACCATTCATGATGACCCCAATCTAATGACCCCATTCCAATAACCCCACTCCAGTAACAACAACCCAATGACCCCAACACAATGATCCCATTCCGATGACCCCAATCCAACCACGATGAACCCACCCCCACTAACCACAACACAGTGATGCAATACCAATAATCCCAACACACTGACCCCAACCTGATGACCCCAATAACCCCACCCCAGTGACCCTGACACCACTGACCCTGCAGGCATGGGCAGCAGAGACAGGGAAGTTCCTTGCGGGGCGGGACGAGCCGGATCCTGCCAAGTGGAAGGCAACGCTGCGCTGTGCCCTCAACAAGAGCCGCGAGTTCCGCCTGCGCTACGACGGCACCCGTGCTGTGCCGCCCCGGCCCTATAAGGTGTATGAGGTCTGTGGGGCCGACGGAGCAGGTATGGGGCTGGGGAGGGCTCGGTGTGGCGACATGGGGTCTGTGGGGTCCCAGCATTCCATAAGTGACGTGGGGTCTGTGGGGCTAAGCACCCTGCAGTGTGCCATCACCCTGTAAGGACCTGGCACCCCACAAGTCGCTATGGGTGCTGTAGGGTCTCAGCAGAGACCCCCGTTCTTCCCTTACAGACATGGTAACCGGGGATGACTTCAGCTGCGGTGGGGAGGAAGAGGAGGAGGAAGAGGATGTCAGCGAGGTACTGGCCCCTGCCATACATGTGGGGGTCCCCCACTCTACACTTGGGGGTCCCCTGCCCCACATTTGGGGGTCTCTCACTCCATAACCGCCTGCTCTCTCCCTGCAGCTGCAGAAACTGATGTCTCTGAGTATCGATGGTCAGCAGGGATATGGGGTGTCCTATAGGGGAATAATGGAGTGGGGGCATCCTATGGGGGAACAGTGGGGTGGGGACACCCTATGGAGGTCAGTGGGGTGGGAATGCTCCATGGAGTACAATGTGGTGAGAATGTCCCATGGGAGACAATGGGATTGGGGTACCCCGGAGGGGCAGTGAGGTTGGGGCACCCCATGGAGAGAAGTGGGGGGGTAGGAACCCCATGGGGGACAGTAAGTGGGGTAGGGGCTCCCCACAGATGGTCAGTGGAGTAGGGGAGGGCTGATGTGGGGCATCTCGTGGGGGGAAAACCCCATAGGGAGTCAATGGAGTGTGGATTCCCCATGGGGGGCAGTAGGGTTGGGGCACCCATAGGGGCAGTCAGTGGGGGTGGGGGCTCCCCACAGAGGATCAATGGAGTGAGGGGAGGGGTTGATGCGGGGCAGGCACCCTATGAAGTGTCTGTCTATGGGGTGGCAGTACCCTATGGGGAGCAGTGATGTAAGGGCTCCTCTGGCCGCCCCTTCACCCCACTGTTCCCCAGACTGTGAAATGGACCCGGTGCCCCCCTGGCCCAAGGAGCACCCCCCGTTCAGCAGCGCCGATGCCACAGTGCCCTTCATGCCTCCTGAGCTGCCCCCTGAGCTGACCCCACAGCTGACCCCGCAGCTGACCCCACAGCTGCCCCCCCCGGGCCCCCCAGCACTTCTGGAGCATGGCGTCCCCAACCTGCTGGCCAGCCCTCACCTGCTGCCCCGTAAGCACTGGGTGGGGGGATGGGGTGTGGGGTGGCTGTGGGGTGAGTGAATGTGCATATGGGGTGGCTGGACATGGATATGGGGTGGCCGTGGGATGGGAGGACGTGGGTATGGGGTGGGTGCATGTGGCTGTTGGTTGGCCATGGGGTGGTTGGACATGGATATGGGGTGGCCATAGGGTAGACTGGCAAAGATACTGGGGTGGCCATGGGGTAGTTGGATGTGGCTATGGGGTGGCCGTGGGGTGGTTGGATGTGGCTATGGGGTGGTTGATTTTGGGAATGGGGTGGCTGTGGGGTAAGTGGGTGTGAGGATGGGGTGGCCATGGGGTGGATGGGCAGAGGTGGCTGAATGTGGACATGGGATGGGTGGGTATGGGGTTGGGGGAATACAGGGTCACTGGCCATGTGGCTGGGGAGATGACACTAGGGTGGGTGGTCATGGGGTTGGGTGGCTGTGGGGTCGGGAAGGATATAGGGTCACTGGCTATGGGGTTGGGAGGCTGAGGGGTGGTTTACTGTGGGGTTGGTGTCACATGGGGTGGTTGGCTGTGGGGTCAGGTGGCTGTGGGGTCGTTGGCCATGAGGTTGAGGGAATGGCAATGGGGTGGATGGGCATGGAGCTCTGGGGATGTGGGGTGGTTGACTGTGGGGTCAAGGGGATATGGGGTCATAAGGTATGAGGTCGAGTGGATGATAATTGAGTGGGTGGGCATGGGGTTGGGTGGCTGCTGTGGGGTTGGGGAGATATATGGTCACTGGGCATGGGGGGATGACAATGGGAGTAGGTGGGCATGGAGCTGGATGGTTGTAGGGTGGGTGGACATGGGGTTGGGTGGCTGTGGGGTAGGTGAGCATGGAGTTGGGGGATGACAATGGGGTCACTGGACATGGGGTCAGAGGGATATGGGGTGGATGGCCATGGGGTCGGGGTGGGACTACGACACTGTTACCCATGGAGCTGCAGAGTTCCCCCACATAGAAGATCCCCCATCCCAACCCCACCAACCCCACCGACCCCGCAGTGACAGACCTGGAGCTGCGCTTCCACTACCGTGGGCGGCGGGTGAGCGCCCTGACTGTCAGCCACCCCCTGGGCTGCCGCCTGTCCCACGGGGGGTCCCTGCCCCCCACCCTGCAGCGCCCCGACCTGCTGGGACACCCCGAGCTCCAGCAGGTCCCCTTCCCCGACCCCGAGGGGATCCCGCACGACAAGCAGCGCCGCTACACCTGCACGTTGTTGGGGGCCATGGAGCGAGGGCTCCTCCTGGAGCTGGGGGGGCAGGACCTCTACGCCACCCGCCTCTGTCGCTGCAAAGTGTTTTGGGATGGGCCCTGCGCCCCACCCCAAGACCCCCACCTCGACCCCCGGCCCAACCCCATGGAGAGGGAGAGGAGGGTCCAAGTGTTCAGCCTCCAGCGGTTCCTTGATGGTGAGTGGCACTGGGGGCGGTGGGGAGAGTGTGGGGACGTTGGGTGGCACTGGGGACATCAAGGAGTCCATGGGGACATCAGGTGGCACTGAGGCTCACCATGAAAGGACATCAGGTGGCATTGGGGGACACCATGAATGGACCTTGGGTGGCCTTGGGGGACATCAGGTAGAACCAAGGAGTCCATGGGGATGTCAAGTGGCATTAGGGGACACCATGAAGGGACATCAGGTGGCATTGGAGAACATCATGGATCAATGGGGATGTCAGGTGGCACTGGAGGACATCAAGTAGCCTTAGGGACACCAGGAAGTCCATGGGGACGTTGTCAGGTGGCACTGAGGAACATCAGGTGGCCTTGGGGGACATTAGGTGGCACTGGGGACAATGGGGAGTCCATGAGGGCATGAGATGGCATCGGGAACATCAAGAAGTCCATAGGGACATCAGGTGGCGTTGGGGGACATCATGAAAGGATATCAGGTGGCACTGGGGACACCAAGGAGTCCATGGGGATATCAGGTGGCATGGGAGACATCAGGCGGCCTTGAGGGACACCAGAATCCATAGGGACAACATCAGGTGGCAGTGGGAACACCAAGGTGTCCATGGGGACATCAAATGGCATTGGGGGACACCATGAACGGACATCAGGTGGCACTGGGGACATCAGGAAGTCTATGGGGATGTCAGGAGGCTTTGGGGGACATCATTAGGTGGCACTGGGGGACATCAGAGAGTCAAAGGGGACATCGGGTGGCAGTGGGGACATCAGAGAGTCCATGGGGACATCGGGTGGCACATGATGACATCAAATGGCATTGGGGAACACTGAACAGCCAGTAGGGACATCAGGTGGCATTGGGGGGGACACTGGAGAGCACATGGGGACCTCAGGTGGCAATGGGGACATCAACCAGCACAGAGGGACACTCATCAGCCCATAGGGACATCAGGCGGCATGGGTGGTCTCTGGCTGATGGGGACATTGGTCAGTACTGGGTTGGGGGGAAGTGACATCAAGTGACACATTGGTACCCCCCAGGGCTCATCCTGTTCCAGAAGGGGCAGAGCCCAACGCCACCGCCCTTCGAGGTCTTCCTGTGCTTCGGGGAGGAGTGGCCCGACCACAGACCCAAGGAGAAGAAGCTCATCACCGTGCAGGTTGGGGGATGTAGTGGGGACATGGTGGGAACTTGTTGGGACACATGCTGGGGACACAATGGGGACATGAGGGGGACATGATGAGGATGTGCTGGGGACATGGAGGTGACACGTTGGGGACACAATGAGGATGAGCTGGGGACACAATGGGGACATGGTGGTGACACATCAAGGATGAGTTGGGGACCCAATGGGGACACGTTGGGGACATGGTGGTGACACGTCAGAGATGAGGTGGGGACCCAATGGGGACGTGTTGGGAACACACTAGGAACACATGGGGGACAGGGTGGTGACATGTCAGGGAAGATTTGGGTTGGGGACAGAATGGGGACACAATAAGGATGAGTTGGGGACATGGTGGTGACATGTCAGGGATGAGCTGGGGTCCCAATGGGGACATGATGGGAACACTATGAGGACCACCCCAGGGGCCACAGTGGGGGGCGTGATGGGGACATGGCAGTGATGCACTGGGGAACAGTTTAGGGACTCAGGGAAAGCACTGGGGACACAGCAAAGATGCAGTAAGAGATGTGGTGGGGCATGTGTTGGGGCTGCACTGGGGACATGTGTGATATGTGTCTCCCCCAGGTGGTGCCGGTGGCGGCACGGCTGCTGCTGGAGCTGTTCTCAGGGGAGCTGTCGTGGTCAGCAGACAGCGTCCCACTGCAGATCTCGCAGCCTGACCTGAAGGATGCTCTGGTGGAGCAGTTCAAGGAGCTGCACCGCCTGTGGCAGCAGCAGCAGCGCCCGGAAGCCGGCCCACGGCCCCCGCTGTGACACGGGGATGGGGAGAAAATGGGGTGTGTGGTCCTTCCTGGGGGGCAAGGAGGCTTTGGGGGCATCCTTGGTGTTAAGGGCATGGTGGAGCTCTGGGGACAGCTGGAGAACCACATCTAGAGCACCACCAGACCTAGAACACTGCCATAACCAGAGCGCTAAGTCTCCTGGAGCACATCTAGAACACATCTGGAGCACCACTAGACCTAGAGCATTGCCGTACCCAGAGTGCTGCCTCTTCTGGAGCACATCTGGAACACGCCTGGAGCACAACCAGACCTAGAACACTGACATACCCAGAGCATTGCTGCTCCTGGAACACATCTAGAGCACCGTCTGACCCAGAACATCGCCATACCTGGTCTGTAGCTGCTCCAGGAGCACATCTGGAACACGCATCTGGAGCACCACCAGACCCAGAACATCTCCATACCTGGATCTTCGCTGCTCCTGGAGCACCATATAAAAAAAAAATCACATCTGGAGCCCCACCATCTGTAGAACATCGTCATACCGGGATCACAGCTGCTCCTGGAGCGCCACATCTGGAACACCTGGAGCACATCTGGAGCCAGAACATCGCTATACCGAGATCACAGCTGCTCCTGGAGTGCCACATCTGGAACACAACACCTGGAGCACATCTGGAGCCAAAACATCGTTATACTGGGATCACAGCTGCTCCTGGAGTGCCACATCTGGAACACAACACCTGGAGCACATCTGGAGCCCCACCATCTGCAGAACATCGCCATACTGGGACCGCAGCTGCTCCTGGATCACATATCTGGAGCCGCCCCACCTCGACCCTCCCCCCCCCCCAAAAAAAAGCAGACAGGACCACCACGGGCTGGTTGGTTTTTGTTGTTGTTTTGTTTTTTGTTTTTTTTTTTTTAC
>JACDJE010000053.1:3819335-3832329 GCA_016647715.1 Pavo muticus
TCCCTCCCCAGCCCCAGCTGCAGTTCCGTACACCCCCTGCTCCCCCCCACTCCCCATACCTGTGTGACCAGGGGCTGCAGCAGCGCAGCAGAGCCCTTCCCCACGCAGCGCACGGCGAAGCGCAGGCAGCGGCAGCAGCGCTCCACGATGCGGTTATCGGCACTGTGCTTGTTCAGGGTCTCGGACAGCACGGGCCAGATCTGGGGGCAGAGGGTCGAGGTGACCCCCAGCACCCCACATCACCGCAGAGGGTGCTGCCAGGTCCCATCCCATGCTCACCTCCTGGATGACTTTTTGGCACGGGTGGATCTGCCCGTTCTCCACAATGGGGTTGGTGTGCCTGCAGGGAGCGGAGCAGGGTAAGTGCCTCTGAGCAATGGGGGTGTGATGGGAGGGGAAATGGGGATAGGAAGGGGACACAGTGCAGACAGGACAGGGTGGGGACATGGCAGGGACAGGATGGGGGTACAATCAGGACACAAACAAGACAGAATGAGGACACGACAGCAACATGACCGGGACTGAATGGGGACAAGACAGGGACAGAATGGTGACAGGATGAGGACAGGATAGGGATAACATGGGGACACGACTGGGATAGAATAGGGACACAACCAGTACAGTACGGAGACAATGTGTGGACACAACTGGAATGAAATGGGGACACAACTGGGACAGTACAGGGACTTTACCGGAACGGGATGGGGATGAGACAGAAACAGGACAGGACAGCATGAGGACAGGGACATGATGAGGATGGAATGGGGACAAGACAAGGACATAGCCAGGACAGAATGGGGGCAAGACTGGGTCATGAACAAGACAGGACGGAGACACAATCGGGACAGGACGAGGACACGACTGGGACACAATGGGGACATGACTGGGACACATCCAGGATACAACTGGGACATGATGGAAACACAACCAGGATGGAATGGGGACACAACTGGGACAAGACCAGAACGTGATGGGGACACTACTGGGACACGGTGGGAGTAGGATGGTGGCACAACAGGGATAAGAACATCTCAGACCTGAAGATGACGGCGAGGCGATCCAGGGGCACAGTGGGGTCGGAGGAGAGCCCATTGCTCGGCTCCTGTGAGAGCAGCTGCAAAGAGGGTACACAGGAGGAAGGGGGGATCAGTGGCATCGTCCCCACGGCAGCCCCACGCAGGGGGATGTCCACACAGAAATGTCAGTGCCATGTGGGGACAGATCCCAGCCCAGCACTGTGGCCATACCTTCTTCAGGGCGAGCACTTGCACAGCGCACAGCTCGCTCAGGCACTCAGCGATCTTCTCCAGGGGCAGCCTGGCGAGGACCAACGCCGTCCCTGCAAGACAAAAGGCATGGGTCCGACCCCAAAGCAGCCTCGTGAGGAAGGGGACAGTGTTTTGGGGTGGGGGGCAGCAGAGCCAACGCTGTTTGTATTGCTACGTGAGCAGAAAAACACTATTTTGCCTCTTAAGCCACACACTCCTTCCATACAGTTCCCTCTGCACAAGCCCCATGGCTGCCCCGTTATTAGGACTGTTTCTACAAAGCAAGACAAACCCAAAGGCATCAGGGACCCCAATGCAGTGAGAAGCACATGAAGCCATCAGGTTTGTCAATGCAGCAGGAAGATCCCAAACCCGCTGCAGATCCCAGAGTGAGAAGCACCAGAGCCCATTGGGGATCCCAACACAACAAGAAGGGAACAGACCTTCCGTCCCAGAACTGTCTGGGGTGGAGGGGACCTTCAAATCTACAATGGTTTGGGGTGGAAGAGACCTTCAATCCCAGAACTGTTTGAGATGGAAGGGACCTCCAGTCCCACAAAGGTTTGAGGTGGAAGGGACTCTACAGACCTTACAGTCCCAACCCCTGCCATGGACAGGGACACCTCCTACAGCCGTGGGATCATGGAAGAGACCTTGAAGGGCATCATATCCCACCACTCACCTGGCACTGCCCAGCCCACCGCCGGGCCATGTCCCCATGCACCACGTCCACGAGTCCCTTCAGTCCCTCCAGGGCTGGGGATGCAGCTCCTGCCCTAGGCTGCCATCCCAGTGCTTCACAACCCTCCCAAAGCAGGAATTTTTCCTTACACCCAAACTACCCCCCTCCTAGCACAACCTGAGGCCATTTCCTCATGTCCCATCCCTCACAGCTAGGGAGAAGAAAGATGCAACCAACTGGATGCAGCCCCATCGGCCACCAGCCAACACAGTCCTGTTGGCCACCACCCAACGCAGCCTCATTGGTCAGCTGGACACAGACCAATTGACCACCACCCAACATGGCCCCACTGACCAACTGGATGCAGTCCCATTGACCAACTGGACATGGCCCCACCGACCACCATCCAGTGTGGGCCCACTGACCAACTGGATGCAGTTCTGTTGACCACCACCCAACACAGCCCTGCTGACCAATTGGACAGAACCCCATTGACCACCACCCAACACGTCCCCCGTTGACCATCAGGATACAGCCCCACTGACCACCACTCAACATGGCTCCATTGACCAAGTGGGCACAGTCCCATTGTGGTCCTGTTGACCAACTGGATGTGTCCCCACTGACCACCACCTAACATGGCCCCACTGACCAACTGGACACAGCCCCATTGATCACCATGCATCATTTCCCCATTGACCAACTGGATGTGGCCCCATTGACCATTACCCAATGAGGCCCCATTGACCAACTGGATGTGGCCCCACTGACCATTACCCAATGAGACCCTGTTGACCAACTGGATGTGGCCCCATTGACCATTACCCAATGAGGCCCCGTGACCAACTGGATGTTGCCCCATTGACCACCATCCAACACGGCCCTACTGAGCAACTGGATGTGGCCCCACTGACCATTACTCAATGAGGCCTCGTTGACCAACTGGATGTTGCCCCACTGACCATTACTGAATGAGGCTCCATTGACCAACTGGATGTTGCCCCATTAACCATTACCCAGTGAGGGCCCGTTGACCAACTGGACACAGCCCCACTGACCATTACTGGATGAGGCCCCGCTGACCAACTGGACACAGCCACACAGCCACACTAACCATTACCCAATGAGTCCCCTGTTGACCAACTGGATGTTGCCCCATTGACCACCATCCAACATGGCCCCACTGACCAACTGGACACAGCGCATTGATGCAGCCCATCCAGAGCCTGACTCGGCCCAGTCAAGGCCCCTTCCTGCCTCACTCACCCTTGAGGAGCCCAACTGCAGCCTCAGGAGACAGTGTGAAGGAGTCGAGGGAGCGGGCGATCTCCAGCAGCCCGGTGAAGTGTTGCGCCATGTGGTCACGGCACACCGAGCAGATGTTGTGGATGGCCTTGGCTGCAGCCGAAGCCAACCGCCGGTCGCACAGCCCCTTCATCAGGTAGCCCAGCACAGGGTCTGTGGAGGGGGAAAAACCACGGGGTGAGTGCAGGGAGTGGGGAAGGGAGCGAGGGAGGGGGTCGCCGGGAGGGACTCACCCAGGAACTGTGGGTTCCTGTCCACCACCTCGCTCATCTCACCCACCAGCTCGATGCTGGTGTAGCGCACAGCTGTGTGCACCGTCTCAGGGAGCCGCACCACTCCCTCCAGAACCTCCACCAGCGTCGGGTTGTTCTCCCTGCAGGATGAGGTGAGTGGATTAGGATGAGGCAGAAGGTTGAGGACAAGGCAGAGGGATTAGTGGGGTCCTGACCCCCTGACTCCACAAAGATCCCCCCGCACATGGCAGCCAGCACTGGCACCAAAAAGTGGAGCAGCCCTGGTGGGAACAGAATCACACAGCTGCCTAGGTTGGAAATGAAGTCACAGAACATCCCAGTTTGGGAAGGGAATCCCAGCTTGTGAAGGGAATCAGAGCATCTTGGGTTGGGAATGGAGTCACAGAAGGTCCAAGGTTGGGAACAGAGACACAGAACATCTCCAGTTTGGGAACAGCACAATAATATATCTTGGACTGGGGACAGAATCACAGAATATCCCAAGAATGGAATCAGAGAGTACCTCGAGTTGGAAATGGAATCTCCAAATGTATCTGGGAATCACAGAACGTTCCCCAGTTCGGAAACGGAATCACAAAACATTCCCCAGTTTGGAAATGGAATTACAGAATGTTCCCAGTTTCAGAAATCAGATCACAGAGGATCCCCAGTTTGGAAATAGTACCCACAAACTTTACAAAGACCCCCAGCAGCACTCACTGGTCAACGCTCTTGGCGATGGAGGCCATGATGAAGAGGACAGCCTCCGTCACCTCCCAGGGTGGATTGCCATCCTTCAGCGTCGCATAGAGCTGCAAGAGGGAGAAAACAAGTCAATAAAAAAAGCCCCAAAATCACCAATCTCACCCCAAAACAGCAGCATCCCTGCTGAGCCCACTGTTTTGGGACCCTGTATCTCTGCCTGCACGGTTTGGAGCACAGGGAGGTAACGCAGACCCACCTGTGCAAAGCACTCCACAGAGCCCACCAGGAAGATGAGGTCCTTGACCAGGTCTGAGACGCGCATCCGGAACTCACCGAAGTCGTCCGTCTCCTCTGGGACACCCTCCTGGGATAGAAGGGATGGGGAGAACAAAATGGGAAGAGGAAAAAGGGTGGGAAGGGAGGAGGAGCCCCCAGCCTCCAACAAGGCGTGTGCCAGCAGAAAAACCTCTGGGAGGACGCAGAGGAGCACGTCTCAATGTGGGAAATACCGCGGGGAAGTGGGACGGGGTCCAGAGGAAAAGCAGCAAGTGGAAGACAGAAAATGCCACAAAAAATGTGGCCTTACGTGGTCTGAGTCGAGCTGGCAGTGCCGGGCCAGTGCGTGCAGCAGGCGTTGGATGTAGGCTTTGAAGATGCTATGGATGACAGCGTCCTCAGTCTTGTACAGGTGCTCCCCCAGGCGGTACCAGAAGTTAAAGGAGATTTCGACCACCTGGATAGGAAGGGAGGAGAGAAATTTGGGGTTTGTTATCAACAGTACCTGCAGGGCTTCCCATATAGGGTCTCTGAGGGTTTATGGGGTTGTGGATTTCCATCGGCACTGCTGCTTCTTCCACCCATAGCAAAACACTGAGTGGTTCCTGCAGCTTCGTCAATCTCCTTGTCAATTAAAAAGGGGTTTTAAACCCAGAGATCATCAAAAATTCATCCCCTACAAGAAGGATGGGGTGGGATGGCATGGGATGCCACAGGATGGGATGGCACAGGATGGAGGATGGAGAAGTGATCTGCCTTAAAAGACAGTTAGGATGGAAAGAGTTACCTACCCTACAAGAAGGATGGGATGGGATGGGACGGGATGGGATGGAGGAGTGACTTGCCTTAGAAGAAAGGTAGGATGGAAAGGCTTACCTGCCCTACAAGAAGGACGGGATGGGACAGGAAGGGATGGGATGGAGGAGTGACTTGCCTTACAAAAAGGATGGGATGGAAACAGTGACCTACCCTACAAGAAGGATGGGATGGGATGGGGTGGAGGAGTGACCTGCCTTACAAAAAGGATGAGGTGGAGTTACCTAACCTACAAGAAGGATGAGAAGGGAGGAGTGACCTACCCTACAAGAAAGACAGGATGAGATAGAAGAAGTGACCTGCCCTATAAAAAGGATGGGATAAGCTGAATGACCTGCCCCAAAGGAAGGCCAGGATGAATCTGCTCTCTAAGGAAGGACAAAAGGAGTTGGGTCTCATCATCCTGGAGAAGACGAGGCTCAACGAGACCTCATCGCAGCATCCCCAGGACTTAAAGGGTGGCCATGAGGAGGATGGAGCTCTCCTCACAAGGACAACCAATGAAGAAGACGAGGGACAAGGAGGGGCCGACCCCGAGCCCACCTCGTACTGTGGGTGCCCTGCACAGATCAGCAGCAGCTCCAGCGTCCGCAGGTCACCCAGCCCCTGGCCCGGCGTGCAGACGATCTTGTCCAGGAAGGTCTCGCAGAGCTCAGTGAACACGCGGCAGTAGTTGAGCACCCTGAGGAGGTAAAGCAAGGTGTGAGTCAGGGGGATGGTCCACGGGGAGCATGGAGTGGGCTGTGAGGGCAACGCGCCCCAGAATCCATTTCAGACCACGGGATGCCACCAACTGTTTGAGCGTCCCATCGACGCAACCAACCCAAAGTGCCCTGGGAAGGAGCAATGGTCCCAAATCAACCCCAAATCCCCCATGATCCCAAAGACAAATCAACCCAAAGTGCCTCAGGAAGGAGCAATCTTCCCAAATACAAACACAATACCCTCAACAAATCAACCCAAGGAAGGAGTGATGAACCCAAAACACACAACTAATTTATAAATCAACCCAATATGCTCCAGGAAGGAGCAATAATCCCAAGACAAAAAGGTAAATGCATAATCTCTGACACTCTGGAGTGGAAGATTCTTTCCACCTCAAACCCTCCTGAAATTGAAGGCCCCTTCTACCCCAAACCAGTCTATGAAGGAGATTTTGGGTTTGTGACCTGCCTCTGTGCCTGCTGAGCTGCTTCAAGCTCAAAACGCGGGGAGGAGATGTTTGGAAACCATGGATCCATGGGAAGACAAGGTGAGAAAAAGGAGGAGGAAAAGAAAAAAGGGTTGGGAACTTCTTGTTGTGTTGGAATCCCCAATGGGTTTGGGATCTTCTTGGATTGGGATCGCCAGTGGGTTCAGGGGCATCTTGCTGGGATCCCCAATGGGCTTGGGATCTTCTTGTTGTGCTGGGATCCCCAATGGGCTTGGGATCTTCCTGTTGTGTTGGGATCCCCAATGAGTTTGGGATCCCCAGCGGCTTCAAGTGCTTCTTGTTGCATTTGGATCCCCAACAGCTTCAGATGCTTCTTGTTGCACTGAGATCCCGCATGGGTTTGGGATCCCCAGTGGGTCTGGGATCTTCCTGTTGTGCTGAGATCCCAGTGGGCTTGGGATCTTGTCACATTTGGATCCCCCATGAGTTTGGGATCTTTTTGTGTTGAGATCTCCAGTGGTTTCCAGATCTTCTTGTGTTGGGATTCCCAGTGGGTTTGGGATCTCCAACAGTTTCGGGATCTTCTTGTTGTGTTGGGATTCCCAGTGGGTTTGGGATTCCCTTGTAGTGTTGGGATACCCAGTGGGTTTGAGATCCCCAACAGCTTCAGGTGCTTTTTGCTTTGGAGAAAACATCTTAAAATATGGGAAACTCAGCTGCTTGGAACTCAGAACACAGGGAAGAGATTTTTGGAACCACAGAACCACGGACAGAACACAAAGGTGAGAAAGGAGGGAAAAACCCAGATACAGCAAATACCCAGAATAACCGCATCAGAGAGCACAGCAGCCAACTCCTGCTGCTCCAGCCATGGTCACTCACTTGTCCAGGTCCTCCCGTGCCACGGCCATGTGGTAGGCACTCTCGAGGGTGAGGACCCCCTGGAAGAGCTGCAGGGCCAGGGGCAAGTTGGTCTCCACATTCTCAATGGCGTAGAGTGCCGAGCAGACACAGTCCGAGGCAGCCTCATGCAGGTTGGAGGAGGTCTTGTCTTGTTGCTGCAAGGAGGAGGAGGAGGAAAAAGGGAGGATGGGTTTGGGGGAATGAGACAGATCTGTAAGCTTTGTTGGCACACGGGGCAGCCCAGAGCACTGCAGGACATGCATTTGTGCAGCATGAGCGTTGTCTGCTCCTTCTCCTGCTGAACAGGAGCTCCTGTTTGCATTCGTCCTTTGTTTAATTTGCACCACGGAACAGATGCAAACGAGCTTCCTGTTAACGAGGGGAGGAAGCGATACAACATGGGGCTGCAGCTCCAGAAAATGTCAGAATCCCTTTGCTGCTGGTGTTCTGCCACGTGCATAAAAGCACAGAAGCCCCTTTGGAATTAAGCAATAAAAGTGTCAGCAAGGGAATTAAATTTCCTGCTGAAAACCTGGAGGATTTTCAGCATTGATTTCAGTGCTGAGCAAATGCAGTTTGTTCAAAGGAGAACAGAGAGGAAGAAAATGCATTTCTCTCCTTCCCAAGGAATACAGACAACTCCTAAAACCAAAAGCAACCCCAAAACTTCAATTCACGACGATGGCAAATCGATGACCAAGGTGCAAACTTGGCCATGGTGGTGACCCCCAGGCAGGCTGGAAATGGCATTCCTCAGCCACGCCACCCTCAAAAAATGGGAGCCCAGAGCGTTCCCACCCAACGCAGGGGATGGAGCTGTAGGAAGAGAAGCAGCACCAGATGGATTTAAGAGCAACACAGGAGCAGGGATACTCACCAGCACCTCAAAAAGGAGAGACAGCAGCTTGCTGTTGGCCATGAAGGTGCTGTCCAGGACCCCCAGGTTGAACCAGCTCCCCAGGCACCGGAAGATTTTGATGAGCATCTTCTCATCGTTGCCTGCTTTCTCCACACACGTCATCTACATCAAAATGAGAACCACTTACAGCACCCACATGATTTGGGAAAATGAGGATGGAAAGGACATCCATCCTGGAGACTCTGCAGGGTGACCTTCATGTCCCCCAAGGGATGCAGGGTTTGGGTTTGGGGTGGTGCTGTGCAGAGCTGGGAGTTAGACTCAGCAATCCTCATGGGTCCCTTCCAACTTGGGATATTCTATGGTTCGATGATTCTAGGATCCTAAGGCACCCAAAAGGCCAGGCTGGGCTTCCAGAGATCCTCACTGGGCTCATAAATTCCAAAGGCAGATTTTGCACTTCAGCCCAGCCCATCACTGGACCCACAGCCATGAGATTAAGGACATTTATCTGTACTCAAACACTGAGAGCCAGAAGACAAATAGGTGAATGGTTTGGGACTTCCAATCCCACAATGGTTTGGGGTGAAGGGGACCTTCCATCCCAGAATGGTTTGCTGTGGAAGGGATCTCCAATCCCACAATGGTTTGGTGTGGAAGGGACCTCCAATCCCACAATAGCTTGGGGTGAAGGGGACCTTCCATCCCACAATGGTTTGGTGTGGAATGGACCTCCAATCCCACAACGGTTTGGGGTGAAGGGGACCTTCCATCCCAAAATGGTTTGGTGTGGAAGTGAACACTCCAATGCCAGAACTGTTTGGGATGGAAGGTACCATAATCCCAGCAGAGTTTGGGGTGGAAGCGACCTTCCATCCCAGAACTTTTTGGGGTGGAAGGGAAACTGTACCAGAAGGAGACCCAATGGAGAATGTTCCACTGCACATGCCCTTACCAGCAGAGAGACAACAGTGCTGGAGTAGTAGGCCAAGTCCTCGATGATCTCGGTGCGGCGGTTGGCCCCGATGCGCAGCGAGCGGCTGTGCACCTCCTCGGGCAGCACCGTGAGGATTTCCAGCAGGAAGGGCAGTGAGGTGACATCATTGCTATACCTGGAAGCAAGCGGAGCACGGAGAGCACGTGGGCAGGGGGCAGAAAAGCAGATATGGAAATCCTAAATGCTGTCACATGACAGCACATGACAGAAGCTCCTCATTACTGACTGAGCCACAGAAACACCCCCATTGCTGCCACGTGTCTTTTTGGACCACAAGGGTCTGCCCACCAACAGACACAAACTATCACTTACTTTTCGACCAGCGTCTGCACGCAGCCCTTCCAAGAAGCCATCTGCAGGGCGAGGTCTGCTATTGCTAAAGCGAGCTGGGAAGGAGAGAAAACACAGCTTGGAGTGGAGATGCAAAACCCTCAAACGTCCCTCACTGTGGCGTGTTTGTGGCAAAGCTGCAGCAGCAATGCCCTCTCTGCTCCCCAGCCATCTCATCTTACTGAGCACCTCCTTCCCAGCTCTGGAGGGGCATTCCCAGCCAGCTGGCAGGAGGAGCTCTGCAAGCTCCCTTCCTTCAGCTTGCTGTCCGTGTTCCAATAATACTGGGGGAAAAATGAGCTCAGGTTTGGCATCCCAACCACCCTGCTGTGTGGCTGATGCAGGCTCGGTGCCCCACGCTTGGCGCTGGGTTATTTAAAGCCTTGGCCGGGCCGCACAGCACTGCTGAGATTTGGGATAATGGGATGGGAGGGGTTTCCCAGAACACAACAGTGTCCACAGGGGATACAGAAATCAAATCAACAGGAACAAAGTATTGATCAGTTTAAATACAGTTATCAAATGGAGGCAGGGAATAGCATCCTGTGCTTGGCAGCATGGCACCAGTGTTCTCCGCTCTCCTTGCTCTACGATGGAGGAAAAGCAGCCAAGGAGACCTCGGGAAGAGCTTTGGTGGAAAAAATCAGCAGCACCTGCTCCAGGGGAAGCCCTAACCACACTGGAAGCAGCCCCAGAGCCTCCCCCTACCTGGGTGACGATGACCGGTGAGAGGTCCTTCAAGTTCTGGATGTGGGACAGCAAAGAATCACGCAGGGACGCGTGCGAGTCGGTGGGGAGCTCATAAAACGAGGTCTGGATCTTCATCTTCATGGTCTGTGCTGCGAAGTAGCACGACTCCACATCCTGCCTGATCTGCAGGAGCTGGTCTGAGATCTCCCAGGCGTGCACCTGCGGGTGAAGGCAGATTCCTAAAGATTCAAACACAGCTCCTCATCCCCTGCACCAACACTGTTAGCACCACAGTGAGCTCCTCATCATCAAATATTGGGCTACTGAACACTGGACCACAGGGGCTGAGGCTGACAGTGGCACCCAACTGGAGTGCCAGTTTTCATTTCAGTGAAATTGCTTAAAAAGTAAAGCTTTGTTCCTCTGAAACCCACCTTTCTTTCCCTCAGCCCCAACAGCTCCCTGGATCACATTTCCCATCGCTGCACGCACCAGACACAGTCCCAAAGGGTTTGGCCGATGGGAAGTAAGGCTGGAAAGTGGTGGATCCATCATGGAACTGGGGAATGGTTCAGGCTAGATGGGACCCTGCAGCCCCTCAGTGGTTTGGGTGGAAGGGGCCTTCAAGCCCACCATGTTCCAAACCCTCTCAATGCCAACCCTAACACACTAACTCTAATCCTAAAATGCTAACTCTAATGCTAAACCAAAGATCCTAACCCTAACCCTAAACCCCTAACTGCATATTGAAAATGAAGGCTCATTCCTCCCTATCCCCCGACTCGGCTCTGTCACTGATCCACATCGTCCCAGAGCCCGTGTGACGATTTCTTCCACTTCATGATCCCACCCTGGGCTTCAAAAATGACTTTGGGCTGCAAAACCTGAACAGCAAAAGGAGCACAAACCGGGACGCCAACTCCAGCGCTGAAGATGGGTGTTGAAGGTGATGAGAAGCACTATAACAACAAAGATGGGTGCCCCAACAAAGACCAAGGCCCTAACAAAGATCACCACCTGAACAAAGACCACTGCCAAACAAAGACAGGTGCCAAAGACCACGATTCAAATGAAGACCAAGACCCTAACGAAGACCACCACCCTAACAAAGAGGACCACCGCTCTCAGGGTGCGCCCAACTTTCAGAGATCAATCCCAACAGCAGAGCTGAAAGTGCACCTTAAAAAGAACCTTAATGGTCCCATGATTTTGCATCCCTGTTTCAGGCAGGAGCTCAGCCCCGTGCTCCACACCGTGGTGGCACAGCCCCATGTCACCATCCACCTGTAGGGTTTCACTGTGGGGATGATCAGTGTCACGGTGCTGAACACGGGGTCGGTTGCTCTGATGCAGCTGCTGTCTGGGGAAGTACCCAGATGTTATTTCCAGCATGCTTTGAGTGGCAGATTTGGGGTTTTTTAAGGTTAATTCAGGGTTACCCTTCTACCTTGCACTTCCACACTGTTCTCATTTCATTAGCTTTAGGAATAGAGCCAA
Organism: Pavo muticus; assembly: GCA_016647715.1. Lineage (NCBI taxonomy): Eukaryota > Metazoa > Chordata > Aves > Galliformes > Phasianidae > Pavo > Pavo muticus. The sequence continues at coordinate 3,831,050 of JACDJE010000053.1, forward strand.
GGAGCACCGTATCAGAACGAGCCATCAACACAAGCCCTGCCTGGCTCCCACCTATCACTAAGCCAAAAATCCACTTCAAAGCACATCCACACTGCACCAAACCATCACTAAAAACCAACCGTGCTCGCTGCTCTACGCACAGCAGCAGCCACAAAATGCTCACTTGGAGCTCAGTTATATCCATGGGACATCCATGAAGCAGGAGGACAGCAAAGGCATTTGGGTTTTCCATCTTCTCCCCAAAGCCCACGGCCCCACATGCTCTGCAGGTCAATCTCCACACGGCTCTGGTGCTGCCAACCCGGAGCACCAGAGAAGAACTAACGTGAGATGGTCTCTAACGGGCACCCAGTGCCAGGATCTCGGCACCAGCTCAGCCTGGCCTCGGACACCTGACCCTGTGGGGATACCATGGCCACTCCAGAGAGCACCTGAGGAGCACCAGGATACTCCTGAGGGGCACTGAGAACCTCCTACAGTCACTGGGACACTCCTAAGGGAAGCTGTGGGGGGCACCGAGTCCATACCAGAAGTACCAGGTATGTCGTGGGGGGCACTATAGATCTTCAGGGGGCACTGGTGCCATTCCAGGAGCACCAGGACACTTCTGGGGGGTTCTACGGCCATACTCAGAGCAGAGGGAGTGTCCTGGGGTGCACTGGGGGTGTCCAGAAAGGAATTGAGGACCTCTTGGGCGGTACCAAGGCCATTCCAGGGGCACCAGGGTTCTCCTGGCAGGCACCAAGGCTGTATCAGGAACTCGGGGGAGCTACTGGGGTCACCACGACATTCCTGGGTGACACCATGGAAGCACTGGGCACCATCAAGACTGTACCAGGAGAACTGGGGATCTCTTAGGGGATACTGGGAAACTCTTAAAGGGCACTGGGACACTCCTCGGGGCATCAGAGCAATACCAAGAGCTCCAGGGACCTCCTGGAGGGCATCGGGACCCCCTGGGGGGCACCAGGACTGTATCAGGAGCATCAGGAACCCTCCTGGGGGGAATGAAGGAAGTCCTGGGGGACACCGAGCCACTCCTGGAGGGCACTGGGACGCCCCCGAGGGGAATCACGGCCATGCTAGGAGCACAGAGGATCTCCTGGGGGGCACCGGGGACCTCTTGGGGGGGGTCCGGAACACTCCTGGGAGCACTGAGTCTCTCCTAGGAGGGTACCGGGACATTCCTGAGGGAGAACCGGAACCACCTCGGAGCCACTCCCCACACCACCCCACCCCTCTCGCCTTCGAGAACCGTTGCCTCCCCAGCCCCAACTCCC
>JACDJE010000053.1:3843620-3878638 GCA_016647715.1 Pavo muticus
CTGTGGGGCTGGAGATCTCATAGGGGCTTTCCCATGGAGAGGGGCGAAGTTCTGCTGCTTGAAAGGTCGGCCCGGGGAAGGTGGGAAGTGGCACGGCGTGACTTCCTCCTCGCCTTCCTCCTCACCTCTCCTTCCTCCTCTTCTTCCTCCTCGCCTTCCTCCTCACCTACCTCCTTTCCTTCCTCCTCACCTCTCTCTCCTCCTCACCTTCTTCCTCTCCTTCCTCCTCTCCTCTCCTTCCTCCTCATCTTCCTCCTCATCTTCCTCCTCTTCTTCCTCCTCTTCTTCCTCCTCTTCTTCCTCCTCTTCTTCCTCCTCTTCTTCCTCCTTGTCTTCCTCCTCTTCTTCCTCCTCTTCTTCCTCTTTACCTTCCTCCTCACCTTCCTTCTCACCTCCCTCCTTGCCTTCCTCCTTTCCTCTTCTCTCTCCTCTCCTTCCTCCTCTCCTTCCTCTTCACCTCCCTCCTCTCCTCACCTTCCTCCTCTCCTTCCCCTCTACCTTCCTCTTCCCCTTCCTCCTTGCCTTCCTCTTCTCCCTTCTCTCCTTCCTCCTCACCTCTCTCATGTCCTCACCTTCCTCTTCATCTTCCTCCTCTCCTTCCGCCTCATCTTCCTCCTCTTCTTCCTCCTCCTCTCCCCTCCTCTCCTCTCCTCTCCTCTTCCCTCCTTCCTCCTCTCCTTCTCCTTCTCCTTCTCCTTCTCCTTCTCCTTCTCCTTCTCCTCTCCCCTCCTCTTCTCCTTCCCTTCCCCCTTCTCTCCCCATGACTTCCCCTCTCCCTGCAGAACGAGGTGCAGAACATCAAGTTCAACAGCTCAGGGCAGTGCGAGGCGCCGCTGGTGCGCACGGACAACCCCAAGAGCTGGTATGAGGATGTGGAGGGCTGCGGAATCCAGTGCCAGAACCCGCTCTTCACCGAGACAGAGCACCGTGAGATGCACGTCTACATCGCCGCCTTCAGCTCCGTCACCATCTTCTGCACCTTCTTCACCCTGGTGAGCCGTGCAGCTGAGAGACACCACACATGGCTGGGCCCAAAAGGAGAGTGGTCACCAATGTCCCTGTCCCAACCTAGGCCACCTTTGTTGCTGACTGGAGGAACTCCAACCGCTACCCTGCCGTCATCCTCTTCTACGTCAACGCCTGCTTCTTTGTGGGCAGCATCGGCTGGCTGGCGCAGTTCATGGATGGCGCCCGAAATGAGATCGTGTGCCGTGCCGACGGCACCATGAGGCTGGGAGAGCCCACGTACGTGTCACCATCGTCCCCAACCCAGGAGGTGTCCTTGGGAGGGTTCTTGGGGTTTTAGATCAAGAGGTGCCCCTGAGCCTAGGGGAGTTCTTGGGGTTCCAGGGTAAGAGATGTCCCCAGGACTAAGGGACATTTTTGGGGCTTGGGGACAAGAGGTGTCCCCAGGATCTAAGGTGGTTCTTGGAACCTCTGGGTCAGAGGTGTCTCCAGGAAGAGCTTAGGGGTTTTAGAGCTGGAGTTGTTCTCAGGAGCTAGGAAGGTTCTTCCACCAACGGGACAAGAGGTGTCCACAGGAGGGTTCTGAGGGCTCCAGCACAAGAGATGTTTCCAGGAACAGGGAGAGTTCTTGGGGCTTAGGGGCAAGAGGTGTCCCCAAAAGCAAGTAAGGTCCTCAGTGCTCTGGGGAACTGCAGGGCTCTTGGAACATAGGGATGCTCCACTTGTAGGGCAGGAGGGCCCCCGTGTCCCCTCCCAGTGGCCAATGGCACCCCTGTCTTGCTCCCCATAGCTCCAACGAGACGCTCTCCTGTGTCATCATCTTTGTCATCGTCTACTACTCGCTGATGTCAGGCGTCATCTGGTTTGTCATGCTGACCTACGCCTGGCACACGTCCTTCAAGGCACTGGGCACCACCTACCAGCCACTGCTGGGCAAGACTTCCTACTTCCACCTCATCACCTGGTCCATCCCTTTTGTGCTCACCGTGGCCATCCTGGCTGTGGCACAGGTAAAGGGGCTGCAAGCCCACCTTCCCCCCATATCCCTACTTGCTCAGGTGGATGCAGCCAGGTGACATCCCCATCTCACCAGGTGGATGGTGACTCTGTCAGCGGTATCTGCTTTGTGGGTTACAAGAACTATCGCTACCGTGCCGGCTTCGTCCTGGCACCCATCGGGCTAGTCCTCATCGTAGGCGGCTATTTCCTCATCCGGGGTAGGTGTGGGCACACTGTGGGGATGGGGGCAGTGTGGGTGTCCTCACCTCTGACCAATGTGTCCCTACACCACAGGGGTCATGACGCTCTTCTCCATCAAAAGCAACCACCCAGGGCTGCTGAGCGAGAAGGCGGCCAGCAAGATCAACGAGACCATGCTGCGGCTGGGTGAGGGCAGCCCCAGCAGCGCCAGTTCTGTGGGAGCTGGGGTGGGGATGGGGATGTTTGTCCCATGGATGCAGACATCCCTGTCCCACATCTCAGCACCAAGAGGCAAAGTTGTATTGTTGATGATATCATTGGAGCTCAACTCAGCCAGGAATGTCCAACTTCTCTTCCAGGCATCTTCGGGTTCTTGGCCTTTGGCTTCGTCTTCATCACTTTTGGCTGCCACTTCTACGACTTCTTCAACCAGGCAGAGTGGGAGCGAAGCTTTCGGGAATATGTCCTGTGAGTGGGACAGGGACAGTGAGCAGGGGATGTATTAAGTGACTTATTTTGAACCCTGTGTCCCCCAAGAGGGGACCACATTCCCTGCTGAGGATGCTGGGCATGGCTGGGTGTCCCCTTCACTCGTGTCTGTCCACACAGGTGCGAGGCCAACGTGACCATCGCCACGCAGACCAACAAACCCATCCCAGAGTGTGAGATCAAGAACCGTCCAAGCCTGCTGGTGGAGAAGATCAACCTCTTTGCCATGTTTGGCACCGGCATCTCCATGAGCACCTGGGTCTGGACCAAGGCCACCCTGCTCATCTGGAAGCGCACCTGGTGCAGGTGGGACCCCGGGATGTCACTCCAGCTGCCACCCAGTGTCCCATGGGGATATCACCCCAGCTCTGTGCCACATCCAACGTCTAGAGATGTTGGAGGTCATGTTTAGTATTTTGGCCATTGGGTCAATGAGTTGTGGGGTCACTAGGTTTCAAGGATGGGTTATGGGGTGGCATGTCCCACAGGGTATGTCCTGGTTGTAGGATAATGTCCCATTAGGTGTCACCCCAGCTCTATGCCCCATCCAACATCTTCAGATATTGGGATGACATCCAACATCTTGAGATGCTGGAGGTTGTCCCCTGACTTTTGTCCATTGACTCAACAAATTGTGGGGTCACAGCAGGATGGGAAATGGGGTGGTGTGTTGTGGTTGTAGGACACCTCCACCCCCACAGGACACCCATCAGGCGCAGTCCCGAGCCCCTGGTGCACCCCTTCCAAACAGTGACAGTCCCCAGGGCCGTGGCTGTGCGTACCCCGTGCCATGGGCCACCACATGTCCCCACCTTGTCCCCAGGTTAACAGGGCAGAGTGACGACCAGCCCAAGAGGATCAAGAAGAGCAAGATGATTGCCAAAGCCTTCTCCAAGCGCAAGGAGCTGCTGAGCGACCCGGGCCGGGAGCTGTCCTTCAGTATGCACACCGTCTCGCATGATGGCCCCGTGGGTATGTGTGGTGATGGGGAGGGACGGGGCCACTTCTTCCTGCTGTCCCCACCTTTGGGATGGATTTTCCTCTTTGTCTGCACCTTTAGGGTGGATTTCTCCCCCACCTTTTTCACGGATCTCCCCCTTTGTCTTGGCAGCTGGTTTGGCATTTGACATCAATGAGCCATCAGCCGATGTGTCTTCCGCGTGGGCTCAACACGTCACCAAGATGGTGGCCAGGAGAGGGGCTATCCTGCCCCAGGACGTCTCCGTCACACCAGTGGCAACACCTGGCAAGTCCCTGGGAACGTGAATGGGGGAGAGTTGTGTGGAGAGGAACCTCATGAGGTTCACTGAGGGCAGGTGTAGGGTCCTGCAGCTGGGGAAGAACACATCAGTACAGACTGGGGGCTGAGCTGCTGGAAAGGAGCTCTGAGGAGAAGGACCTGGGGTTCATGGTTGACCAGTGGTTGACCAGTAGATGACCAGCAGTTGACGACAGGTTGACCAGTGGTTGACCAGCAGATGACAACAGGTTGACCAGTGGTTGACCAGCAGTTGACAACAGGTTGGCCAATGGTTGACCAGCAGTTGATGACAGGTTGACCAATGGTTGACAAGCAGTTGACCAATGGTTGACCATGAGCCAGCAGTGTGCCCTGGTGTCCAAGAAGGCCTCTGCTCTGCCCTGGGGAGACCACAGCTGGAGCACTGGGTCCAGTTCTGGGCTCCCCACTTTGAGGCAGACAGGGAATTGCTGGAGAGAGTCCAGTGGAGGGCTGCCTGCCCTTGGGAATGTGATGGGTTGGACTTGGACGATCTCCAGAGGTCCCTTCCAGCCCTTACGATTCTGGGACTCTGTGGGCTGAGCTGTGGCCACTCTCACCATCCCTGTGTCCCACAGTGCCACCGGAGGAGCGGAGCAACCTCTGGGTGGTGGAGGCCGACGTCTCCCCAGAGCTGCAGAAGCGCAGCCGCAAGAAGAAGCGAAGGAAGAAGAAGAAGGAGGAGGTGTGCCCCGAGCGCCGCGCAGGGCTCTCCATGGCCCCCCCGGCCCCCAGCTCCGTGCCTCGCCTGCCCCAGCTGCCCCAGCAGCCCTGCTTGGTGGCCATCCCCCGGCGTAGAGGGGATGCCTTCATCCCCGCTGTCCTCCCGGGGCTCCCCAATGGTACTGGGGGACTGTGGGATGGCCGGCGTCGAGCCCACATCCCCCACCTCATCACCAACCCCTTCTGCCCCGAGAGTGGCTCCCCAGAGGATGAGGAGAGCCCCGGCCCCAGCATCGGGCACCTGCAGCACAACGGGGGCCCTCGATGGCCCCCTGAGCCCCTTCCTGGTGGCGGTGGGGTGACGAGGACTCGGGGCAGACGCACTGGCTTGGCTCCCATCCACTCCCGGACCAACCTGGTGAACGCGGAGCTGCTGGATGCCGACTCAGACTTCTGAGCCCTGCAGGATGCTGGGCATAGCAGAGCCCACTGGCATCCAGGTAGCCCCAAGGGGACGCTGGAGCCCAACCAACACCGGGGCCAGGCCCAGCGTCGTCTGGATGGATTTGATGCTCATCCCAACCCACCAGCGGGATTTGAAGATGGGAGGAGAGAAACTGGTGGGGCAGCACCCCCCGAAAGCGCTGCCAGGATTTAGGGGTGAGGGGATGCTCCCTCACGCCCAGTGGTGGTAGGCAGCTTAGGGTGTTGATTTAGGTCCCCACACATGGACTGCTCCGCCGCCCCACAGCTAGATGGTACGTAGAGCTTCCCAACACTTTTATGGTGCCAATAGGGTTTTTAAACAATTATTTTTGTATTCTTTGTAATACACCGAGAAGTGGCCGGCCCTGCACGGGGTGCAGCAGCATCCCCGTTATTCGGGCTCTGCTGCAGGCATCCCAAAGTGCCTTCCAGATCCCCTTTGCCGTCTGGGTGCACCAACCCCCTGAGCAAAGCTTTTTTTTTTTTAACTGTTTTTTAAAGAAAAAGGAACAAATCATATCCGAGCCCTGACGTAGGAGGACACCTGTCCTTGCTGGTGCTTTGTATTTCCCCCTTAGCCCTATAAATGTCTTTTGAGTGTTTATTAAATCCTGGTAGGCTCACGGCTTTCTCCCTACCCCCGGCGACCTCCACGGGTTGATTTTTGCTGTGTAAAGCAGAAACCCTTCTGTATCAGTATTAAATTTGCCAAGTTTCCATTGCTGGCGGCTGCCCTGGGTTCTGTGGGGAGGAATTGAGTGCAAGGAAACATCGAGGAGCTCCTCAAAGTGCTCGGGATCGGTGTTGGCTTCCGTGGGAACTCCTCAGTGCTTCCCCTGTGCAAATCGGAGTGAAAACGGGGAAGACTTTTGTGGAGAACCAGAAGCAGTGATGGGAATCGCTTTGGAACCCATTGGCACGCGGGTGCCTTGGGGATGTTTTGGGATGCTTTGAGGACTTCTCGGGGCGTTCAGGACTGTTTTGGGGACACGTGGGGAGCCGGGGGGGGGGCTTTGCCAGCAGATGGCACTGTGGATCTGAACGTCCCCAAAGCCGCGCGTCGGGGGTCCTGGGGGCACAGACTCACATCCACGGATGGAGCGCAGCTCCCCACGCTCCGTCGTGCTCAGGGCGTGCTCGGTTGTCCCAAAGTCCGGCTTCTCTCTTAAATTTGGGTGGAATTGCTCCACCCCAATGCCCTCCGCAGTTCGTCAGCCGCTCCCTCCCTGTCTGATAGCGGTTGTTTTCCCAGATAACGCCTCCAGCACCGTTCCGCTGGCGCTGACATCGCACCGTATCGCCGGAGAGCTGCGGCACGGCCCGTTTGCTCAGCGGGCGAGCGCGGGTTGACGCCCTGACGTGACGGAGCAGCGCTCAATTAATGCAACGCCGAGATTAATCCGTGACTTTTCCCCTTGCTGGCAGGCAGAGATTGAGATGAATATCCCGAGGGACGGGACACGCACGAATCGCGTCCAGCTCCCGGCTCCACGCGGGAGCCTATGTATGAGTGCTGTTCCCCGTCTCCGCATCCCCTCTTGGGACGCTCCCTAACACTTCTGCTCTAATGGGCCGCCCTGCGGCCGCCATTCCGCGCCCCAGCGCCGCTGCACTACACCTCCCAGCATCCCCCGCGCGAAGGGGGCGGGCGTGAGGGCGGTGCGGCGCCGCGCGGGGGCTGCTGGGAGTGGTAGTTCCCTCCCAGGGCAGAGCGGCGGCGAGGCGGCGCGGGGGTCGCTGGGAGCCGTAGTTCCCCCGCCCCAATTGGTCGGGCGGGGAAGGGGGCGGGAGGACTACAAGTCCCAGCGCACCCCGCGGCGGGGCGGGCCCCGAAGCTCTGAGGGAGGCGGAGGCGGTGGACGGCCGTGGCGATGTCGGTGCAGGTGGCGGCCCCCGCGGTGGAGCTGAAGGAGCTGAGCGGTCCCATGGAGAAGGGCTGCGAAGCGGGGGTCGTCCCCCATCCCTCCCCGGGGGCTCCGTGTTCCGGAGCGGAGCGGGAGGCGGCCACGGCGGCCGAAAGGCCCCCGCCGGGCGCGGTGAAGGTGCCTCAGGCCTCGGCCATGAAGCGGAGCGACCCCCACCACCCGCAGCACCGGCACCGTGAAGGGGGGGTCGGCGTGGGGGGGGCGGCGGACGGCGGAGCGGCGGCCGAAGCACTCGTCAGCCCCGACGGCACCGTCAGCGAAGCGCCCCGCACCGTTAAGAAGGTATGGGGGGAGGGGGGACCCCCCCCCGGATCGTGAGGTTGTCCCTGTGTTTGGAGACGTGGGCTGTCCCCTCCCAAACTGGAGCTGTAATGGTGCCTGGGGACAGGGGTTGTCGTCGTGTCCTGTCCCCCGTTCCCACCCGAGATAGGCACTGTGGTGGTATTTGGGGATGTGGGGTTCCTCCTCCCCTCCCCCCAGATAGGCACTGTGGCAGTGCTTTGGAAAGGGAGTGACCCCCGCAAACTGAGGCGGGGGGACAAGGAGTGATCCCCCCCAAAAGTGGAACTGTTCCTGTGTTTGGAGATGTGGGGTGAAACCCCAAAGTGAAGCTGAGCTGGTACCTGGGGACAGGGGGTGTCCTCCCCTCATGGGGACGCTGTTATGGTGCTTGGGTACTGGGGTTGAACCTTCCGTAATTGGAGCTGGGAGGGCAGGGGGGGACCCCCTACAAAAGTAGGTCTGTGCGTGGGGACATTGGATAAACCCCCCTCAATCTGGCACGGTGGTGATGCTTCGTGACAGGGTCACTCCCCCACGAGGACAACGTTATGGTTCTTACAGCCGCCCCCCACAATAGATACCTTGGTTGTGCTTGGTGACCCTCCTTTCCCCCCCAGCTGCATCTGTACCTGTGCTTGGGGACATGGGGTGACCCCTGGTGAGGACACTGCCCTATAGGTGTGCCCGTCAGGTTGGCTTCCTGTCTCCACCGTTATCTTGGGGACACGGAAATGCCCTGGGTTACAGCAGCAGGCGGTATGGAAGGGGTGACGTGGTGTGTGGCTGTGCCAGGTGCGTGTCTGGCTGTACTGCTGTGTGCACAGCCTGTAGGTGTGTACGTTGTTTGCACATGCGTGTGTCTCCAGGGGTACCTACAGGTACGTGCACACCTATGTGAGCTGTCTCTGTGTCCGTTCAGACTTGCCGTGTTCTCCTCACACCCTTTGGACAGGGTAATTAATGGCTTATCTTGTTAGAATGTGGATTGGTGAACTTTTATCTCGAGAGATCTTCAGCTGTGTCAGGATTGGGAGCAAGTTTGTGTCACAGTGGTTGCTGCAGAAGGTTTATGGCCCTGATTGGCAGAATTTTGCCCTTCTGTGTTCAACTGAGTGCGTCTCAGTGCTGTCACATCGAAGGGGAGGTTGCTCATCGTAGAATAAGAATGGTTGGGTTGGGAGGGACTTTAAAGGTCATAGAACTATGGGATAGTTGGATTGGAAAGAACCTTCAAGATCACAGAACCATAGGATGGTTTGGTTGGGTTGGAAGGGTCCTTGAAGACTGCAGAACCATAGAACGGTTGGGTTGGAAAAGTCCTTAAGGACTGCAGAACAGTTGGGTTGGAAGGGTCCTTGAAGATCATAGACCTGTAGAATGGTTGGGTTGGAAGGGTCCTTGGGGACCGTAGAACAGCTAGGTTGGAAGGTTCTGTCTTGTCCCAACCCTTGCTGTCCACTGGGATGCCCATTTAGTGTGTTAATCCCAAATAGTGCTGCGCTCAGGGCGTTGGGCTCCACAGCTGAATTACTTCACACACAAAGCATGAGTCTGGCTTTTCTGGACTATTTTCCCATCTGCTGACCCAGAAACGTTGGGATCTTGCATCGAATCTTGCCAAATCTCAATGCATTTGCTTACAGACGTTCACTGATGTATGGACATCTTCAGAATTATTCAGTTTCCCATATTCTTTTCTGAAGTTTGCTCATAATTGGTGCTAAAATAGTTCCACACGCTCTACTGTGTGGAAACAAGTTCTCCTGTTGCTTTGAAAAACAGATAAACACAGAACAGAAGACCCCGTGGCTTTAGAGAGGCACTCAGCAACTCTCTCCAAGGCTGCCAAAGCCTTTCTCCCCCATTTCATTCCTGTACTTATTTTTCACTCTGTGCTGTTAAGCAAACTGACATAAAATCTGATAGCAGCACGTAGGGAGAACAGAACCAGTCCAGACCAAAGCTGTGTTTGGGGCCACCGTTCTCCTCTCATGCCGCAGGCTGAGCTTTTGGGTGAGTAAGAGCCACGGCTGAACTTACACCTGCAGGTGTGAGTCAGGGCCCTGAATCACGTTGGCTGCTTGCTGGCCCGGGTTTGTGCTTGTACCATGGTTGGGTGGTAGCATGCTTGCTCATTGAGTTTGCCAGGTGGGCGGTTGCTGTGTTTTGTGTGATCTCAGTCTGTCCCTACATCAAGGAGTCCAAGAGTGGCAGAGCTGATGGCTGTGCTGTTGCAGAATCCCAGGACTGTAGACGTTGGAAGGGACCTCTGGAGATTCCCCAGTCCAACTCCTTATAGCAGGTTCCCTGTGGCAGGAATGTGTCCAGGTGGGTTTTAAATATCTCCAGAGAAGGAGACTCCATTGGTCTTCGTGGCCACAGGACACAGTGCTGGCTCAAGGTCAACTGTTGGCCACCAGGTCCTTCTCTGCAGAGCTTCTTTCCAGCAGCTCAGCCCCTAACCTGTCCTGGTGTGTGCAATTGTTCCTTCCCAGGAGTGGGACTCTGCACTCGCTCCTGTTGAAGCTCATCAGGTTCCTCTCTGCCCAACTCTCAGCCAGTTGTTAGCACGTGCTGTTCCATCATTCTATGATCTTTATGGTCCTTCCATCCCATCCTGCCATGGCTCTATGGTCTTTAAGGACCCTTCCAACCCAACCATCCCATGGCTTTGTGATCCTTAAGGACCCTTCCAACCCAACCTTCCATGGCTCTATGACCTTTATGATCTTTCCAACCCAACTTTCCATGGCTCTATGACCTTTATATCCCTTCCAACCCAACCATTCCACGGTGTGTTTCTGTGATACCTATAGAACATGCCCCATAAATGTGTGTGAATTCTGTGTGATGGAGTGGAGGGATTTTGTGGGAGCCCTGCACTCCATTCTGCAATCATTGAGCGCTGCTCTCTGCTCTCCAAGTTCCTACACTTCTGCCAGGCCTTTAAGTGTTCCCCCGAGGCTGAGTTCTCCTAATGAGCACAGCTGGATGAACGCTGCTTCGTTAAATCTCGTTGCTGGGGGCCACGTGCTTTTATTGCACACAACACCCCTGGGCCCATCTCCTGGTGGAGTCTGATTTCAGGAGATGCTGTGCTTGGGGCTGCCTGGAAGGAGCCAGAACCCGAATTTAGGTTGAGTAACAGGGATGGAAGTTGGGGGCAGTGCTGGGAATAACGTGACTGAAGGAAGGAAGTCACTCCAAATGCTGTGCAAAGTTGCAGTGGCGCAGGGCATAGAAATATCTGCTTTGCTTAGTGATAATCCCACCAAAACGCTTCACTTTCAGTCACAACTGAGTTAATTCCTTCCTTTTCTCCTGTTCTGGTAGCTGAATCCAGTAGAAATCTGCATGGGCTGCCAGGTCAACCCATGCGCTGAAATGGGAGAAGGCAGCGAGCGGGAAAATGCGGCTGAGGAATGCGAGGCAGCGGTTCTGCAGGGAGCACGAAAAGCATGAGGTCAAAAATTAGAAATATATAGCTGTGTTTGAGGGCATTTCTCAACTGACCCCTTCTGCTTGCAGCCTTGAAGCACTGAATTGCTGCAGCGCTTCTGCTGGGTGCTGGATACCTTCAGGAAACGATTTTGTTCCCGGGTGTCTTCTGGGGAGGAAAACGAGGATGCTTAGGAAATGCAGTGTGTGAGGAATGCTAACAGGCTGTATTACTTACTTTGCAAAAACCCATGCCGTCAGGTTGCTGTCCTGCTTTTCCCCCCAACTAAGAGCTTTCCTGCAGTACAAAGAGAACTTTTTGCCATCTTTTATTACATTATTTTTGGAAAAAATGCATGGGTGGATTCCGTGCACGCACCGAAATCCTTTTTATTGCTGTAGAAATGGGCACGGGTGTAGTGAGTGAAACGGAGAGCGGCGCGGGGCAGCACGTGGCTCCGTGACGTGGTGACATTTGCAGGGACTCTGCTGCTTGACCCGGTGACACCCGGTGCTCTTTCCCTGCCTGGGACAAACGGTGTTTTGCAAACAGAGCGTTGGAATAGTGTGGAATAAGCAGGGATAAGCCTGGAAGCACACCTCGAGGAAGACGTCGTGTGTTGCTGCTGTTGCAAGGTAACTCCGCTTCGTCTTGGCTCGTGGCGTGCCGAAATTAAGGTGCTTGCCAGCAGGTTTGGGATTTCTGTTCTGAAATGAAGCAGCGACCTTTTTCCTGGGATACCTCAGGGTTCAGCAGAGTTCCTGCTGGATCCCATGAAAGGAGAGGAGAGCAGTCCCTGGTTATGCCTTTCTCCATGCGCTTTGTTGCCCTCCCAGCAAGAGGGACCCGGCACCAGTGCTTCTGCTGCTGACATCTGAGGTTCCAGAGTCAACGAGAAAACCCCTTTTGTTTTCCAGCAACTCCTGTTTCAAGTAAAGCTCCTGAATATTTCATTCCGATGCATGAGGTACTGGTGCTCTGTGTGCTTTCAGCATGCTGAGGAGTGTGTTTTGGATTCCAGCAATGAAAAATGTGATATAAATAGGAACGGTTGTGTGCACCCTTCGCTTCTTAGGCAGCTGTGTGTTGTAGAGGTGCTGGGGTGAGGGCATGTCGTGGTTTTGATGTTTTGATTGGTATTCCCAAACTGTGGCAGGGCAGCATGAGGGGAGCAGTTGTCATTCTTTAATTCTGTGGTCTTTGTGGACCCTTCCAACCCAACCAACCTATGGCTCTGTGATCTTTAAGGACCTTTCCACTCAACCATCCTATGCTTCTGTGATCTTTAAGGACCCTTCCTATCCAACCATCCTATGGCTCTGTGATCTTTAAGGACCTTTCACTCAACCATCCTNTGGACATGGTGACCTTAGAGGTCTTTTCCAACCTTTATGATTCTCTTTAGGGACGTGGTTTGGTGGGCATGGTGGGGTTGGGTTGGGGATGGACATGGTGACCTTAGAGGTCTTCTCCATCCTCAGTGATTGTGTGATTCTCTTTAGGGATGTGTTATGGTGGGCATGTTGGGGCTGGGGTTGGACATGGTGACCTTAGAGGTCTTTTCCAACCTCAGTGATTGTTTGGTTCTCTTTAGGGACGTGGTTTGGTGGGCATGGTGGGGTTGGTTTGGGGATGGACATGGTGACCTTAGAGGTCTTTTCCAGCCTTTATGATTCTCTTTAGGGATGTAGCTTGGTGGGCATGGTGGGGGTGGACGCAGTGATCTTAGAGGTCTTTTCCAACCTTTATGATTCTCTTTAGGGATGTGTTACGGTGGGCATGGTGGGGCTGGGGTTGGACGTGGTGACCTTAGAGGTCTTTTCCATCCTCAGTAATTCTATGATTCTCTTTAGGGACGTGGTTTGGTGGGCATGGTGGGGTGGGTTGAGGATGGACGTGGTGACCTTAGAGGTCTTTTCCATCCTCAGTGATTCTGTAAATTATAGAACGGCTCCAAACGTTTTAGGTGCACTGAAGGAGGGAGCGAAGTGGCCCAGAAACGTGCTGCTGTGTTTGTTTTCCAGAAACAGAAGTGTAAATCTGATTGTTACAACGCTCTAGGGCTGCCAGTCCTGTTCTCCACGCCGTCACCGAGGCTGTTTTGGGCAGGTTCTGGTTCTGGTGTTGGGGTATCATCATTGAAAGTGGGTCAGACAAAGAGCGGAGATGGAGAATGCATTTCTGACCTCGTGAGTCGGGCTTTTCCATGCACCGAGCACTTCTGACAAATGGCTCCTCTGGGAGCCACGGAGCCTGCATTGCTGCCGGCACGCTGCTGGCTGCTAAGTGATTAAAACACATCAATTAGCAGATGGTAATAGTGCTCGTTAAGCTTGATTTCACCGAGGCCTGATGAACCTGGAGACGCTGCCATCTCATTGACAGTGACTGCATCTTTTCCTCTCCGGGCACATTTGTTCTGTGCTGAGAGGTTTGTTGGTTTTTGGTTTTGATTTATTTTTTCAAATCTGTGTTAATAACACGTGAGGCTGTACTCTGTAGTCCTGGTGAGCTGGAGAGATGAGCACAGAGCCGGGAAGCTCACGTCATTCTCAAGGATGTGATGTGGGGAGGGATGGGAACTGCGCGTTCTCATTTCTGCTAGCAGCGCTCAGTAGGACACACAGGAGAGTTGTGGGGTATTCAGGTGTTCCAGGAGTTCCTGAATGCCAAGAGGCTACTTTGCATGAGGTCATTAAGAGGACTCGTTAGGAGGGGAGTTATGGATTATTGGGTGTTCCAGGAGTTCCTGAACGCCAAGAGCCTGCTTTGGATGAGGTCATTAAGAGGACTCGTTAGTAACAAGGGGATAAACGACACGGATTTCCTCACTCTGATGGCCACAACCAGGGGTTGGCCAACCAGAGCTGTGATACCACATCCAAGGGGATGTAAGGCAACGTTGGAATGGGGTCCCTTTTTGCAACACACGGCCCTGTGGATGTGACATAGATGTGATGTGAGGGCAGGGTGTGGTGGCAGCTGCTGGCAGCTGTCACCTCCATTGGTGAATCTGCTTGGGGTCCTCCTGCTAGGGGAGGTTCAGATGGGAAATAAGGAAAAATCTCTCCATTATGAGACAGTTGTGTGCTGGAACAGGCTCCTGGCAGTGTGGTTGGTGCCCTGTGCTTGGCAGCCAGGCTCAGAGGGGCCCTTCCCAGCTGAGCTGGTCCATCCTGAGATCTTTCAGACCCGGTGCATGCACTCAGGGCATGGAAGGTGAACACCTGGCATCTGCTGGTGACCGCGTGGATCGTTAGATCACAGAATCATTGAGGTTGGAAGAGACCTCCAAGATCATCACCCCAACCTGTGCCCACTGAGAGTGTCCCTCAGTCCCACATCTCCATGGTTCTTGACTGGGGCAAAGAGCTGCCAGACACAGCATAGGGTGGCAGTAATCCCTCCTGGGAAAGCTTCTCCGTGTCCCTCAGAGGACCTGTCACTTAATTCCCATGGGAAAATGGAACAGAAGGGGGAGGCGGCCGTCGCTGCCTATTGAAGCAGCTCAGCCTCTGATTACAGTAAGGTCTGCTGATTAAAGCTTTGCTCGTTAACTTAATTTTCCCCGCTTCGCTGACAGCCGAGCGGTGCGTCACACAGTGAGTGTCATTTCCAGCACCGACTGGGGGCGTTTGCAGTCAACCTGGGAGCCTGCAGGGTGCAAGAAGGTTGGACTTGGTGATCCTCGTGGACTCCTTCCAGCTTGAGATGTTCTGAGATGCTGAGCAGGGAAGCTTTTCCATCTCAAATATCCATGTTTTGAGTTCTCTGCTCTTGTTTTATTATTGGGCTGGGTTTTTTGATGGAGTGCTGGGGCAGAGTTTTCGTTTGAGGGCCCTGGAATCATCAAATCATTAAGGTTGAAAAAGACCTCTAAGATCATCAAGTCTATCTGTTGACCCGTCACCACCGTGCCCACTAACCACGTCCCCAGGTGCCACATCTACATCTTACTTCAATCCTTTTTGTTATTATTTTATGTTCCTACCCTTCCTTTCTCCTCCACCCCATGAAGCTTGAAGCAACTTTTAGCTCTCTCCCAAGTTGTCATCCCTTACTCTTGTGCCCAAGCAATACAACGCTGTGGCTCAGAATTGGAATCTCTTTTCTTTTTGTCCTAAAGCTGCTGTCAGAAGCAAGCAGGAGCACAGCAGATGGCAGCGTACCAGTATTAAATGGTTCTGAGACTGTGGGCTGCTGCTGCTGGCGGCTCAGTGCTTGGTGTATGGGCAAAGCATTCTGCCAGCAGAGATTTCTGGCATGTTCTCAAAGGATTGGTCAGCCTGCCCAGGGCGATGCATATATGACATGGGTTTAGGCTTGCAAGGGAATGGCTATAATAAGATTATCATCATTTTTTTTTCCCTTGTAGCATTGCTCTTCTGGCTGAGCGTGTTTGTGGAGGGGCAGCTGGCGTGGGATGTGCAGAGCCTTTGCTGTGAGTCAGATGGGTCAAATGACCAGGGCTCTGCCTGGCCTCTTAGGTCCCTTCCAACCCAACCACTCTGAGACCTTCAAGGGTCCCTTGAACCCAACCATTCTGAGACCTTCAAGGTCCCTTCCAACCCAACCATTGTGAGACCTTCAAGGTCCCTTCCAACCCAACCACTCTGAGACCTTCAAGGTCCCTTCCAACCCAACCACTCTGAGACCTTCAAGGTNCACTCAACCATCCTATGCTTCTGTGATCTTTAAGGACCCTTCCTATCCAACCATCCTATGGCTCTGTGATCTTTAAGGACCTTTCACTCAACCATCCTATGCTTCTGTGATCTTTAAGGACCCTTCCTATCCAACCATCCTATGGCTCTGTGATCTTTAAGGACCCTTCCTATCCAACCATCCTATGCTTCTGTGATCTTTAAGGACCCTTCCAACACAGCCATCCTATGATTCTATGGTCTTTAAGGACCTTTCCAACCCAACCATCCCATGGTTCTGCTGTCTTTAAGGACCCTTCCAACCCAACCATTCTATGATTTCAGTAGCCTGCATCTTCCATCCTGCCACACAGATTCCTTTTCCTCCATTGGGATCCAACATTATAAGTCATCATGCCTTTACCTATCCAAGCTAAGTGATTTCTTTGTAGTTGGTGAGAAATTAAGGATTCCTAGCAATCAATTAACAAAGCACTAACAGCACACAGGAGCTCTGCGATAACATCAGCTATTTCTTCTTTTTCTTGTCAGTTATCAGAGATCTATTTCTCATTGTTTCTCGTTTGTTACCCCCTCAGCCCTCCTGCAATGAGAGAGGGTTGTAGCTGGTGGGAGAAACTGGAGAATAACCAAGCAACAGAACAGTGGTAAGAGCACCGTGCTCCCTTACTTTGCTGTCTGGCTTCGTAGTGCATTCCAGTAATGCACAGATGAGCACAATACAAGCAGAACAAATTCGGCTTCAATACAAGAGTTGTGGGAGGGGAACTCCATGTCTCCTTGTCCTGCCTCACCCCAGCCAAGTGTGAGCTATCGGCATGGAAATGCTCCTTCACTTCTCCTGCCTGCTGCTAGCTGAAGGCGATTTGCAGGTGGTGGAGTGCAGCTCTCGCTCCACAGCTTTGCTGATCAGAAGATGTTGTAGAAAACGGGGTTTTGAGCTGAAGAACCCAATGCAGAGAGCTGAAGGCGTGTCGCTGTGCTTTATTTTCCTTCAGAAGGAAATACAGGGAACCATATTTGTCCTAACAAAGCAATGCATTTCGTTTCGGCTCTGCTCTGGCTTTGGCTCACCCAAAGCTTCGGGAAGGATGAGGGTGACAGATGCAGAAGCACTTCCCAGAACAAAACAGGTTTGTGTTTTGCTTTTTTTTTTCCCTTTCTTTTTGCGTCAACAACCCCTGCGACAATCCAGGCCTTTCACTCGGTTTAAATTGGGTTATTCAGCACTAATGTTATGCAAGGCTCCTGATTAGTGGTGTGGAGTTCGAGTTGGGAGACTATTGGAGCTGCGATGGAATTAAGGTAACCCTGGCAACCATTGTCATTAAAATCAGGTTCCTCTTGTTGCATTCCTTGCAGCCCTGGTGTGCTGGAGCAGCACAAGGGTTCTTCCCAGAATATTCCAGTCTGGAGTGTGGAGGCAGAGGGTTTGAGGTGGTGAACGTGGCTCACTTTCTTGTTTAGTGCTTTGTGGAATCTTAGAACCATGGAATATCCCAATGGAAGGGACCCGCTAGGAGACCTGGTCAGGCTTTCTCTTGGTGTGTTCCATGGCTTCCCTTGAGCCCTGACCGTGTGGCTGAGGAGAACGAGGGAAAAAAAGTATATACAATAAAATTAAAAAGGGATATAGTGTGATGACACCCCCCCCACTGACCTCTACATAGGAGGAGACTTTGAGAAACACAGAAGTAGGGGAGGAGGAAGAGGCTTTGCTTGGCTGTCTTGTGACAGGGAGATGACCTTGGGCAGATGGCTTTGGCTGTTGGTGCCTTCCTCTTATCCAACGAGGCGATATCACTTCTCTCTTCTCTGCAGAGCTGAGGCTGGTGGATGTTTCATCTGTACTGTTTGAAGACTTCTTGCAACCACGAGATAGAGATGGACCAGTAATCCACTGGATAATCCTCCCAATGCTTTATTTCAACCCAGCTCGTGAGGGTCCTGGTAGCCAATAGGTTGACCCAAGGTTGACCGTGAGCCAGCAATGTGCCCTGGTGGCCAAGAAGGCCAATAGGACCCCAGGGTGCACTGCACAGAGCATGGCCAGCAGGGCCCAGTGCGGGGCTCCCCAGTTCCAGGCAGACTGGGAACTGCTGGGAGAGCCCAGCTGAGGGTGCAGAGATGGTGAGGGCCTGAAGCACCTCCTGCTGGGGACAGGCTGAGAGCCCCGGCGCTGTGCACATGGAGGAGAGAAGGCTGAGAGAGGGGATGTGATCAATAGCAAGCGCTTTCAGTGCTTGGCATCTCGTTTTTCCTTGACTTTTTATTCTTAATATAAATCAACTGAAACGTTTTCTGGTTTCTCCGCAGCAGATGCAGCACAAAATGACCACAAATGAGTCACTGGGCTGTCTGAACATGCAAAGCATTTTGAGCCGATGTTCCTCGTGATGTGGCTTCCCCGTCACATTCTTGTTGCCTCACGTTTCTGTGGGGAGATGTTAGCTGCTGGCATGGGGGTTGCAAAGTGCAAGGAGCAGCTGCTCCCATGGGAGGTGACAAGCTGTATTTGGGACCTTCAATTCATAGAATCATAAAGGTTGGAACAGACCTCTAGGGTCATCGAGTCCGACCGCCAACCCATCCCCACCATGCCTACTAAGACCTTGCATGGGAAAGGACTGGAGCTGTGGCAGCAGCACTCAGGCTGATTCATCACATGGTTTAGGGGTGAGATTTGGGGTTACTCTACTTCAAATCACCCAGTGGCAATGCTGAGTGGGTGCAGACAGCTGCCAAGCCTGGACAGAACTGAGGCAGAGCATTGAGCTTCTCATCCCGTGGGGATTCTGAACTGCTCTTTCTCCTCGGGATTTGTTTGTTCTGTACTTGCTGCCCTTTGTCGTTAGATTGAAAGAACAGCAAATCACTAATTGTGCTGGTAAAAGAGAAGTTCCCAGAGCAGTGTGGGTGCTCCATCCGTGGAGTTGCCCGTGGCCATGGATGGGGCCTGGGTGGCCTGAGCTGGTGGGGGGGACCCAGCCCATGAAAGGAGTGGGGCTGGGGGGCTTTGGGGTCCCTTTCCACTCAACTGTGCTGGGATTCTGTGATCTTGAAGGACCCTTCCAGCCCAACTGTACTGGGATTCTGTGATCCTGAAGGACTTGTCTAACCCAACCCAGCCATACTGGGATTCTGTGATCCTGAAGGACCCATCCAACCCAACCATACTGGGATTCTGTGATCTTGAAGGACCCTTCCAACCCAACCATTCTATGCTTCTGAAGGGATGCCTGTTCAGTCTTGTAACTGAAATATTGTAGGGTAGGGAGGCAGCCTTCCCCCAGACATACATGCATAACCACAGAGCTGTGCCAAGCCGAATTTAGGATCCCCCAAACAAGTTCAAGCGCCTTTCAAAGCATCTTTGAGTAATTTGTCCTCCGTCTTCATCCAGGACATGAAAGGTGTCACGGCACCATCATTAGGATCAGATGAACTGCTCTTTTGGTGATTTCTCTGTTTTTTTTTTTATGGCAGCCTGGGAGTAGAAATCACTTTTTTTTCTCCTTGCAGGTGTAGGGGGAGAGTGGCGTGTTGGTCTTAGTGCTGGGTGGAGATGGATGCTGCCACGTCCTCGCTTTTTCCTTGGAGTTGGTTTAGTGCCATTCCTGATGCAGATCCTTGGCACTTCCCCACGTTGTCATGGAAAACGAATTAAAACCCATTCCCATCCATGAGGATGGTGCTGCCTCTTGGGCAAATCCATTTCTGAACTGTCAGAAAGAATCAGGAAAGCGTTCTGGCTGAAAATCAGCTTTAAACACTGTTTCTTTTCACATCGCTTTTGCCGCTCTCCTTTCCCATAGGCACAGCCGTCCTTGGCTGATCTCTGAGCGTCTTAACGCACGTGCAGCCCCCGAGCCCTCAAGTTTCCTTCTCTTTATTCAGCTTTTGAGAAACCCTGAACAGAGGGAAAGCACAGAACGTGCTTCAGAGACAAACAGAAGGAGAGGACGCGTGCCGAGAGCCAAGCCGCCTACGAGGCACCTCCCAGCACATCACAATGCATCAGGGCAGAGCCTCAATTACCACTGCGAGGGTTTTGCTCCCTCATCCACCTCACAGATCCACTCCTTTTGTTTTTTACCCCCACATAAAATGCATTCAGGTTGTCACCCAGCTCAGTCTGCAGAGCGGATAGTGGAGGTGCACAGCTGAGAAGAACAAACATCCATTTCTCTTTTCTCTCCTTCCTGGAACTCCTTTGCTTGCTCGTAAGGGCTGTGTGCTGTGATAATACAGAAGGTGGACACTGTTGGGTTTTAGCTATTTCAGTTATTTAACTGCAGAGTTATTCTTCACGTGAGCTGCTTTGGGAAACCGTAGCTGTGTAATCCAGGGGATGGTTCATGAGCCTTAAAGGGATCGTGCTGGAAGGCTTCAAGCATTGGATTTTTCTCATCAGTGTCAAAGAACTTCTGAAACCCAAACCCAAGCCATTCTGTGGTTCTGCCATCTTTAAAATCCCTTCCAACCCGACTGCTCTACGGCTCTGTAATCCTACAGACCCCGCTCTGTGCAACCCCGTGGTGCAAAAGGCAGGATGTGTTTCCTTGGGAAGGAACTGCAAACAAACCTGACAGACGTTTAGAGAAATCCAGCCCCCGTTATTGGCAGGCACGCTGCCACTGTGATAAATGCTGTGAGATTTGTGCCCAGGGTGTGAATGACTCACTTACACTTGATGTGTTGCTGCTCACAGTCTGTGCTTTGTGGGATTTCCAGGTTTCTGGAGGTGTGAGGTGTGTGCTCGCCGTGGTGTACCACAAGAGCCGCCCCTTGGGGCTCTCCTCTGCCTGAGACAGTAATGCTGATGGAGTGATGGAGCTCAGATCTTAAGCTCTGCTGAGCTGCAGGGATGGAGTTGGAAGTTTGTGGGGCTTTGGATGCTTCTTCCTGCAGTGCTGTCAGTGCTGCTTGCTGCAGTATTTGGGCTGTGTAAGGGAGCTTGTCCGAGCCCATAGATGTGTAGGGCCTTCCCACGCTGCTGTGACGTATTTCCACTTCAGCCATCCGTTGGTTTTGTCCGTGAATGAGAGAATCAAAGAATGGTTGGGTTGGAAGGGTCTTTCAAGGTCATAGAACCGCAGAATGGTTGGGTTGAAAGGGTCCTTAAAGATCACAGAGTCATAGGATGGTTGGGTTGGAAGGGTCCTTCAAGGTCACAGAGTGGTTGGATAGGGAGTGTCCTTCAGGTCAAGAAATGATTGAGTTGGAAGGGTCTTTCAAGATCACAGAGCTACTGAATGGTTGGGTTGGAAGGGTCCTGCAAGGTCACGGAATGGTTGGGTTGGAAGGGTCCTTCAAGGTCTTGGAATGCTTGGGATGGAAGGGTCTTTCAGAATCACCGAGCTACTGAATGGTTGCGTTGGAAGAGTCCTTCAAGGTCATGAAATGATTGGGTTGAAAGGGTCCTTCAAGGTCATGGAATGGTTGGGATGGAAGGGTCTTTCAAGGTGAGGGAACATGTTGTGTCTGCAGTAAATGGGACGTGCTCCCTTTGCATGCAGACCAGAAAGCTGCAGCTGCTGCTTTGTGTATTCCCATGTCTTTGCTATCAAGCAGTTTAATATTTTTAAAAACTGTTTTGTTTTTTTTTTTAATGTGACAACAAAGAGAATTTTCAAAAGGATAATTGAGCTGAAAGCACAGCACAGTGAGATCGTTATCGGCGAGCATGGCTGAATGGCTTTAGGAAGTATGTGCTTATTCATTAACTTTGGAATCTGCTCATGGTACTTCAGTTCTCCTGGTGGTGTTGGACAGAAACGTATTTTGGAGGCTGAGCCCAGGATGGAAAGCTCTTGGTGCAGTAGGTCACTGTGAGGTGGTTGTAGGCTGATGTGAAGGGACTGTAGATCACTTTGAGAAGGTTGTAGGCTGCTATGAAGAGGCCGTAGGACACCGTGAGAAGGTTGTAGGCTGCTATGTGAGGAGGCTGTAGGTCAGTGTGGGGTGGTTGTAGGTCACCATGGGATTGTTGTAGGCTGCTGTGAAGCTCTTTACAGCAGAGGTTGTAGGTCGCTATGAAGAGGTTGTAGGTCACTGTGAAATGGCTGTAGGCCGCTATGAAGAGGCTGTAGGTCGCTGTGAGATGGTTGTAGGTCGCTGTGAGATGGTTGTAGGCTGCTATGAAGAGGTTGTAGGTCACTGTGAAATGGTTGTAGGCCACTATGAAGAGGCTGTAGGTCACTGTGAGATGGTTGTAGGCCGCTATGAAGAGGTTGTAGGTCACTGTGAAGAGGCTGTAGGCCGCTATGAAGAGGCTGTAGGTCACTGTGAGATGGTTGTAGGCCGCTATGAAGAGATTGGAGGTCACTGTGAGATGGTTGCAGGCCGCTATGAAGAGGTTGTAGGTCACTGTGAAGAGGCTGTAGGCCGCTATGAAGAGGCTGTAGGTCACTGTGAGATGGTTGTAGGTCGCTATGAAGAGGCTGTAGGTCACTGTGAGATGGTTGTAGGTCACCATGAGGTGATTGTAGGCTGCTGTGAAGAGGCTGTAGGCTGCTATGAAGAAACTGTAGGTCACGATGAGGGAACTGTAGGCTGCCATGAGGTGGCTGTAGGTAAATGGTGTACTTCTCCATATGGCCTATATCCAGTTCTTCCAAGAGACTCAAACATAAGATTTTTTTCCACTCTTGTTCAATCCTGCATGGGGAAGCCCTGTTGCCTGCCGCAGATTTCAGCGCTGCCCTCTGCCACCAAAATCTGTTGGTTTGGGATTTCTGATGCTTGGAAAGAAAAAAGACATTTGAATCTTTGGTTCGTGGAGCGAGTGAAATGTGCTCATTATCATTAGCCTGTTCCAAGCGTGGTCTGGATTTGATGCTTGTTCTGAATTGAAAGCGACAGTGTATATTTCTGAAATCCATTTTAGTGTTTAATGCTCTGTTGCAAAAAAAAATGTGTAATTACGGGTAATGCTACACCCATTGGCTTCAGTAACTCTTGTCTCAAAGGCAGTGCTCCCAGGCTTTGCATTGTGTCTTTTGCTGTTTTTATGGCCTGGCTGCTGCAGTTGTGATCTCGGGTAACAGTCTGATTCTCTGCTGAACGTTTGAGAAAGCACTGATTAGCAGAAAACAGCTTTTAATTGTGTGCTTGATGGGCTGCAATATGGTGGGGGTGATCTCTTCATCCCGTGCCCCGTGATAAATTTGCCATCCCCCAGTTTGAAGGCTGGAGAAGAGTCATCTTTTGGTATTCCTTTTAATGTTCATTTTTGTGAAATCCCTTAAGAAGAGACAATGATGCTCTTAAATAGAACTTGAGAGGCTGGGGAAAGAACGTTTGGGTTGAGGAGTGATTTTTTTTTTTGGAGCACTTTAGAACAGAGCTGCTTTATTTCTCAGAGCGGAATGACGCACGTCTGAACTCTGGCACCAAAAATGACATTGGCCTCCATTCGTGTTGCAACAAGTGCTGCTGTCTGGCTGCCTTTGGATTGTGCTTCAGAGCGAGGTCTGCCTCAAATAACAGGTCTGAACAGATGGAGATCTGACCGAGCTTTTCTTGCTCAGTGCTGCGTTCCTCAATGTGATGCCGAGGCCGTTCCTGACCCCGTGGGGCACTTGGATGCAGTGACGGGCACACGGAGCCTGCAGCGATTTCAAGTTGATTTGACACGCCACGGATTTAATTGCAATACTCTTATGTGCACAATTAAGCACGCTTAACCCTTTGGTGGATGAAGAGGTTGACGTGGGCCAACTGCAGGGAGCCCTTGTTGTGGCCTTCCAGGGCTTGAAGGGAGATTGCAAACAGGAGGAGATCGACTTTGTGTGTGGGCAGAGAGTGACAGGACACGGGAGAATGGCTTTAAACTAAAAGAGGGGGAGGCTGAGGTCAGATGTGGGGGGGATATTGGGATATTCTTTCCCCTGAGGTGATGCCCAGAGCTGTGGGTTCCCCATCTTGGAGGTGCCCGAGGCTGTGGATGGGGCCCTGGGCAGCCTGAGCTGGGGCTCACCAAGCCCATGGCAGGGTTTGGGCTGGGAGGCTTTGGGGTCCCTTCCAACTCAACCATTCTGTGGTTCTGTGATCTTGAAGGACCTTTCCAACCCAACCATTCTATGGCTCTATGATCTCCTCGGTTAATGAGAAACAATTCAGATAAGATAAATTGTCACAGCCAGCTTTTGATGGAGAGCACAAAGAATCGTAAATAAGGTTGGAAGAGACCTCTGAGATCATCTGGTCCAACCACAAACCCACCTCTACCACAACCATTAAACCACGTCCCCACGTTCCACATCTCCATGTTCCTGGAGCACCTCCAAGGAAGGTGACTGCCCCTCCTCCCTGGGCAGCCTGTTCAATGCATCACCACTTTTTAGAAGACTTTTCTCCTAAAATGGAACACGTCTGGGGTATGACCAGCTCATGAGATTGGAGTGCCACGGGCAATTTAAATTACAAATGCAAGTTTCTAGCTGCTTTTGTGTTGAATTTAATGACTTGGCCTTTTGTGCGCGCCCTCCTCCACCTAGAATCAGAGTTTGTATGTTATGACAGGTCTGGAAGTCTTAAAACTGATATGTGAACGTTGTGTTCTGGGTGTAGGCAAGGAAGACGTGGCTTGGAGGGCATCTCTAACCTAAAGACCTTCTGGTTTATCGCATTTGTTGGTGGCCTTGGCATTACCAGCTGCATTGTTTCTGTACGCAGTACGACATTGTTTCTAACATATATAATTGTTAAAAGGAGTGTGAATGCAGTCCTGACCTTTAGAAGCAGTTCAGATCAGCGTTCTGGGGCAGATCCTAATCTCACCTCTACACAAAGCACTGCAGAGCTGTTGGCTCGCAGCTGCACGCTGGAATTTGGTTTGTGCCTTTCACTGCATGGAAAACAGGCAAAGTTGGCTGGATCCTTCTCGTTCTGTTTGCTTCATTGGAGCTCTTTGACATCTACGTTCTTCTGAAATGAATTTCACCCAAGCAGGAGTTCAGAAATCCTGGCAGTTTGTGCCTTGAAATAGGGCCCCATCCCTGCTGCTGGGGGTCTGCTGGTGTCCCAGGTGTGGGGTCGGAGCTGCCTTCATGCTTCCCATTCTTCTTTCTTCATCAGAGCAGTGCAAAATCTGATGTAATTGAGCCTGAGGCACCGTCCCTTCAGGCCTGGAGGGAATCCCAGCTTGTTCCCATTTATTGGGACCACGAAAATCGCAGCGAGAAGCTGGCTGAGGCTCGGGGTGGTTCTGCTGTTGATCTGTGTGGCAGCCTTGATTGCTTCCTTCCCACATTTCCCATTAGCTTGGACTTTTCACTCGGCTTGCTTTCTTTTTGCAGAGAAGCCCGCCCCCATTTGCTTCTTCCCACTTCCCCCCCATTATCTCAGTAGGCTACATTGAAATGCATGGACATTCTATGTTCGAACCCACGTTACTTAGAAATTCTGCTCTTTCAGATGGCTCTTTTTGCTTTTACCATGTTCCCTAAATACCATTTCCGAGCTCTGGGCTTAAACAACAAGGAGGTTGCACGCAGCATCTGTATGGCGGAACCCCAACTGAGGGAAGTCACGATGGTTATGGAACAGCCAGTGTTTTCATTCTACTGCTTCTATAAAAGTCCCCCCAAAAAATAAAGGGAAAAAAGGTGAGAAATGCTGTTTGATGACGTGAGCTTCTAAACTTAGAGATGTTGTTCTGTTACATTTTGATCCTGGATTTTGGGGAGGAGGTGTGTGTCCCTCCTGGAAGGAGGGGAGCAGCTCGTATGTTGGGCTCCTGTCGGTATCTTTTTAAGAAGTGATACGTGGAGCATCTGCTTGATTCCCATGGTGATTTTTTTCATGATTATTTTATTCCATAAGGCGTTGGTACATAAGGGGATGACTGTCTGCACTGACAGAAGGAAAGAGGATTTGAGGGGAACACAGATGAGGGAGAGCTTTGCCGGAGGACACAGAGCACTCTGCAAAGCACAAACAACAGAGCTTTGGCTATTATTGATTGCTCACGTTGTGATGAGCTCTGGACTTGGGGTTCATTTCAAAACACACCATGAAGCAGCTTCTGATTTTGGGAGGGCTCTGGGACAGCTGACCCTCAAAGCAGCCACTGACCTTGGGGACTGAAAGCATCGACCTTGAGCTCCTCTAATGGGAGTCCATCTGCTTATGCCCTGCTTACTTTTCTGACCATTTTCTCTCATTGAATTTGGAGAGAAGCAATACCTGCAGTTCTTGTGACATGACGTTTTGGTGGTCTGGTTTTGTTGATCAGGGAAGTAATTTCCACCAAAGACAGATGATAGGCAGTAGAAATGTGTCCCTGTGAAGTTCCCTGAAAGCAGCTGCATGGTTCATCCTGTCTGCGTGTTGTGGATGGATTATTTCTAACCACATTCAGTGATGTTGTAGAATCATAGAACTGTGGAGTGCATTGGGTTGCAAGGGTCCTTAAAGATCATAGAATTGTGGAATGGTTGGGTTGGAAGGGTCCTTAAAGATCATAGAATCGTGGAATAGTTGGGTTGGAAAGGTCCTTAAAGATCACAGAATCACTGAATGGTTGGGTTGGAAGGGTCCTTAAAGATCATAGAATCATGGGGTGGTTGGGTTGGAAGGTCCTTAAAGATCATAGAATCATGGGATGGTTGGGTTGGAAGGTCCTTAAAGATCATAGAATCATGGGATGGTTGGGTTGGAAGGTCCTTAAAGATCATATAGCCACAGAATGGTTGAGTTGGAAAGGACCTTAAAGATAACAGAACTATAGAATGGGTGGGTTGGAAGGGTCCTTAAGGATCATATTGCTACAGAATGGTTGGGTTTGACCCCAAAGCTTCCCGGACCCCCCTGCTGTGGGCTGGCTGCCCCCCACCAGCTCAGGCTCTCACCCAGCCACATCTCACTGTACCTTGCACAGCCCAGGGTCTCACCCAGCCACATCTCACTGTACCTTGCACACATCACACATTGGTGCATTTATTCGAAACACAAAAATCCCACTCGTATCTCACAGTTATTTGGCACTCTGCATCCGTTTCCTGTAAAGGATTCAGGATTTCAAACAAATGAATACCACTTCAGCTCTTGTTCTTGGCTGCTCAACGCTGTTATAACTCAGAGGTTGGAAAAGAAGCAGAACTCAGTGTGTTTTGGAACGTAGAGTTTGGGCATCCCCGTGGTTCAGACCCAAACAGCACAGACCGTGGGCGATCCAGTGCCGGTGCTTGTATTGCTCATAGGACATCAACATCCTTTATCAAATCTGGTCTTGAATTTGAAGACTTTGAAATCAATAACTGTGGAGATGTGGTGCTGGGGGATGTGGTTTGGTGGGCGTGGTGGGGATGGACGTGGTGACCTTAGAGGTCTTTTCCAACCTTTATGGTTCTCTTTAGGGATGTGGTTTGGTGGGCATGGTGGGGTTGGGTTGGGGATGGACATGGTGACCTTAGAGGTCTTTTCCAGCCTTTATGATTCTCTTTAGGGACGTGGTTTGGTGGGCATGGTGGGGTGGGTTGGGGTTGGACGTGGTGACCTTAGAGGTCTTTTCCAACCTTTATGGTTCTCTTTAGGGATGTGGTTTGGTGGGCATGGTGGGGTTGGGTTGGGGTTGGACATGGTGACCTNTGATGACATGAGGATATGATGGCATTGGGATACGGTGGTGTTGGGGTGTGATGACATGAGGATATGATGGCATTGGGATATGGTGGTGTTGGGGTGTGATGACATGAGGATACAATGACGTGGTGGCAGAATGGCATTGGGATATGGTGGTGTTGGGATGTGATGACATGAGGATATGATGGCATTGGGATACGGTGGTGTTGGGGTATGATGACATGAGGATACAATGACATGGTGGCAGAATGGCATTGGGATATGATGGTGTTGGGATGTGATGACATGAGGATATGATGGCATTGGGATATGGTGGTGTTGGGATGTGATGACATGAGGATATGATGGCATTGGGATACGGTGGTGTTGAGATATGGTGACATTGTTTCATCAGCTACGAGATCAGCATAGCAATTACCGTCTCTTTAACTATTTCAATTCTCATTATCAAATTAATTCTTAAATCAGATTCTGACGTTGCCATGGCACCTCTGACACTGCAGCCACACCTCAGGGCAGCGTGTGCTTCGTGTTGGTAGTGGATGGGGTTGGAAACAGGAAAATATGCTTTTTTCTGCTTGGTTTCTCTGGTGGAAAGAATTCCCCAAGCAGCTGAAAATACATCAGCCTTGCTCCAAAAACCAGGCAGGGCTGGGAGGCAGAGGGCGTGTGTGTTAAGCTCGACTCGACGCTGTCCACAGGACTCATTTTCCTGGGTTTCCACTCATCTTCTATTTTCGGAGTCATGCCTATTGGTATTTCTTCTAAAAATACTGAGAATAAGAAGTTTGTGCTCACACAAAGCTATTCTTAGTGCTTCATCTTTGTCTACAAGTGCAGCCCATGCGTGGAGGTTGGCTCCGAGCTCGTCGTTCCCCTCTGCGTCCCACGTCGGGTGCCCTCAGTGGAGCTTCCTGAGGCTCTGAGGACCTCACAGCTGCTTTCTGTGAAACCACACTTCACCATTCAGTGCCTTGCTCCTTCTCTGTAATTTTTTTAGCTTTTCACCCACCTTACATGTATATCAGCAACAAAGAAATGAGTTTTCATAGAATAGAATATCTTGAGTTGGAAGGGACCCGTAAGGATCATTGAGTCCAACTCCTGCCAACGCTGTGTTGGTAGTGGTGAACTTTGCATCGTGTGCACCTTTGTTTATTGCTTCAAATTTGGGGGTTTTTTTGGTGCTGATCAGTACCTTGTGAAGAGCAGAGCAGCAGATCCATCCCCCTCCGTGGTTTTCTCCTTTAGGACGCCTGAATTTGGTGCTGCTGTGATGAGCACCACATGATGACTCCTTTGGAATTCTGAATTTAAGTTCTGAGCAGAGTTTGTGATCCTGATTTTAACTCAACTGATTTGAATTCTATGTGCTTTCTCGGGTCAGCGTGGAAGCGAACAATGGCACTTTAAATAATGATTAGCCTAAGCCACAGAATGCTCATCCTCATTAAGGTCATTATTTCAAGCAGCTTTGGATACTCTTACCTTAACACTCACATCAAGCCTCTGCGTTTGCTACAGCAGAGCTCTTACTGTTAACCAAACATCAAAAAGCACGTGATGGGATCTCACGGTTTGTTGATGGCTCTCCAGCCTTATTTTAAGAGCAGGTTTTAATCACATAGAGCTTATTAAATTACAGTGATATGTTGGGACCGGTGTTGAGGTCGATGGCCATTGCTTCCCAGTGCCCTCTGTAGAGAAACAGAGAATCACAGAATCACAGAACGGTTGGGTTCGAAGGGACCTTAAAGATCATGAAGTCATGGTATGGTTGGGTTGAAGGGGACCTTGAAGATCATGAAGTCATGGTATGGTTGGGTCAGAAGGGACCTTAAAGAGCATGAAATCATGGTGTGGTTGGGTCAGAAGGGACCTTAAAGAGCATGAAATCATGGTGTGGTTGGGTTGGAAGGGACCTTAAAGATCATGGAATCACAGAATGGTTGGGTTGAAGGGGACCTTGAAGATCATGAAATCATGGTGTATTTGGGTTGGAAGGGACCTTAAAGATCATGAAGTCATGGTGTGGTTGGGTCAGAAGGGACCTTAAAGATCATGGAATCACGGTATGGTTGGGTTGGAAGGGTCCTTAGAGACCATCCAGTTCCAACGCCCACATATAGGTTCTCCCTCTTTGGTTCATTACAGAAATACAGGTTCTCCCTCTTTGATTCTCTGTGCAGTAAAGTTTCTCTGTAGGAGTCATCTTGGGTGCACTGCCAGAGCAAAATGTTGGGAAAAGGGCTCTGAAATGAAAGCGTCAGCAGTGGTGGGGCCAGGTTGGGCTCCGGGAGCGCCGTAATGAGAACCCGCTTTGCCGCGTAACAAACGCCGCCGTTGTTTTAGTTGCTCGTTAGTTAATGTTGTTCTAATGAGGCTCTGCTAATGGCATCATCTGACATTGGGCAAAAAGAAGGTTGGGGGAGAACCCGAGTTAAAAAGAGCCTAATTAGCAAGTTAATTATAGCGGGCGAGGAAACGGCCCGGTTATATAAATCAGCTTTTGTTACGCGCACACGGTAAAAACCGCTCTGAGCTCGGGGAGCAGAAGGTGGGAACGTCACACAGAGCTGGGGATCCTCAGCCCGAAGGGAGCCCAGGAGCCTCCTGCTGCTGCACCTTCCCTGCCTCCTTCCCCCGCAGCTGCAATAGGAGCCGCCAGCACCCGCAGCATGCTGAACAAGAAGAAGTACAATGTCGATGGCGATGCAGGGAGGAAAGCCCAGGTGAGGGCAGCCCCCAGGCACCCTAAGGCTGTTTCCTGCCCCCAATATCCCTTTCTTTCTGTCTCTGTCCTCCTTTGTTTCCCCAAAATCGCCTCTTTTGGTGCTGGCTGGGGAAAATCCCTTCTTTCTGCAGAACTCCTCTTTTTTTCTCTCGGCGCAGCGGGGCTGGTCTGTGTTGCACTGGGATGAGCTGTGGGCACCAGAACCATGGTGCAGAGACGGAGGAACTTCCCCAGCGAGAAGCAAAGCTTCTCTCATTTGCACAAGAGGACTCGTGGCACATTAACACTCCTGGCTCAGGTTTCTCAGATCGAAGCAGCTGGAGGTGGAAAACCACAGCATCGGAGCAACTCCTAAGCCAGGCACCTGCAGCTCTCCAAGCCTTCCTAATCCCTCCTAATTAGCACAGCCAGCTGCCACCTGTGGAGGCATTTCTACTGGAGCTCAGGTTCAACCTGCAGCCCCTCTGTGTGACCCATCCTGCAACACCGCTCGTTGAATGGAGCCAACATGATGGAGGTGCTCCTGCACATAGAAACACTTTGAGAGGTCTGAATGCAATTAATGCAATTACTGCACTGCTGGGAATAACTGCACCTTGAATGGACGTGGGAAAAGGGAATCCCAGCAGATCTCTGTAGTAGCAGTTATTCATTCCCCTGCAGACTATCTCCAGCGTATCCCATCGTTGCATGCCGATAACCTGGTGCTTTCGTGGAGTGGTTCTGCTCTCAGGGGATTGGGTTTAAATGAAAGAACAAAAGTTATTTCAGGCCAACAGCTTCTTAGGAGAGGAATATAAACCCCGCTGTGTGTGCTCAGGTACCCTGTCCCACCGGGACCCACCATGATTCCCAGGGCTGAAGGAGCTCCCATCACCTTTTGCCTTGATTTCTAGCCCAAAAAGGGGCTCTGACAACCCACTGCATGGGCACAGTGCTGCTGCTTAACCCCCCAAACTCAACTTTATGTTCCCAGAAAAGGGTCAAATTCCTTATGCTTAGGTGACTTCTTCAAGCAAAACCACCTTCTCAGAATACCCCGAGGGTTCAGTTAATAGACTCAACTAATGGTTTGTAGTAAATTGGAGATGTAAATATTTAATCCCACTGCACCGTGTCGACTTGTATTTTCCCTATAGCAAAGTTCAAGGAGTTTTGCAAGTCATGTTTCTGACTGTACAGAATGGGTTGGGTTGGAAGGGGCCTTAAAGATCATAGAGTCGAGGAATGGTTGGGTTGGAAAGGACTTTATAGATCATAGATTCATGGAGTGGTTGGGTTGGAAGGGGCCGTAAAGATCATAGNTTCAAGGTCCCTTCCAACCCAACCACTCTGAGACCTTCAAGGTCCCTTCCAACCCAACCACTCTGAGACCTTCAAGGTCCCTTCCAACCCAACCATTCTGAGACCTTCAGGGTCCCTTAAACCCAACCATTCTGAGACCTTCAAGGTCCCTTGAACCCAACCACTCTGAGACCTTCAAGGTCTCTTCGGACCCAACCATTCTGAGACCTTCAAGGTCTCTTCCAACCCAACCATTCTGAGACCTTCAGGGTCCCTTGAACCCAACCATTGTGAGACCTTCAGGGTCCCTTCCAACCCAACCACTCTGAGACCTTCAAGGTCCCTTCCAACCCAACCACTCTGAGACCTTCAAGGTCCTTTCCAACCCAACCATTCTGAGACCTTCAGGGTCCCTTGAACCCAACCATTCTGAGACCTTCAAGGTCCCTCGAACCCAACCATTCTGAGACCTTCAAGGTCTCTTCCGACCCAACCATTCTGAGACCTTCAAGGTCTCTTCCAACCCAACCATCCCATGATGCTATGATCTTTAAGGACCCTTCCAACAGAGGTTGATTTTTTTAATTCTGTGGTTGTTAAGGTGCCTTCCAACCCATCCATTCCATGGCTCTTTGGCTCTGGGATTCTAGCATTCCATGACTCAAATGATGATGTGGTCAGTTAAAGCCAGCATGGGCTTGCTGCGATGCTGCCTTTCTCACACTTCTGCCCTCCTCTCCAAGTTTAATTTGAACAGAAATGTATAATCTCAGTCATTCTTTCAGCCAATATTCAAAACATTGCAGATATCTGTACATTCTGGGTATTCCTTATTTCAAAAGAAGTAGTTAAAGAGAGCAAAAAATAATTTGCCTCAATGACCTAAACTGTTATATTTAAATTTACTCACATTATGTATACGGTTATAACTAAAAAATTCAGACAGGACATTTTCTTCATGTCCTGGCCATGAGAGCAGTCAAACACTGGAATGGACCCTTAGCAGTGTGGGTGAGGCTCCAGGCCTGGCAGCGTTCGAGAAACGTTTCAATAACGCCCTTAGGAATGTGCTTTAATGTTTGGTTACCCCTGCTGTGGGCAGGCAGTTGGCCCTGATGAGTCTGTGGGTCCCTTTTGAGTAACTCTTCATTCCATTCTATTCTGTGCTCCTCCATTCTCCTCCTCCATTCTTATCCATTCTCTTCCATTCCAGACACCAGCAGGTACCTGTGCCCTGGGAAGATGTTTCTTGCTGTAAAGCCCCAGCCTTCAGTTTCTGCAAGCACTTCTAGTTAAGTTGATGGTTCAGGTAGTCGACAAGTACTCCAAAACTGGGCTGTGTGGAAGGCAGAGGGTGGAACACAGACAACAATGCAGTAAGTTGATGAGAAAAAGAGGCTTGAGTTCAACTTGTAAGAGCTGGGTGGTTCCTTTAAAGCCTCTGCATCTGTTTTGGTGTTAACTTCACAAAAAGTCTCGAATTGGGAGAATTCATTGTTTTCTGTCCTCTTGGGAAGGAGATCTCTGAGCGCCAGGAGCTGGGAGCAGCCCGACATTAATTAACTTGTCAAACTCACGCTTGCAAGTTAGCCTGAAGCTGGGCAGACCTCAAATTCACTCAGCTTTCCCTGGTTTTATTCACAGCAGAAGGCTCGAATGTTTTTACCTCGGGCTCTCGCTCCCCCTCGTGACCATGTGTGGCTTTTGCAGCCCATCGTATGCATTCAACTCTCATTATCTTAATTCTCCGAGCAGCCCAACGTGCTGCTGAGTGCAGCCTCATCCCCACCCTTCTGGTGCCGCAGCAGGGACTGAGCCATTAAATTCCACCCGACCTTCCAGCGGAGGACCTGCTGTGTAAACTTGTACATTTCTCTGCTCATTCCATCCAGAATTGCTAATTCTCCTCCTCCAACGAGACCTTTGCTCGTGTTTTTTGGTGACCGTGAAGACTTGAGCCAGTTCTCTTCTCTGCTCTGAAATATATTATGAAGAAGAAGAGTGTGCTTGGTTCCCTGAGCCCGCTGCCCACCTCATCTCTGTGAACTGGGCTCTTTTAAAGCTTTTTCTGACCTTTTCTTGTCCCTTGAATCAATGGCAGCCAGGCTACGCAGTTTTCTGTGGGTTTTTTTTTGCCAGTGAAGTGTGTAGAATAGAACAGCTCCATTGGAGGGGACCCACAAAGATCATTGAGTCCAACTGCCGAGGGCCTCAGGGCTCACCAGCTCTAGGGACGTGGTGTAGTGATGGGTCAGCTTTGGACATGATGATCTCAGAGGTCTTTTCCAGCCTCAATGATTCAGTGATTCTGCATCATTGAGGGCATTGTCCGAATGCCTCTTGCACACTGATGTGGGCAGGCTGGAATACATGACCTGGTCTTGATGCAGATGTGCAATGGGACAGCGATCCTTGGTGCAGATGGGCACCTGGATGGTGGTCCTTGATGCAGATGTGCATGGGTTGATGGTCCTTGGTGCAAATGATGATGATGTAGGTTTCCGCCAGGACTGGACCCCATATTGTCAGCTCACCCAACTTCTGCGAAAGACCCATATCCCATTTGTTGACCCATATTCCTATTTTGTTGACAGGGACAGCCAAGTGTCCTTGTTCCTTATTTAAGTATTTTGAAGCCTAAGAAGAGCATGGGAGAGAGAACCTGGAGTGTCAGCATGGTTTGTAAGTCAGCAGCTCCTCCTCCTTTTGGTAACGGTGTTGGCAAATGATGGGAGTGAGTTGCTGCAGTTCATCAGGGAATCCTGCAAGAGCAAATCCTGTAGGTTTGGCACATCTCAGCTACTTGTCCCTGGGGGCAGCAGCAGTCAGGCTACATGCATTTTTTCTGATAAGGTATTTGTGTGTTGCTTGGAGCTGAGGACAAAATAGCCCAAAGCTCGAAGCAGTGCTGAACAGAAGCTGCTTTCACTCAGGAAGGAGGAGCGTGCCAGCAGGGCGAAAATCTCACCAAAACCCAACAAACTTTCCCCAGTTTCTGTTCGTGGAGGTGTTTCAGACAAAATCCATCTGCTTTGCAGGAAAAGAGGAGTGTGTAAGGTGTGTTAGCGCTGGGTTTTTCTGCCTGCTTGCAGCAGAGGGAGCTGCAGCTGAGTCAGCCAGCTCCATCCCTGCTTTTCCGTGGGACTGAGTGACACACAAGTCCTTTAAGACTATTTCTGATTCTTCATACAGCCATGGGATTGCAAAGTCTATTTGCAACCATATTGAGTTTAAATCCAGCAGTGGAGGCATCCAGCTGGCTGCAGCTGCAGAAATGAGCTGGGCAAGGCACCCGGCATGGGACTGGGGCAGAAATGAGGAACCCAGCAAACTCCTGGAGCTGGGCATGGGGCTGACACTGATAGAGCTGGGGAATGGCAGTGCCTGCACTGCTGCTTACCATATGCCAGAATGGATGGTGAGTTACTTACCACGCTATTTTCATTCCCACATCACTGTCTGATGGCTGCTGTAGGGAACTGGAAGTCTCAGGAGGAGTTGGGCACGCTTGGGTCTCACTGATATGCATTCGGACACAGTGGCTTTGGGATACAGTGATAGTGGCATTGGGTTACTGTAACACTGGGATATGGTGACACTGGGATATGGTGGCATTGAGATACAGGGATGGTGTTGGGATATGATGACTGGGATACAATGACATGGGGGTAAGATGGCATTGGGGTACAATGGTATTGGGATATGATGACATGAGGATATGATGGCATTGGGATATGGTGGTGTTGGGGTGTGATGACATGAGGATACAATGACATGGTGGCAGGATGGCATTGGGATATGGTGGTGTTGGGGTATGATGACGTGAGGATATAATGGCATTGGGATACGGTGGCATTGGGGTGTGATGACATGAGGATACAGTGATATGGTGGTAGGATGGCATTGGGATATGGTGGCGTTGGGATGTGATGACATGAGGATATGATGGCATTGGGATATGGTGGCGTTGGGATATGATGACATGAGGATATGATGGCATTGGGATACAGTGGTGTTG
>JACDJE010000053.1:3879354-3919950 GCA_016647715.1 Pavo muticus
TGGTGTTGGGGTGTGATGACATGAGGATATGATGGCATTGGGATACGGTGGTGTTGGGGTGTGATGACATGAGGATATGATGGCATTGGGATATGGTGGTGTTGGGGTGTGATGACATGAGGATACAATGACGTGGTGGCAGAATG
Source organism: Pavo muticus (assembly GCA_016647715.1). NCBI lineage: Eukaryota > Metazoa > Chordata > Aves > Galliformes > Phasianidae > Pavo > Pavo muticus. The sequence continues at coordinate 3,879,501 of JACDJE010000053.1, forward strand.
GCATTGGGATATGGTGGTGTTGGGATGTGATGACATGAGGATATGATGGCATTGGGATACGGTGGTGTTGGGGTATGATGACATGAGGATACAATGACATGGTGGCAGAATGGCATTGGGATATGATGGTGTTGGGATGTGATGACATGAGGATATGATGGCATTGGGATATGGTGGTGTTGGGATGTGATGACATGAGGATATGATGGCATTGGGATACGGTGGTGTTGAGATATGGTGACATTGTTTCATCAGCTACGAGATCAGCATAGCAATTACCGTCTCTTTAACTATTTCAATTCTCATTATCAAATTAATTCTTAAATCAGATTCTGACGTTGCCATGGCACCTCTGACACTGCAGCCACACCTCAGGGCAGCGTGTGCTTCGTGTTGGTAGTGGATGGGGTTGGAAACAGGAAAATATGCTTTTTTCTGCTTGGTTTCTCTGGTGGAAAGAATTCCCCAAGCAGCTGAAAATACATCAGCCTTGCTCCAAAAACCAGGCAGGGCTGGGAGGCAGAGGGCGTGTGTGTTAAGCTCGACTCGACGCTGTCCACAGGACTCATTTTCCTGGGTTTCCACTCATCTTCTATTTTCGGAGTCATGCCTATTGGTATTTCTTCTAAAAATACTGAGAATAAGAAGTTTGTGCTCACACAAAGCTATTCTTAGTGCTTCATCTTTGTCTACAAGTGCAGCCCATGCGTGGAGGTTGGCTCCGAGCTCGTCGTTCCCCTCTGCGTCCCACGTCGGGTGCCCTCAGTGGAGCTTCCTGAGGCTCTGTGGACCTCACAGCTGCTTTCTGTGAAACCACACTTCACCATTCAGTGCCTTGCTCCTTCTCTGTAATTTTTTTAGCTTTTCACCCACCTTACATGTATATCAGCAACAAAGAAATGAGTTTTCATAGAATAGAATATCTTGAGTTGGAAGGGACCCGTAAGGATCATTGAGTCCAACTCCTGCCAACGCTGTGTTGGTAGTGGTGAACTTTGCATCGTGTGCACCTTTGTTTATTGCTTCAAATTTGGGGGTTTTTTTGGTGCTGATCAGTACCTTGTGAAGAGCAGAGCAGCAGATCCATCCCCCTCCGTGGTTTTCTCCTTTAGGACGCCTGAATTTGGTGCTGCTGTGATGAGCACCACATGATGACTCCTTTGGAATTCTGAATTTAAGTTCTGAGCAGAGTTTGTGATCCTGATTTTAACTCAACTGATTTGAATTCTATGTGCTTTCTCGGGTCAGCGTGGAAGCGAACAATGGCACTTTAAATAATGATTAGCCTAAGCCACAGAATGCTCATCCTCATTAAGGTCATTATTTCAAGCAGCTTTGGATACTCTTACCTTAACACTCACATCAAGCCTCTGCGTTTGCTACAGCAGAGCTCTTACTGTTAACCAAACATCAAAAAGCACGTGATGGGATCTCACGGTTTGTTGATGGCTCTCCAGCCTTATTTTAAGAGCAGGTTTTAATCACATAGAGCTTATTAAATTACAGTGATATGTTGGGACCGGTGTTGAGGTCGATGGCCATTGCTTCCCAGTGCCCTCTGTAGAGAAACAGAGAATCACAGAATCACAGAACGGTTGGGTTCGAAGGGACCTTAAAGATCATGAAGTCATGGTATGGTTGGGTTGAAGGGGACCTTGAAGATCATGAAGTCATGGTATGGTTGGGTCAGAAGGGACCTTAAAGAGCATGAAATCATGGTGTGGTTGGGTCAGAAGGGACCTTAAAGAGCATGAAATCATGGTGTGGTTGGGTTGGAAGGGACCTTAAAGATCATGGAATCACAGAATGGTTGGGTTGAAGGGGACCTTGAAGATCATGAAATCATGGTGTATTTGGGTTGGAAGGGACCTTAAAGATCATGAAGTCATGGTGTGGTTGGGTCAGAAGGGACCTTAAAGATCATGGAATCACGGTATGGTTGGGTTGGAAGGGTCCTTAGAGACCATCCAGTTCCAACGCCCACATATAGGTTCTCCCTCTTTGGTTCATTACAGAAATACAGGTTCTCCCTCTTTGATTCTCTGTGCAGTAAAGTTTCTCTGTAGGAGTCATCTTGGGTGCACTGCCAGAGCAAAATGTTGGGAAAAGGGCTCTGAAATGAAAGCGTCAGCAGTGGTGGGGCCAGGTTGGGCTCCGGGAGCGCCGTAATGAGAACCCGCTTTGCCGCGTAACAAACGCCGCCGTTGTTTTAGTTGCTCGTTAGTTAATGTTGTTCTAATGAGGCTCTGCTAATGGCATCATCTGACATTGGGCAAAAAGAAGGTTGGGGGAGAACCCGAGTTAAAAAGAGCCTAATTAGCAAGTTAATTATAGCGGGCGAGGAAACGGCCCGGTTATATAAATCAGCTTTTGTTACGCGCACACGGTAAAAACCGCTCTGAGCTCGGGGAGCAGAAGGTGGGAACGTCACACAGAGCTGGGGATCCTCAGCCCGAAGGGAGCCCAGGAGCCTCCTGCTGCTGCACCTTCCCTGCCTCCTTCCCCCGCAGCTGCAATAGGAGCCGCCAGCACCCGCAGCATGCTGAACAAGAAGAAGTACAATGTCGATGGCGATGCAGGGAGGAAAGCCCAGGTGAGGGCAGCCCCCAGGCACCCTAAGGCTGTTTCCTGCCCCCAATATCCCTTTCTTTCTGTCTCTGTCCTCCTTTGTTTCCCCAAAATCGCCTCTTTTGGTGCTGGCTGGGGAAAATCCCTTCTTTCTGCAGAACTCCTCTTTTTTTCTCTCGGCGCAGCGGGGCTGGTCTGTGTTGCACTGGGATGAGCTGTGGGCACCAGAACCATGGTGCAGAGACGGAGGAACTTCCCCAGCGAGAAGCAAAGCTTCTCTCATTTGCACAAGAGGACTCGTGGCACATTAACACTCCTGGCTCAGGTTTCTCAGATCGAAGCAGCTGGAGGTGGAAAACCACAGCATCGGAGCAACTCCTAAGCCAGGCACCTGCAGCTCTCCAAGCCTTCCTAATCCCTCCTAATTAGCACAGCCAGCTGCCACCTGTGGAGGCATTTCTACTGGAGCTCAGGTTCAACCTGCAGCCCCTCTGTGTGACCCATCCTGCAACACCGCTCGTTGAATGGAGCCAACATGATGGAGGTGCTCCTGCACATAGAAACACTTTGAGAGGTCTGAATGCAATTAATGCAATTACTGCACTGCTGGGAATAACTGCACCTTGAATGGACGTGGGAAAAGGGAATCCCAGCAGATCTCTGTAGTAGCAGTTATTCATTCCCCTGCAGACTATCTCCAGCGTATCCCATCGTTGCATGCCGATAACCTGGTGCTTTCGTGGAGTGGTTCTGCTCTCAGGGGATTGGGTTTAAATGAAAGAACAAAAGTTATTTCAGGCCAACAGCTTCTTAGGAGAGGAATATAAACCCCGCTGTGTGTGCTCAGGTACCCTGTCCCACCGGGACCCACCATGATTCCCAGGGCTGAAGGAGCTCCCATCACCTTTTGCCTTGATTTCTAGCCCAAAAAGGGGCTCTGACAACCCACTGCATGGGCACAGTGCTGCTGCTTAACCCCCCAAACTCAACTTTATGTTCCCAGAAAAGGGTCAAATTCCTTATGCTTAGGTGACTTCTTCAAGCAAAACCACCTTCTCAGAATACCCCGAGGGTTCAGTTAATAGACTCAACTAATGGTTTGTAGTAAATTGGAGATGTAAATATTTAATCCCACTGCACCGTGTCGACTTGTATTTTCCCTATAGCAAAGTTCAAGGAGTTTTGCAAGTCATGTTTCTGACTGTACAGAATGGGTTGGGTTGGAAGGGGCCTTAAAGATCATAGAGTCGAGGAATGGTTGGGTTGGAAAGGACTTTATAGATCATAGATTCATGGAGTGGTTGGGTTGGAAGGGGCCGTAAAGATCATAGAGTCGAGGAATGGTTGGGTTGGAAAGGACTTTATAGAGCATGGAATCATTGAATAGTTGGGTTGGAAGGGACATTATAGAACATAGAATCGTGGAGTGGTTGGGTTGGAAGGGGCCTTAAAGATCATAAAATCACAGAATGGTTTGGGTTGGAAGGGGACTTAATGATCATAGAGCACAGATGTGGAGCAGCCCCACTGCCTGCAGAAGAGCACTGGGAACAAGGGGAGCCTGGTGGGGCCACCATCCAGAGCCCAGAAATGGGACATGCGGACAAAGCCAACCTCTGTGGCCCAACAGTGGGATCATGTGCAAGAGCAGGTGTTTGGGTCAGGTGAAAACCTGGATTGGAGCAAGCATTGATTATTTGGTCTTATTTGGCCAAAACTGATTAGTTGGGAGTTTTTCAGCCAAGAGTGGGGACCAATGAAGCGGGGTCAAAGAGTTCCTGCAACAAGAGGCTTCGGCCAGAACGGGTGTGAAGCTGCAGGCAGGAGCCCACCTTGTAAATGTGCCTCTTAAACTTCATTTCACCCTAAAAAGCACCCAGATAGGGGTGGTTCTGCTCTAATTATCCCTCCTGCACATTATGAATCTGAGTAATTAATGGCTGTGTGGCGGGTGCTGCTCGCGTCCTTTTCTTGGCAATCCTGACTGCAGCATTTGGGTCCCTATTTGACCCTAGTGGCCCATTTTTGAGGCAGGGGAGGGCTCGGCTGTGCTCTCTCCCACTGTTTATCCAGGCATCCCTACATGGCCTTGGGTGATAGAAACACCCAATCCTAAACGCTCCTTCACACAGAGTGTGGCTGGAATTCATGACTTGGGGTGGTTTTGGTTTTGTTTATCGTACAGTAAGCAAGGAGGTTTCCCATTCATTGCAAAGAACACTGCAGGGTGGGTCAATCCCTCGTCACTTCTGTGGATGCTGGGGAGCAATCAGGCTCTCCTGCAACAAATAACCTTTATTTATAGGGAAAGTAAGTTGGCGTGGAATGGGGATGGAAACCATCTAAGTTGTGTGCTTACAGAAGGCTCGAGGAGGAGCGTCAGTTATTCAGAGGAGGGCTCAGGATCCTTCTGCCCAGTCCTTGGGTTTTTCCACCCTCTCTACCTCCCCGTTTCTCTCCCCAGATCCAGTTTGCTGACCAGAAGCAGGAGTTCAATAAGCGCCCGACAAAAATCGGCCGCCGCTCGCTGTCCCGCTCCATCTCACAGTCATCGACGGACAGCTACAGCTCAGGTTGGTGCCACCCCCACTCCGTGTGTCCCATCCCTGTGTCTGTGCATCCCAACATCTCCGTGTCCCATCCTGACATCCGTCTGTCCCATGCCAGTGTCTGTGTGTCCCATCCCAACATCCGTGGATCCCATCCCGACATCCATGTATCCCAGTGTCTGCGTGTCCCATCCCGATGTCCATGTAGGTCACGGAGAAGGGGAAGCATGGGAAGGGATTGTTGCTTTTATCTCATCGTTTTCACACGTATTTGAGTGGAAAAATAGGTTGTTCTGCTCTTAAAACTTGTGAGCTTTCCTTCTAACCCTTGTGTACGGCTCCTGCTGCCTTTCCTCCTCCCATTCTTTCCCTCCTCTCTTTCCCTTCATTTCCTCCTCTTTTGCCCTGTCTGATTTCTTTGCGCACTCCCAGTTTATGCTGGAAGTTCATTACTGGAGCAGTCTGTGAGGATTTATTAAAACCTAACGAGATGAAGCTCAGGCTGACTTCATTGTGTGCCCCACACATGAAACGCCAGACGTTGGGTGCTGGTGCAGAAATTGACACAGCAAAGTCCTAGAAACAAACCTGAGGGAAATGGGTGTTTTTCTGGGAACGGGAATTGCTCACTGGGGATGTTCTCACATTTTGGGCAGTGGACCCATTCAGAGTTCATGGCACAGTAAGGCAGTGCTGCTCGCTACCTGAAATGCAGGTCCTTCTCCCTCTCCCTTCCTCTTCCTTTTCCCCTTCCCTTTTCCTTTCCCCTTTTACCCTCTTTTCCCATTTTTCCATTTTTCTCCCCTTTTTCCTTCCCCCTTTCTCCCCTCTCCTTTCCTTCCCCTTTCCTTCCCCTATTCTCTCTTCCCTTTCCCTTCTTTCTCGTTTCCCTTTCTTCCTCTCCCCTTTCTTCCTCTCCCCTTTCTTCCTCTCCCCTTTCTTCCTCTCCCCTTTCTTCCTCTCCCCTTTCTTCCTCTCCCCTTTCTTCCTCTCCCCTTTCTTCCTCTCCCCTTTCTTCCTCTCCCCTTTCTTCCTCTCCCCTTTCTTCCTCTCCCCTTTCTTCCTCTCCCCTTTCTTCCTCTCCCCTTTCTTCCTCTCCCCTTTCTTCCTCTCCCCTTTCTTCCTCTCCCCTTTCTTCCTCTCCCCTTTCTTCCTCTCCCCTTTCTTCCTCTCCCCTTTCTTCCTCTCCCCTTTCTTCCTCTCCCCTTTCTTCCTTCCTTTTTCTCCCCCTCCCCCCCTTTTCCACTTTTTTCCTTTTTTCCCCTTTTTTTTTTCCTTTCCTTTTTTCCTTTTTTTCATCTTTTCTCCTCTCCCATCAGTGTACAAGAATCTGGCTCACACCTGGGTGAGATTTGATTTACAAAAGTTGCCTTCAACCCCAGGAGATCTGCAGTTCTACAGAGATCTCTGCACAGCTCTGTGATCCTCCCAGAGCTCTCAGCATTGCACAATGGGATTTGGGGTTGAGCAGCCCTGCTGCCCACCCTTGGACCCATGCGTGGGTTTGGGAAAAGGCTTCTGGCAGAGACATTCCAGCAGTGCTTAGTTCCTGCTAAGAGCATTAGAGCTGAGCGGGTGTGGGGAGCCCAGCACTGAGCTCAGTCCTTGGGGTCGCTGGAGGGTTTCCTGGGAGCCAGAAGGGAAAGGAATTGGGTTTGGGGTGCTGTCTGATGGCTGTGCCTCGGATCTTCTGCTGTGGAGATGCAAGCAGAGCCGTTGGTAGGGCATTGCATGGGCTCCGAGTTCTTGGAAGGTGCTGCAAATCCCTTTTGGGGTCATTCCCACGCTCTGGGTGCCTCCTTAGCACTGTGGTTGCGGGCAGAGGTAGGACCATGGGCTCAGCTGTGATGTTGTCTCCGCAATGTGGTGCAACCACCATTCATGTCACTCTACTCCTCCAGCATCGTTTAGGCACAGAATTGGGGCAGAAAGATGCAAATCAGTTCTGGCTGCTCGGTAGGACACAGTCCTGGAGATCATTACCTCTTGGAGACCATCCCAGGAGAGATGCTGGGTGCTGAGAACCTCTGATTCTGGGACTCTTGACTCATAATGAGTTGCAGTTCCAAACGGAGCTCAACAAAGGGAGGTTTAAAGAAATAAACTCATCGGAGGGCATTTGATGAGCGAGCTGCAGGTCAGTGGTCAGCTCTTCTGAGCTTCCAGTGCTACTCAAGAGGATAATTTTGATGCCAGGTCTTGCGTTCGTGCAAAGCCACGCAGAACAGTGCCACCGTGAGCTGGGGCGTGGTGAATGGCTTTGAGTAATGCTGCAAGGAAGTCGTGTGAGGAGCGAGTGATGGGCTCCTGAGCTGGGTGCCAAGGGGCAGCTCCTGCCAGGGAGGAAGAGAAAGAAGAGGAGGAGGAGAAAGGGAAGGGAGGAGGAGGAAGTGAAAGAAGAGGAAAAGGAAGAGGAAGAAGAGGAGGAAAGGGAAGAAAAGAAGGAGGAGGAGGAGGAAGGGGAAGAAGAGGAAGAGGAATAGAAGGAAGAGGAAGAAGAGGAAAAGGAAGAGGAATAGAAGGAAGAGGAAGAAGAAGAAGAGGTGGAAGAGAAGGAGGAAGAGGCAAAATAGTGGCGGAATCTTTCCTCCCTTTTCCTTTATCAAACAAGCGAAAGGAAGGAGGGCATGGTTAGTGGGCATGGTGGGATGGGTTGGTGGTTGGGCTTAGGGATCCCGGAGGTCTTTTTCAACCTTAATGCTTCTTTGAATCTGAATGCTTTGCTCCCTCTCTGACCTCCTGTTCTCCCCCAGCCGCCTCCTACACCGACAGCTCCGATGATGAGACCTCCCCCCGGGACAAGCAGCAGAAGAACTCCAAAGGCAGCAGTGATTTCTGCGTGAAAAACATCAAGCAGGCAGAATTTGGGCGTCGAGAGATCGAAATTGCTGAGCAAGGTAAAACGCTGCCTTCCTTCCTTCGGCTCCGCGGTGTTTGGGGTTTGTTGCGCTGCTCTTCCTTCCCCTGAAGGTGGAGATTTGGAAAATGTGGTGATATTGAATCCTAAATTGTAGGAAGAAGTTTCTTTGCTGGTAGAAATTTGGAAAATATGATTGTATTGCATTCTGGGTAGTAGGGAAAAACCTCACAGAGCTATAGGATTCGTTTCAGCTGTGCCCTGACTTCTTTGATGCCTCCATTGAAGCCTTTTGCTCCTCCACGTGTGGCACTGATGGACCTCTCCATTTTGCCTTTCAGAAATGCCCGCGCTGATGGCGTTGAGGAAGAGAGCTCAGGGAGAGAAGCCGCTGGCCGGGGCCAAGATTGTGGGCTGCACACACATCACAGCCCAGACAGCGGTGAGATCCATCTGTAACATCCTCCTGCTTTATTTCAGTGTGGAACTGATGGAAATGGGGCTGCTGAGTGCTGTGGCTGCCTGTTGGAGCTGCAAAAACACTTGGGTTTGAATTCTTTAAGGTCCTTTCCAACCTAACCATTCTGGGGCTCTGTGATCTTTAAGGACCCTTCCAACCCAACCATCCCATAGTTCTGTGATCATTAAGGACCCTTCCAACCCAACCATCCCATGGTTCCATGACCTTCCAACCCAACCATTCTATAGTTCTGTTATCTTTAAGGTCCCTTCCAACCCAACCATCCCGTGGCTCTGTGATCTTTGAGGAGCCTTCCAGCCCCAGCTATTCTACAATCCCATAATCCTATTGGTAGTCAAAATCAGTAATACAAATTCGCATTATAGATTCAACAAACTTCAGATTGCCAGTGGTGAGAATGAATTACTCTCTGTCCATAGACTTGTTCAAGCACCACGAATGTGTTTCGTATAACTGCAGGTAGTGTAGCAGAGATGCTCTTTGTAGCTCGTCCTAACTCTTAGGATGGGACATGGTCCTGAACGTGGTTCTGTGATGCTGTGCTCCCTCTGAGCTTTGCGGGCATCTCTGGATGTGCTCAGATGTGGTGTGAGGCATCTATAAGGCACTGCTGTTGGCAGTGGTAGCAAAATCAAATTTCCTCTATCAGATATGCATGGAGATGTGGTGGGCGGTGATGAGTGCAGCTGTGCCATGTGAGAGCTGTTGGTTGTCCTCCAAAAGCAGGACAGGAGTGGCAGTGGGGACTTAGGAGGCGTGGTGGGGATGGGATGATGGTTGGACTTGATCTTCGAGGTCGTTTCCAACCTCGGTGATTCTGTAATTCTCTGGGCATGGTGGGGATGGGTTGACGATTGCACTCAATGACCCTGGAGGTCTCTTCTAGCCTTAATGACTCCCTGATTCTATAAGTTGATATTTTGGATTTGTGCAAGGCCAACCTCAGCTTTTTCCTGATTTTGTTCTTTTTCTTTTTAAATCCAGGTCCTGATGGAGACCCTGGGTGCACTGGGGGCCCAGTGCAGGTGGGCTGCCTGCAACATCTACTCCACCCTCAATGAAGTGGCTGCCGCCCTCGCCGAGAGCGGTAGGAAATGTCACCTGCTCTGCTTTTCCTGCTTGGAAAAGATTTCTACCTGCTCCATCATATTGATGGGACTTACATTCACTTACATTCTCTTCTAGTTTTTTTTTTTTAATTATTATTATTATTATCTTTTAAATTTAGCATAAAGCTATAGGAGGATGAAATCACTGCGTTTGGTTCTTTCCATTAGGGAGGGCACACTGGGTGCAGTTCAGTTCTATATGAAGTTCAGTTCTATGAAGATAAGAAATTGTTAAATTTCAGTCACGGCTTTGGCTACAAGGGGTGGGGGAGAACTTTCTGGGGCAGACCAGGAGCTGTTGATGTTCACCTGGGAGATGCCTTAATTCGAATCCTGCTCTACCTGGGTAGATTTTCACCAGTCCCCAGGCGAATTCATAGAATAGTGGAATGGTTTGGGTTGGAAGGGACCTGAAGGACCGTAGAGTCATGGAATGGTTGGGTTGGAAGGGTCCTTAAAGATCACAGGACCACAGAGTGGCACCCATCTCCCTCTCTGTGCCAGGATTCCCTGTCTTCGCTTGGAAAGGAGAATCTGAAGACGATTTCTGGTGGTGCATCGATCGCTGCGTCAACGTGGAGGGGTGGCAGCCCAACATGGTGAGATATCGTGGTCACGTTGGAGCTCTGAGCCTGAGGGAGCCCTCTTCTCAACGGGGCTTAGTGCATTTCCTCTTGGTTTTAGACACAACTTTGACTTTTGTGGGGAAAAAAGAGCAAGGTTAGGGGAATCATTTGCAGCTGCCAAGTGTGCGGTTTGCATTGTGATTTTTAGCCCTGGAGCTTGTGATCTAAATGAGACGATTAGTAATTAATGGTGGGAGACAGGCATGGATCCACATCGTTTGTTTGCCGGTCTTGGCTTGTTTGAGCTTCAAAAAGAATTGTGAAGGTCAAAAGGTCCACCTGCAAGCTACGAATCTCAGTCTAGATACAATTTTGGCTTTTTTCCTTCTTTCTGAGGAATAGTTTCCCATTGAAAATGCCACTAATTGATAAAGTGAAGCTAGGAGAACATGCACACCAATCCCAAAATACGAACCTTGGTTTGGGAGCTCCACATTTTCAGAGACAATGTGATCAGATGGGAAGTTCTGTAAGAAACATTCTAAAATAATGTAAAATAAATAAAAACATGAATAAAAATGGAAAAATTGGGAAGCATTCTGAGCTGCTTGGGTTGGGCTGTGCATGGATATCGCGGGGCACAGACACACGTGGATGGGGCTTTGCTAGAGAGAAGGTTCTTTGAGGGAGGATTTGAGCGCAGCGTTTCTCCCTTTGTGCCTTTTTGGGGTCAGAAGGAATCCTCAGCACGGTGACACTGTGGTTGCTTTTCTTCCAGATTTTGGATGACGGAGGAGATCTCACTCATTGGATCTACAAGAAATATCCCAACATGTTCAAGAAGATCAAGGGGATCGTAGAGGAGAGCGTCACCGGCGTGCACAGGTAATGGGAAATGACAGAGAAGGGCTGAGGGCGCTGCACAAGGGACAGCCTTTGGAGAAAGCTGAAGGTTTGGACCTAAGCTCGATCTCTGGAAAGGAGTGAGATGTGGCAGAGGAAATTATAACTGTTTTGGGGTGGGATTGCAGAAAAGGAGAGCTTCAGAGGTGTGGCCTCATCACAGAGTCATTCTGAAATCAAGGCACTGCTCAGCTCCTCAAGAGCTTATGTTTGTCCCTCCAGATGTGCTCCACTCATCCTAGCAAACCAAAACACTGGAGAACACGCAACAGTAAACCAAAAAGATCCACTGATCCTCTGCTTTTCCCTTATTCCTCACAGGCTCTACCAGTTGTCCAAAGCGGGGAAGCTCTGCGTCCCAGCCATGAATGTAAATGACTCAGTGACGAAGCAGAAGTTTGACAACCTGTACTGCTGCAGAGAGTCCATTTTGGACGGGTATGTGCTGCTCTCTGTACAGTTACACATAAACATGTGCACAATGGAATTCAGAGTTTGAATTCTGTGCTTGTGGAAGAATCATCCTGCAGAAAATGACATTTCTTCCCCTCCTTGTCTCTAATTTTCTTTGTTTTTATGGAATTGAGTGTCCATCACCCTAAGTTTTGGCCCAAAGACAGGTGAGGTGAGGACAAGTTGCCTTCCCACAGTTCAGACCGTGCTGGATCTGGTGGTGCTTGTTGGGGGAGCTGGACTCCTCCTTATGGGTTCCTTCAGGTTGGGATATTCTATGATTCTGTGGTGGTGATCCCAGCAGCTCAGTCAGCCCCAAACAAAGGAGACATTGGACTTCACACAGTGGCAGAAGTGCACCATGGATGATGAGTTGAATATAGAAATACAGACACATCTCCTCTTGCTGAATCCACTGCTGCTGCGCTGTGCTCACGCTGCTTCTCTCTCCTCCCACCTGGTAGCACCAGAGCATCTCAGAGCCCCAAAGGAGGCTTCTTGTTGGCCACAACAGCATCTTTTTCCCAAGTCTTTGTGGAGTGCCTCATCCCTCATCTCGGCTTTGAAGTGGTCTTCTTGGTAGAGGTTGTTGTGACCAAAAGGGAAGAGGATCCATGTTTATAATATGTGTCCCAGTAAGAGGACGTGAAGATGACCCTTAAAACGACTGTAAGTGCCATGTGAGCTATTGCACCACCAAATCTGCTTCCCTGCATGATCCTGCAGTTTCCTCCCCGCATTTCTGCTGCATTTTGCCCTAAAAGGTAATGTTTGGGTCAAGTCAACGGTGGCAGAATCCAACTCTTCATGCCAAAACGTCCCATTGCATGAGCCAGCAAAGAGCCAATGGCTTCTTGCTCTTCCTGCCCTCAAAATGTGGAATAGTTAAGTCAACACCATCATCTGTCTGGTCCCCAAGATCCATGACATCCACAGAGCTCAGTGTGTTGCAGCTGGGCTTTGCAAGAAGCAGCGGTGTAAAGACACCTTGATGAAGTCATTCCTTGACAAAATAATTTCTTGATGAATTCATTCCTCGATGAAGTCTTCCCTCAATGAAGCCTTCCCTCGATGAAGCCATTCTTCAATGAAGCCATTCCTTGATGAAATAATCTCTTGATGAACTAACTTCTTTAATTACACAGCCCTTCCTTCTAATTATGCCCCAGGGCCTGGCCAGAGGCAGCTGTGTCGTGGGACTCGGTGCCCGGTGAGGAGCTGCTCCCAAGTTCTGAGTGTCTGAGGGCAGAATTGTTATTTTGCTGCACCTTTTAGTGGGCTAAAAAGGTTGGAATCCTTAAACAAGTTCTTTATTTCTTGTGATTTCATGTTTCATTTATCGTCTCGGTTGGGATGGGTGAGTGCACATTGTCTTGGTTGTGATAGGACAGGCACTGAGACAGGGAGGAGGGAAACCTGAGCCAAGGTGCAAGGAAACCTGCTGGAATTTTAATCTGAATTCCTCGGGAAGTGCGGGGGAATTTCACCTTCCCTGCACTGCAGACCTATTTCTGCATGCCAAAAATAGCCTGCGATGTAGGGCACTCCTGGGGAGGAGGCAGAAGGAGAATGGGTGGGAGGGGGAGCTCTGCTGGGGGAAAGCACTGGGATTCTGGCAAGAAAATACCACCTCTGCGTTTTCTGTAGGTGTTTCCATGAGACATCTTGGCTTTTTGTAATAAAATGAGACACAAAGAAGTTATTTTTGAAAAGATTTTAGAGATCTGAACCGAAAAAAGCCCATATATGTAGTCAAACCCCAAATCTGTCCTCTTTGTTCCAATTCTCAGCACCCAGATTGGCCAAAGGGAAATGCTCATTTGGGAACAGAAATGATTCCTGTTCCTGCTGCTGGATTTTAATTCTTTTTTTTTCTCTTTCCTTAGCCTGAAGAGGACAACAGACATGATGTTCGGAGGGAAGCAGGTGGTGGTGTGTGGCTATGGGGAGGTAAGGGGTTCCACTGCCCAGATGGGGGCTCTCCTGGCGAGATGTGTGGCAGAAAGCAAACCTGAGCCTTAAGATGCATCACTGCTCAATATTCAGAGCACCTGAACATTAAAATACCAATACTGAAATGTTAAGGGGCACAAAAATATCTGCACGTGGCAATGATCAGAGGCTGAGCTCTGCGGGTGCGCAGCTGTAGCACTGTGTGCCGAAAGCTGCTCAAGAAAAATAAGTGAGTTTTGCCTTATTGATGTGTTTTCACCCCCAAATGGAGGGATCCTCTTGAGAAAGTGATCCCATTTTGGGGAAACGTTGGTCCTTATCGGTACTGCTGTGTTCCCTGGCTGGTATGGGTGGCTGACTCTCAGAGATGGAACTATGACACTTCCTAAACAGAGCAGAGGTTGTACAGAGCTCTGGAATGTTCCCTGAGATAAATGTAATCTCTCGGTGTTGTTTGTCCTTCAGGACACAAGGACAGTTTGGGGTGGAAAAGAGCTCTCAGAAACCCAAATAATCAGCACTTTCATGTCGTTAGCTTCTAGCTGAGCTGCAACCTGACCCATGTCCTAGATTGCTCCAAATCTGAGAATTTTGGGCAACCTGAGTTTAGCACTTGTATATTTTTAGTGCCTCTTCTACCTTCCCGTGCCCCAAATCTGGGAATCCTGCATGCCTCAGAAGTCCCTCATCTCCCTCCTCCCTGCGCTCCTCTCCCTCCCAGGTGGGCAAGGGCTGCTGAGCGGCGCTGAAGGCCATGGGCTCCATCGTCTACGTGACTGAGATCGATCCCATCTGTGCCCTGCAGGCCTGGTAAGCACCCGGCCTCCTCCTTTCTGGGGATGTTCTGCAGGAAAATCGTGGCCACGAAGGAGTGGGAAGTGCTCGCAGGATGTTTGGGTTTAACCACCCTCAATAAGCAGAACGTTTGGGTTCCATCACCCATCACCTGCAGAACTTTTGGGTTTGACCCCCAAAAGGGATTTGCAGCAGGAAGAAGCAGCAAATGGGACAAACTGAGAGATCCAGTGGGAAAAAAAGTAATTTTACAGTAACAGTGATTTTGTAGCTCAGGAGAGACAGAAATAAGCTCTCAGAGGAACTGCTGACAGATCCTCCAAAGTCCTGCCCTGGTTCTGCCATGTGCAGGGCGCACCTTCCACAGTGGAACAAACAAAAATGGACATTTTTGGATGCTGATTTCACAACAGAAGATGTGAAACCCCAAAAATTCACTTTTTAGTATCACATCTTGCGCAGGAGACCCAAATCTCTATGCTTGACCCCAGAAATGCTTGTGGCACAGCGTCACTCAGCACTCCGTGTTGGCTGCTGTGCAGTGTTAGGAAGTTAAAATCAGTATCTGAGAGGTTTTTTTCCTCTATTTTTGGCACATTTTTTGCTGCTTTTCCAACGATGTATTTTTTTCTCTCTCAGCATGGATGGGTTCCGGCTCGTGAAACTCAACGAAGTCATCAGACAGGTGGACATTGTCATCACCTGCACAGGTACGCGGTGCCAGGGTGGGCAGACGAGCACCCCGTGACCAGGTCCAAAGGAAAGGGCAAAAAATGGGGAAAGTCACACCAATAATTTGCATTTTGTGCCTGTTGATATTTCTGCATTCCCCTTTCACAGGCAACAAGAACGTGGTGACCAGGGAGCACCTGGACCGGATGAAGAACAGCTGCATCGTCTGCAACATGGGGCACTCTAACACAGAGATTGATGTGGTGAGCACCGTGCAGCACAGGGTGGGCTCTGCGGGGCCATGGGGACCTCTTGGCCCCACTTCAGCATGAAATATTGAGTAAAATAAGCCACCCATCCACTGCACAGCACTGCCAGGAATCCCAGAGGATGTCTGTGGTCTTTAAGGACATTTCTAACCCAACCATCCTGTAGTTCTGTCATCTTTAAGGACCCTTCCAACCCAACCATCCCATAGTTTTATAATCTTTAAGGACCCTTCCAACCCAACCATCCCATAGTTCTGTGATCTTTAAGGACCCTTCCAACCCAACCATCCCATAGTTCTGTCATCTTTAAGGACCCTTCCAACCCAACCATTCCATAGTTCTGTGATTCTTTGACTTTGACCATTTGCATGCTGTCTTTCAGGCAAGCCTGCGCACACCCGAGCTGACCTGGGAGCGGGTGAGGTCCCAGGTGGACCACGTCATCTGGCCAGATGGGAAGCGAATAGTGCTGCTGGCGGAGGTGAGGGGCACACAAAGCGACCACCTCCCGCTGCAGGAGCATGGGGAGACCCTGCCTCGCCCCAGGAGGGAGGCACAGCCTCAGGGTTTGGTGCTTTTCCTCCCCAGGGCCGCCTGCTGAATCTGAGCTGCTCCACAGTGCCCACCTTCGTGCTGTCCATCACCGCCACTACGCAGGTGAGTGGGGGTGGGGTGGGCTTACCCCATAGCACGCAGTGCTGACTCACCAGGCGTCTCCTCCATGCAGGCTTTGGCTCTGATAGAGCTGTACAACGCTCCCGAGGGCCGCTACAAGCAAGACGTGTACCTGCTGCCTAAGAAAATGGGTAAGGACGTGCTGGTTGCCTTCTCTTGTTCTTTATTTCCTCACCAATGTTGAGCAGACAAGAAGTTTTGCCATGCTGGGCATCATCCTCATCCATCCTCATCCTCATCCTTGTGGCCCAGGGGTAGTGGAGGTGCTGTTGGGCACTTCACTTCTCCAGACCCAAATCTGGAAGTTTGCAGAGGCACAGCTCAACAGTCTCATTTTGATAAATTTGATATATTTTTTTTTAGTTTTTTAGTTAGGCTCCTCTCTCAATCTGTCTCAATTCCGACAGCGAGTGTTTATGGGACATGGAGTGCTTCCAAGATATGAATGCTTTGAGAAGGTCAGGGGGAGGGCAGCTTCTGTCTGGGCTGCAGAACAGCTTGCCCAAAGGTTTGTTTTTTCTCAAAGAAAAGGACAAAGCCACTCCATACCGCAGCAGCAAAGAATTTGTGCAGTTCCAGCATTCGTGCTGTGATGCTTTGTGAAACTATCGATGCTTCGTGCAGGGGATGGGTGGTGGGAGCTCTTTGCCTCTTTCAGAAGGGCTGCAGGGAGCTGTGCTTAGAGCTCTGCTCTCGCTGCTGCTCGTTGCTCAGAGCTGTGCTCTGCTCATTGCTTGAAATATTTCAGATGAGTACGTGGCGAGCCTCCACCTCCCAACATTCGACGCGCACCTGACAGAGCTCACGGATGAACAGGCCAAGTACCTGGGGCTGAACAAGAACGGGCCCTTCAAACCCAACTACTACAGGTGCAGCTCCTTTCAGTCACGGAACCGTGGAATCGTGGAATGGTTGGGTTGGAAGGACCTTATAGGTCATAGGATTGAGTTGGGTTGGGTTGGAAGAGTCCTCAAAGATCCTGGAATGGGTTGGGTTAGAAGGAGCCTTAAAGACTGTAGAACCATGGTTGGGTTGGAAGGGACCTGAACATCCCACCCCTGCCATGGGCCGGGTACCCCCCAGCTCAGGCTGCCCAGGGTCCCATCCATGGCCTCAGGCTCCTCTAGGGATGGGGCACCCACAGCTTTGGGCATCAGTGCCAGGGCTGCACCACCTCTGGGTGAAGGATTTCCCCAACATCTGACCTCAGTCTCCCCTCTTCTGGTTCAGAGCAGTTCCCCGTTGTTCTATCACCATCTGCCCATGTACAAAGGCGCTCTCTCTCTGTTCATGAGTTCCCCTAAGTTCCTCTCCAGGTCTTCCCAGCAGCTCGCTCTTGCCCTGGTTGCACCCAGGCTGAGAACTCCCTGGATGGCAGCTGTCCCCACTGCAGTGCCCCCGGGCAGCTCTCGGGCAACCAGGTTATTTTTAAAGCCTGACACACTGGGGCTGGCACTCAGCAGCACTTGAGCTCACACCAGAGAGGAGCCACTGAAAAACCCCACATTTTTGTGGGTCAGTTCTCCCTCCAGGCTCAGGATTTGGGGTGGTGTCATAGCCAGTGCAGCTCTGCACATAAACAGTGTAACCAAAGCCACCTAACCCAAAAGCCAATGTGGACTTCTCCAAAATTTCCTCTCTTTCTGATAAATTCTGCTGCTCTAAGCCAGGTTCGGGTGCTGGAGTTGGCAGTGCAGCTCCCTGTGCCCTGAGCTGATCCCAACCCTCAGCCCTGTTGGCACCACTGAGCTTCCCCTTCCCTCACCCCAACTAAAAATACTTCAGAATTCTGAGGGAGGAGATAGGACCTGGCTCCTTCCAACACCAATGCAGCCAACGCCAGGAATTGGATGCGATGGTCACTATGGGTCCCTTCCAACTCAGGATATTTTATCATTTTCTTAGTGTCCAGCCCAAAATTTCAGTTTTTGTGTGCTGAACCCTCGTTTTCTCTCTTTTCCAGGTATTAAGTTCCTGCCGCTGTAGCCTCGAGGAACAGAACCCAAATCCTTTCTCAACTACTGTACAGGATGAAGCAGCGCAAGCTTGCTACGCTCGAGCCGGGCTTGCTCTCTTAGTAGACCGTGTGTTAGGTTATTTATTTATTGAATTAGAGTTCTGTGCGCGGCTCTGCCTCGTGTTCGTGCTGCCGCGGACTGGGAGACGCTCCGTTTCTTCCCCTTCGTTTCGTTTCTCTCTTTTCGGTCGTTCCCATTCGGGGCTGTGTGAGGATGAGGGCGAGGAAGGAGCTGATGGGGTGGGGACTCCCTGGCGCTGCGCTGCTGCTCCGTTCCCAGTGCCAAGCTTTGCCGTGAACCAAAGTTTCCTTCCTGCTGCTCGCGCTGCTCCGAATCACGGCCGGAGCGCAACCGTCGACGGCATCCACGTGAGGTCCTCTGTAGCCTCAGTGGGAACACGGGGAGTCTGATTTCCCAGTGACATTCCTCCATCAGATCCATCAAACCCCCTCTGGGCGGAGGAGCCACCTGCACCCCATTGGTGCGGAGTTGGGAATTGCGATAATTCCGCGGCGCTGAACCGCAGCGCGTTGGAGCCGATGGAGGTTGGCCAACTGATGGCCACACAGCGGAGCTCCAGGGCGGTGTCCCAGCGCTCCTGTAAGCACCGCTCAATCCGAGCGACTTCCTGAAGAATCCTTCGTCCTCCTCTGGTCGCTGCCCGCCGCAGATCCTTGCCGTGTCCTCAACGTCGCTCACGCACAAGAAAGGAGGAACTGTGGAACCGCGGCCCTGAGGCCACGTCCTGCAGCAAACAGTTCTCCCTACTCCAGAACTGTGCCCAGATAGGAGATTTTAAGAGTCCACGGAGCTGTTGGGGGTTTTATGTTGGGGGCAGCACTGGGCTGAGCATCCCCACACCGAGCGTCCGTACATTGAGTGTTCCTACACTGAGCTTCCCAACACTGAGCCGTCCCTACATGGCTCAGTTTCCCAATGCTGAGTATCTACACGTTGAGCACCCCAGTGTGGAGCTCAGCCCCCCAGAATGGAGCTCAGCACCCAGGTTGGACCTCAGCACCCCAACATGGAGCTCTGGATCCCCATATGGAGCTCAGCACCCCAACAGTAAGCTCAGCACCCAACTTGGAGCTCCGGACCCCGGCATGGAGCTCAGTACCCCAACATGGAGCTCTGGATCCCCACACTGAGCTCATCGCTGCCCCAGGATCGTCTCTCCCGGCGGCTGTGCCGATTTCTAATCCCTGATTTACCTTCATTTATCTTCCAGGTGATAGGACAAAAAAAGAATTAAAAAAAAAGACCCCCAAAATGGCCCCACTTTTTCCCACCTCTATTTTTAAAGTTCTTCTCCGTGTCATTCTGCTTCTCCTGTCAGCTTTTCCGCTTGCTTGGCTTTTCCTAATCAATCTGGAATTATAATATTCTGTGATCATCTCTAAATTAAAACGTGTAATTTTTTTTTTCTTCTTCTTTTTTTAACGTAACACATTTTTAAAGAATTAGGAAAAGGAGATTTAGGTAACACCAGCAAAATCGCATAAGGAAAATAATTCAGTTCTGATCTTTAGAAACAAATGAGACAAACCCATCGTCATCAGCTGCAGTGAGGGCAGCAAAACTTGGAGAACATTTTCAAAAGGATGTTTTAATTATTAATGTCTGAGTGATTGTATTAGAGCAGCAATAAAGACTCTGTAATCTCAAAACAGAAATAAAACATTGGAAAACCGATGTGCTCCGGAACTGGGGATGAGGGATGGGATGGGATGGGGGTGGGGTTGGGATGGGGATAGAGATGCGGTTGGGATAAGTCTGGGATGGGAAAGAGAATGGGATGGGATGGGGTTTGGGTTGGGATGGAGATGGGGATGGAGATGAGGATGGGATGGGGATGGGGAAGGGACCCCAAACCCCATCTAGATGTGGCAAGTGTTTGCTGAATGGCACCTGGTGGGGTCACTGTCCTCCCCACTCCCCATGGCAGCCTCCAGCTCCCACAGTGTGCCCCCCGAGCATCCCTTGTTGCCAGTATCCATCATCTCAACGGTGCCCCCCTGCACCCCAACACCCCCATAGAGCCCACCCCAACCCAATAGCAGGACGGGGTGAGGAGGTGTGTCCTCCAGCCCCGCCCCCTCCATGTAACAGCCAATAGGAGCGGGGGGGCGGGGAGCGAGGCGCGGCCCCCACGTGCGCGGAGGGGCGCGGAGGGTGCAACGCATGGAGGAGGCGGCGGGGGGGGCACCGAACCCGAACCCGAACCCCAACGCGGGGAGGGCCCGAATGGGGCAGCCCCCAGCGCAGCCCCCCGCCAAGGGCCGGGAGCTCTTCAGGGGACAGCGGAAGGAGTCCGAGGTGGGGACGGGGACACAAAATGGGGCTGGGAGTGCTGAGGAGCTGCGGGTGGGGGGGGTCGGTTGTTCTGTGGGTGCATGCTCCCATCCCACAGGCACGGGGTGGGGAGTCCGAGGGGGTCCTAGTCCGGGGGGGGTTCCCTGAGCAGTCCCCAGGGTTACAGCGCTGGTTATCCCAGTTGTGTGTCTCCCCCTGCACCCCAATGCCCCCCAGCGCCCGTGGGTGCTCCCCACACCCCAACATCCGGGGGCCAATGGCACAACGGCACCGGGGGGCCCTGACCCCATCGCTGCGGAGCAGCCATGACCTACAGTGGGCTGCTGTGTTGGGTGCGCTGGGGCTTCACTCCCCCCTTCGTGGCCCCCCTGATCCGATTAGTGCTGAATTCCTCCTGGGATTTAGGATCCTGAAGGAGACCCGCAGCCCTGGGCTGCAAAAACGGGATGAAAAAGCAGAGTTTTGGTGCAGAGCGCTCAGCCCCGTGCTGCACATCTTGGGGGTACCGATAGGAATGGGGCTGATGTACCTCGCTCCACCCCACAGCCAGAGGGGAGCGATGGAAGTGCCATCCACGACCCATTCATGCGTTCCCTCCCCGGGGTTTCACGCTCCAGTTCCGCTCCCACTGCGGGAAATGGGGGAGTGGGGGGGGTCTGCAGCCCTGGGGAGGGACGTAGGGCGAAGGGACAACCCTGGAATTTAAGCTGTAGGGAACTGGGGAGCACACGTGGGGCTGGGTGCAGGGTGGATGCGTGCATGGGGCTGTGTGCTGGATGGAAGCCATGGATTTAAGACGAGAAGAACTGCGGTCCGTGCACGGGGCTGTTTGCAGGGTAAAAGCTGCGGGTTTACATTGGGAAGAACTGGGGTGCGTGCATGGGGCTGTCTGCAGGAGGAAAGCCGTGGATTTACACCGGGGATGTTTTAGGCTGGGGAGAAATGGAGTGCACATGTGGGGCTGTTGGCAGAGTGCAAGCCATGGATTTAAGCGTGCACGGGGCTGTTTGCAGCCAGGGCTCGCTGCTATTTTTACGCACCACTTCCAAACATGCAGGGCTCAGTGGATTTCCCCACCGTGGAGTTCGAGTACGGGGACACCGACAGCCGTGGTGCAGAGCTCGCAGGTGGGGCTGTGGGGTGATCGGTGAGGCGGCAGCATCCTGGCAGTGAGAGAAAGGAGGGTTTAGTTAACAGAGGGGTTAATGACATAGGAGCATAGGGAATGTGTAGGGAAAATGATATAGGAAACGGCGTAAAACCCACAACCCCAGGGCTGTTTGCATGAAACCAGTGCACGATCTGCCTGGCTGCACAGTGTTCCTGAGGTTTCTCCTTCTGCAAAGTGACCAAACTGGGGCAAAATTACCCTCCAAAAAGCTTCAATGGCAATGCAGATGCAATGGGGCAGTGGTGGGGGGGTGGAAGTTCCCCTAGGTGTGGCTGTGGGGCTGCTGCATAGCTCTGGGTCCCGTTTTTTATGACACACTGGGATATCTATGCTGTCCCCATTGCCTCATGGCAATGCAAAATGGGACTGAACACGATGGGTTTGGGAGCGTTGAGTCAGAACCCAATGCCCAGTGGAGTTCTAAAAGAGCTCAGGGACATTGAGATATCAGCACTGTTCCCATTGTCCCATGAGCACCCACCAGGAGAGCTGCTGTAAGGCTCTGGGTTCTGTTTGGGTTTTATCGGATTTTAATGCCACGTTGGGATATCTGCAGTGTTCCCATTGCCCCATGACAACGTGAAATGGGACTGAATGGATGGATATGGAAGTGTTGAGTGGGAACCCAGTGCCCAACGGAGCTCCCAGAGACCTCCAGGACAATGCTGGGGTTCTGCTCCACATCTTGGGCACATGGGGATATCTCAGAGGAATTTGGTGTTGATAAGAAGGGTGAAAACCCTTCTGGTAACTGCTGACCCTGTTCTAGCAGAGCTGTACAGCTACACCGAGGAGCCCGAGCTCAGCACCAACCGGCGATGCTTCGAGGAGGAGTTTTGCCCCCAAGGTATGGGCTCTGTGTTCAGTGCCCCATGGCACAGGGCTGCCCCATGGCCCACACATCGCTCTGTCCCCTCTGCAGCGCGGGGCCGGCAGTGGCCAGAGCTGGACATGGCACAGCAGAGGGCCCACGTCCTGCGGCTGCTGGAGGGGCTGGAGGTGGTCAGCAGGGAGCGGCGGCTGCGGGCAGCGCGGGCCATCCTCTACCTGGCACAGGGTGAGCACCTAGCCCAGCTCTGTCCCAGAGGGGTACTGGGGGGTCCCAGGGCAGCACTCGCTGACCACATTCCTCCCTGGGCTTCCGCAGGAGTGTTTGGAGACTGTGAGAGTGAAGGCGATGTCCTGCACTGGTCACGGCACAACAGCTTCCTGCTGTACCAGCTGGGCACCTTCAGCGCCTTTCTGGAGCTGCTCAGCATGGAGATCGAGTGAGAGGACACCACAGCTCCCACCTTCCTCACCCCCCTCTTCGTCCTATTCTCCTCCGCACCCTCCTCTTCATCTTAGTCTTTCTTCCATCCTCCTCTTCCTCATCTTCCTCTCTTCCTCATCCTCCCGGCCCTTTTCTTCATCTTCTTCTTTCTCCCCATCCTTCACCTTCTTCATCTTATTCTCCTCATCTTCCTCATCCTCTTCATCTTATTTCTCTTCATCCTCCTCACCCTCTTCTTAATATTCTTTCTCCTCATTCTCCTCACCCTCTTTTATCTTATTCTCCTCCTCATCTTCTTTGCCCTCTTTTTCATTCTCCTCACAGTCTTCATCTTATTCTTGTCCTCCTCTTCTTCATCTCATTCCTTCTTTGATCCTCCTCACTCTCTTCCTCTCCTTCTCATCTTCTCCACTCTCCTCTTCTTCATCTTACTGTCCTCATTCTCCTCTTCCCTCTCATCTTATTCTCCTCATCTTCCTCGTCTTCCTCTCCTCCCTGTCCTCCTCACTCTCCTCATCCCATTCCTTCTCCCCATTCTCCTCCCCGAGGCCACCACCATGGCCATATTTTGGGAGTGGGCTCAGGATGAGGAGACGCCTCACTGAGCTCATCCCCTTCCCTACAGCAACAGCCAGGCGTGCAGCAGTGCACTGCGGAAGCCGGCCATCTCACTGGCCGACAGCACCGAGCTCAGGTACCCGTGGTGGCACTGGGATCCACTGGGGATGATGGTTGGGGACCATGTGTCACGTCCCCGCCGCGCTGTCCCATAAGGGTGCTGCTCAGCGTCATGTACCTACTGGTGGAGAACATCCGTGTGGAGCTGGAAACAGATCCTCCGGAGTGGAAATCCTGCCGGGAGACCTTCAGGACAGAGCTGAGTGAGATGTGGGGGTCATGGTATCCTTCAGTGGGGACACCCCTGGCATGGGGACAGCCCTGAGCTCACTCCTGCTCCCTCCCTGTCAGGTTTCCCCGTGCGCTCTGATGAGCCCTTTGCTCTCTTGCTCTTCACAATGGTGACCAAGTTCTGCAGCGGCCACGCTCCGCACTTTCCTATGAAGAAGGTCCTGCTTCTGCTCTGGAAGGTGCTCCTGGTGGGTGTCCAATTTCCTTTTCCAGGCACTAGGAATGCAGGGAACGCTGCTGGATGCAACCCAGTGCTTAATCCAAGCATGGTGGGGCAACGTCATCGAGCTGTAGATGTCCCTGTCATTGCAGTTGGAGTGGGTGACCTCTCAAGGTCCTTTCCAACTCCAACCATTCAGTGATTTAGGATGGCACAAGGGGATGACCCGAGGTGAACGATTTCTTTTGGGATTTCTGGGATGCAGGGTGCAGAAGAAGGCCGGAGAAAGTGCTGTGCTTTCTTCCTTCTCAACTCCCCACTTTGATAACCTCCACCTGGAAGCCCCAAATTGCTGCGCAGCCCTGGGTTCCATCCCCTCCCCACTCTGCCACCTCTCTCCTTGGTCCCTAGTTCACGCTGGGAGGATTTGAAGCCCTGCAGACAATGAAGGTGAGGAGGAGGGAGGAGCTGGGGCTGCCACCCCTGCCAGAGGACAGCATCCAGGTGATGCGCAGCATGCGTGCCGCCTCACCGCCCACCTGCTCCATTGAGCTGGCTGAGCAGCAGCAGAAGCGTGGGCACCGCAGCCGGCGGGTAAGGGCCTCCTCCTTGGGCATGGCCAATCCTTCTCCAACGGGATCCATCATCCACTTGAGATTCCATTTTCCTTCCCCTTTTCTAAGCATTTTTCAGCTCATAAAAGCTGCTGCAGATCAGCCCTGTGAAGCACTCAAGATGGAGGAAGTGAGCAGACAGCCCTGACCCTATGGCAAAGGGCTGATAAGCGCTGAGACCAAACTGCTCGCAGCAAACTTGTCTTTTTTTAGCTCAGTTCCTGGTGTTGTGGTGGTGTGGTCAGAAGATGAAAATGCCTCTTTTGCTGGGGGGGGGATGTTGGATGGTAGCTCCAATAATTAAAATGGAAAAGGGGGTGACACTTCCAAGTTTGCTGTACAGAGAGGGGTTGTTTCTTCTCCAGGCTCTGGTGGCAGCCAGAAGGGAAATCCTCACCCAGGGCACATCTGGGAGCTCAGCCCTTCTAGTATGGAGATGTCAGGAGCTGTTGGCTGGGAGGAAACTGGAATCCATGGCATGACATTGATTTCTCCATCCCCTTCTGCTGCAGCCCCTGATGAAGCAAGACAGCCTGGATATCTACAACGAGAGAGACCCCTTCAAGAACGATGAAGCAGGAGTTGATGAAGAGGAGGGTGATGAAGTGGATGGTGGGATCGAGGGGGAGCTGGACCTGATGGAGCGGGATGCGCTCCTCCCTACCATACCAGCCCAGCGCCCACCAATTGAAAGGGTGTCGTTCCCCAAAGGGCTGCCCTGGGCCCCTAAAGTCAGGTAGATCGTGGGATGTCATGGCCATCCTCCTCAGCCCTAGCCAAGTGCGGCCAAGGCTGGCTGATGCATGGAAATGCCATCTGGGGAATCCCAAGTACAATGGGAAGGGATAGGGAGCATGGGCTGGGAGCTTTCCCAGCCAGCTGCAATGGGTCTATGTAGGGCAGTGCCCTAGGTTAATTGTGTGGTTAATGGGCATACCCCTTATGCACTGAGTGGGACTCGTGTGTGGCCAAATGAAATCTTCTTGAGGGTCCTTGCTGTAGGGTGAGAAACTGAAGAAACATGGCGGAGTTGATCCTAGAAAGCTAAAAGTTTCTTGTCCCATACCAGTGCCCTTTCTAAGCAGTTTGGATATATGTCTGTTTTCCTCCTTGTTTTCATTTCTCTGCTACTCCTTCAGGCAGAAGGACATCGAGCATTTCCTGGAGGCGAGCAGGAACAAATTCATCGGCTTCACTCTGGGACAGTGAGTGTCATGTGTGCAGGGCCATCAAAGCCTGTCCCCCAGCTCCCCTCAGTGCCACTTATCTGCCAGCAGGCATCCACAGAGACTGGGTTGTTTCAGCTCACCAGCTCTGTGTGCAGTGTGTGATGCTCATATGTGATAGAAGCGCCCCAGATCTCCTCTCTAGCCTTGCAGTCATAGAATTATTAAGGTTGGAAAAGACCACTAAGATCATCAAGTCCAACCATCAACCCTTCACCACCATGCCTGCTATGTCCCCAAGTGCCACATCTCCATGGTTCCTTTTGGAGAAGAAATTGTTCCTAATAACCTGAATGACCCCTGGTGCAATTTAAGGCCATACCTCTTGTATTATCTCGTCCTAGCCTTGCATTTACCTTCTGCCTTCCCCTCCAGGGACACCGAGACCCTGATAGGGCTGCCACGGCCCATTCACGAGAGCGTGAAGACACTGAAGCAGGTGAGACAATGGCTCTAAGATGGGATCAGACCAATGGGGATCTCACCGAAATGAGGGGATCTTTGGCCAAGATCACCACGGCCATAGAGAGACTGCAGGGCATCAAGTTTCATGTGCATCAGCTTGGTGATACATCACTCACAGAAGGTTTGGAGTTGCTCACATGCATGCTCTCAGCCCACAGTAAAGATCTGATGCAGATTCAGTCCTCAGCAAGCTCAGCAAATGCTGTCATTGCTCGGTGTTGCATCCTGTAGATGTATAATTGCTCTGCCTCTGTGTATTTTGCCAGCACAAGTACATTTCCATCTCAGATGTCCAGATCAAGAATGAGGAGGAGCTGGAGAAGTGCCCCATGTCTCTGGTAAGATACGCTCCCCATCACTACGTGGACACAGGGAAGAGATGTCACAGAAACCAGTACGTTTTGGTCACACCTCCAATTGCTCTCAAGAACCACATTCTAACCCAATCATTAAGTCCCCAAGTTGATTCTGGGGGAGGTAACAGACATATCTCAAGTGTGCAGACTGGAAATACCTTTTCCCCCTTACTTTTAATGTTTCCCTGTGCTAGGGGGAAGAGGAAGTCCAAGAAACCCCTTGTGAGGTCTTGTATCGAGCAATGCTATACAATCTCCCCCAGTATATGGTAAGCCTGTGCTTCTTAGAAATAAAATAGAGTCTGTGGGTGTTAGGGATCTGAACGCTGGGATTTTGGTGGGAATCCAGAGCAGAGCTGGTTGGAAAGTCATCTCCAAGAGGAGGGTTCCATAGGATCGGGGGGGCAGATACCCAGGGGCATGGTCCAGTGTTTGGAGATAGGACAGTGGGACATCCCTTCCGGCTTTCCCATGGCCTCAAGAGATTCCCGCGCAATACAATTCAAAAAACTCAAAATTCAGCTCTGTTAAGATGCTTTTTGGGCCACCTACAGTCTGTCTGTAGGGAGAGACAAACATTTAAATACATTAAGCTGCAGCACTGTTTTATCCATGCCACTAGAGCTCAGTGCATCAACTTAATACAAAAGCTGAGCTGCCCTGCTGCCTGCAGTTGGGTACAAAAGGAGAGCTGAGCGTTGGCATAGCCGGCCCATCACCATGAGTGAACCTTGGGCTGGTGGAAGCTTCTAGAGCTGGCTTGAAGTTGTCCAGTCTCAAGGAAAAGGAAGGGATTCCCCCTTTGCCTCCATACCTGCCTCCTCTGCAGATCGCTCTGCTGAAGATCCTCCTCGCTGCAGCGCCCACCTCTAAGGCCAAGACTGACTCCATCAACATCCTGGCAGACGTCTTGCCCGAGGAGATGCCGTAAGTCCTCAAGGAGATACCTCCAGCTGTTCCAGCATTGGACCAAGTGGGAAAGTTGGGGGTTACAAATAGGTTCAGGGGGCCCCAGAGGTGGGCATGGGGCTGCAGATATAGGGATGGCCAGATGGTCCAAGGGACGTGGGTCAGTGATGGTCCCATCAGGTTGATGGTTAGCCTTGATCTTTCCCCACCATGCCAGCATCACCGTCCTGCAGAGCATGAAGCTGGGGATAGATGTGAACAGGCACAAGGAGATTATCGTGAAGAGCATCTCGGCACTGCTGCTCCTGCTCCTAAAGCACTTCAAGCTGAACCATATCTACCAGGTGAGCGCCAAGAAGGAGTCATGGTTGGTGCTTGTGGGGGTGGTGCATCCTTACAGGAGCTCTCCAGGAAATGTTTCCAAGAGGAGCTGTGGATTGTAGGGATGAACCCTAGCCCTGGGACATGGTTTTTAGAGTGTTACTCACGCAGGAATAACCTGCCTGCAATATATCTTTGGCTGTGTGTTGACAGGGTGGTTTCCACTCATGTGGAAAGAGCTCTCAGATTTGTGCAAGAACACCTGCTGTGGCTAATCAGGTTAGAATTCCAGAGATCTCAGGAGAAAGAGCCTCTTCGGGCAGCAATGGTAGGGAGGAGTTAGGCAGGATCCCTCCTGCTCTGCCCAACCTCCACGACAAGCAGTGGGGCTGGGCAGGACTCATGAGGTCCACAGCAGGGTCGAGCTTTCAGGGCTTTGGTTTCAGTAGAACCAGCTCAGGGTCCTAGATGCAGTTTGATTTGTGTTAAACAATTAGTAGGTGATTTTTCTTTTTTTCTTTTTTTTTCTTTTTTTTTAAATTTTCTTTTTTAAAGAGGTTTCAGTGTGATACAAACCCATGTATATTATGACATATATAGGAGGATTAACGGAAATCCATGTATGGGATTGGATAGAATTTAAAAAAAAAATTCCAATCCTACCTTTGCTCCACATTCCCCCATATCCTAGTTTGCATTCAGTCCCTTTTCTCACACCAAAGCAGCTCCTTGCATTTCTTCCCCCGGGCAGCAGCACTCCTGCAGACCACTGCTAGGTCTGGAGAAGGTGTGTTGTTGGGTTTCTTTAATTTTTTCCCCTCAGTTCTGATTTTAGGTGAGCTGTCCAAGCTTCTCAGGCTGCTGGCTGCTCTTGGTGATGCTGATCTGTGCAACCTGGTCTAGGGAGCCTACTTTGGCAGGGGGGTTGGCGTAGATGATCTCTAGAGGTCCCTTCCAGCCCCTACAATTCTGTGATTCTGTGATCTATAGAAGCCAGAAGGGAAGTTACCCTATATCCTTTGTAGTGGTTAATGTCCTCCTTTTCCTTCCATATATAATGTTTTCCCACAGTTTTTACCTTGAAAGGCAACCTGCAGTCACTGGGTGCACCTCTTCTAGAGTCTTGCCATGAAATTCTGCATGGCAATGCACTTTCCCAGCTGCCGGGAGTCATTGTATGTGATGCAAGCCTTACACAGCAGACTTGTGCACAAGGAAGATGGTCTGCCATGTCCAGAGCAAACCATCCAAACTGGAAATGGAAATTCCCAGCACACGCTTCCAGTTGTTCCTGTTGACGCTGACCCATTTCGCTTCTCTCCCCCAGTTTGAGTATGTGTCCCAGCATTTGGTGTTTGCCAACTGCATCCCGCTGATCCTGAAGTTCTTCAACCAAAACATCATGTCCTATATCACTGCCAAAAACAGGTACAGCCACGCGTGTGATGGCCAGTGATGCTGCAGAGGGAAATACAGCACGATGCTCATACAAGGGCAATGCGTGGCACTGAACCCTCTCCATGCCAGACGCATTCCAAAAAAACCCATTTATATATATAAATAAAATGTATGTGTAGAGTACATTTTATTATTATACACACATACACATATATTATATATTATATATGTGTACATTTGAGGGTTTTTTGGTTGGCTACTTTTACAAAGGCAGTAGACCCAGAAGGCTTGGAAACTTTCTTGGGTAAGACTTGATGCCCTTGCCATGCATTATCTTGCTGGTAATATTCTTGCTGTCAGATATTTCCATTTTAACCTAAAATTTGCTTTTTGTATGCATTTTTATTATTATTATTATTTAATATGCATACAAATAACTGATCTGCCATGTCCTAACGGATCCACCTCCTCCAAGCCACCACTAATGCATGCCTGGGACAGGGAAGGCTCCGCTCGTTAGGTTCACACGCTAATTGTCCTTAATGAGTCTCTTCTTTCCCATCTTCCACAGCATCTCCATCCTGGATTACCCGCACTGTACAGTCCACGACTTGCCTGAACTCACTGCAGAAAGCCTGGTAAGCAAAGCAGACACTTGTAACCGTATTGCTCTATGCAGGTGGGCGAGGAAGGATTTTTCTTTTATTTTTTATGTTCTTTGCATCCAGCCAGCCCAAAAATAGACTTTTTCCTGTATAAAGACTTGAAAATTTCTCTCATTGCTGCTGCTAAAATCTCGAGCCTATGTCATTTTCCTTGGCTGTGAACACGTTGCAATCATAGAAATAAAGGGAAAGGCTTTCTATGGTTTTGATGAGCCAAAGTTGGCCCAATGGGGACATCTAGTGACACATCGTTGTGAGCCCTGGTGGCACACAGTGGTCTTTCTTCCTTTTATCCTTGTTTCCTTTTTTCCTTTCCCTCTTTTCCTCTTTTCCCTTCCCTTGTTTCCTTTTTTTTCCCCTTTTTCTTTTTTCTTTTCTCCCCTTTTTCTTTTTCCTCTTTTCATTCTCCTTTTTCTCTCCTTTTTTTTTTCCTTTTTCTTTTTCCTCTTTTCATTCTCCTTTTTCTCTCCTTTTTTTTTTCCTTTTTCTTTTTCCTCTTTTCATTCTCCTTTTTCTCTCCTTTTTTTTTTCCTTTTTCTTTTTCCTCTTTTCATTCTCCTTTTTCTCTCCTTTTTTTTTTCCTTTTTCTTTTTCCTCTTTTCATTCTCCTTTTTCTCTCCTTTTTTTTTTCCTTTTTCTTTTTCCTCTTTTCATTCTCCTTTTTCTCTCCTTTTTTTTTTCCTTTTTCTTTTTCCTCTTTTCATTCTCCTTTTTCTCTCCTTTTTTTTTTCCTTTTTCTTTTTCCTCTTTTCATTCTCCTTTTTCTCTCCTTTTTTTTTTCCTTTTTCTTTTTCCTCTTTTCATTCTCCTTTTTCTCTCCTTTTTTTTTTCCTTTTTCTTTTTCCTCTTTTCATTCTCCTTTTTCTCTCCTTTTTTTTTTCCTTTTTCTTTTTCCTCTTTTCATTCTCCTTTTTCTCTCCTTTTTTTTTTCCTTTTTCTTTTTCCTCTTTTCATTCTCCTTTTTCTCTCCTTTTTTTTTTCCTTTTTCTTTTTCCTCTTTTCATTCTCCTTTTTCTCTCCTTTTTTTTTTCCTTTTTCTTTTTCCTCTTTTCATTCTCCTTTTTCTCTCCTTTTTTTTTTCCTTTTTCTTTTTCCTCTTTTCATTCTCCTTTTTCTCTCCTTTTTTTTTTCCTTTTTCTTTTTCCTCTTTTCATTCTCCTTTTTCTCTCCTTTTTTTTTTCCTTTTTCTTTTTCCTCTTTTCATTCTCCTTTTTCTCTCCTTTTTTTTTTCCTTTTTCTTTTTCCCTTTTTTTTCTTCCTTTCTCCCTTTCCTTTTCCCTTTCTCCCTTTTCCTTTATCCTTTTTATTTTTTCTCCTCCTTCCTTTTTCCTTCTCTTTTTTACCCTTCTTTTTATTTTTCCTTCTTTTTTTTTCCTTCTCCTTCTTTTCTTCTTTTATTTCTTCTTCTCCTCCCTTTTTCCTTCTTCACCTCCTTGTTTTATTGATTGCCCCCAGTTCCAGGAATGATGCTAGGTCTATTTCTATAAAAATCCAGTGCCTATTTATAGAAATCGAATACACCCTGGTTCTTCAGTGACATTTGTGCATGTAGTTGTATTTCTTTTCTTCAGCCAATATTTTATGCTGTTTTTTGTTTGTTTTAACTCTGATGCACTGATTTAACATCACAGCTGTAATGCATTTCCTAGCAG
This sequence comes from Pavo muticus, assembly GCA_016647715.1. NCBI lineage: Eukaryota > Metazoa > Chordata > Aves > Galliformes > Phasianidae > Pavo > Pavo muticus. The sequence continues at coordinate 3,910,804 of JACDJE010000053.1, forward strand.
ATGTAACAGATGATTATCATCTGTTAATGCTTTCAGGGGGCTGCACACAGGAGGATGTGCTTGGTTTGCTTCTGTGGAAAACTAGGGCACGCTCAGCAGTGCTGTTTCCAGAGTAGGGACTGTGGGAACTGCTGCTCCTACACAGGAATGGATAAATAACTCAGCTGCGGTATCCAGAGGTGGTCGTGCTGGGAGAAGCCTCCTGCACAGCCATGGCCTCTGCTGGCAGAAAAGGGCATTTGCTCAGAGTGGCTTTCACCAAATCCCAGAATTTAAGCGCTTCCAATCAGCAGATTTCTTCTTTTTTGTCCTTTAAAGAATGATATGCACACCAGTGCTTTCACCATTGCTTACTGGGATGATATGCTTGGTGCTCGCTTTTAAGAACAAAGACATCATGCTGACAGCGTTTCCTTGGGTAAATCTTGTTTTCCCACACTTCCATCAGTGTCTAATCACACTCTCCACCTGAGGATGCCCAGAAGGTGGAATGCTCAACAGGCTGTGATTTTTCCAGCAGTCATTAAGGCTGTAGCTTGCTGTAAGTGGCTCATAAAATAAGTAGCACTTGTTTCTGCTCTCATCCAAATAGGTTATTTGTGGGACAATTGTGCTGTGCTCAGCGCTCTGTAAGCATAAACCAAGTGGCTGTGCTGATGGAATTAGTGCTCAGATGTGCCACGGGCACTATTTCCACATGCTGGTGCTGGGGGTGCTGACATGCAGCTCGTATTTAAAATAATGCATGGGCTGCACTTAAGCTGGAGAGGATCTTTGCTATAGAAAAATCTTGTTCTCCCAACAGAAATGTTGCTAGTTTCCATCCTTCATTATTTTGTCATTTCTTCTTATTTATCCACAACATCCTCTTAGCATGTAGTAATTTACGAATTGATTTATATAATTAGCAACAAAATGTTTGCTAAGCAGTGATGACTAGGCTGTAATTTGCTTGGCAAACAATCAATACAAATCTCCTAAAACATACATTTCCCATGACAAAGCAATGTGATTTCTCCTGGATAACACTCTAAACTGAAGTGCACATTAAAGCACTGACTTGATCCGAGGATTTCAGAAGGGTTTCTCTGTCTCTGCATGCCATCGGCAGTGTGATGGTGAACCATCAGGCCTCTGCTTTCCCCTCTTTGCTTGCAGGAAGCCGGAGACAACAACCAGTTCTGCTGGAGAAACCTATTCTCCTGCATTAACCTGCTGAGGATCCTCAACAAGCTGACCAAGTGGAAGCACTCGAGGACAATGGTAAGGAGGATCACCACAGTAAAGTTGTCAAGGAGGCAATTTGTCCCTTCATCCAAGCCACTGATGAATGAGTTAACCCAGTGTGGACAATAGTGGTCCCAATGTTGACATGTGAAGGACACCACTTTTTTGTCTTCCAAATGCTTTTACAAAGTGGTGCTGCCCAGAGCTGTGCAGGCAGCATTTCCATTGTTTTGTTGAGCTCATTGCACTGATTTCCAATGCCTTTTTTGGCAGATGCTGGTAGTCTTCAAGTCGGCCCCGATACTGAAGCGAGCTCTGAAGGTGAAGCAGGCCATGATGCAGCTGTACGTCCTCAAACTTTTGAAAATCCAGACCAAATACCTGGGGCGCCAGTGGAGAAAGAGCAACATGAAGACCATGTCGGCCATCTACCAGAAGGTGCGGCACCGCATGAAAGACGACTGGGCGTACGGCAACGGTGAGTCGTGCTGGAAGGCGTCCTGTCCATGGGCAAGTTTTGCCCTAGGACTTGTTGGAACGCTATAAACTTGCTTGGGCCAGCACTTGGGTTTTCTTTTTCTGAAGCCTTAAAGCACCATCAGGAGGGAACTAATTGCATGAGGAATAATCAGATCAGGGTGGGATGCAGTCAGCTCAGGTCTCCAAGATGAGTTTTCACCAAACCCAGCCCACCATTTCCACTTTCCCAAATTGATTGATTTTACCACTGAGGCACCAAACTGCTCTGCACCAAACGTGCGTGCCTGGGATGGCCACAGAGCGGAAAGCCAAGCAGTGGCCCCACACTTCACACCAGAGAGACAATGTTGGTTACAGCACAGGGTTGTGAATCCATAAGCTGAAGCACAGGCTGGACATGCTGGTCTGTTTAAACAGCTCTTCTGTGCTCTTAATCTGTGTTTTTAGAAGGTTTTTCCCTCCTTTGAGCGCTGCTGAGACCTTGGCATGAATTTTTTAAATCTTTATGGAGCAAATGATTAGTTCATATAGAGCTAGAGCTCCTAAAGGCCAAGTATCAAAACACTACTTTTTTGTGTTTACACAATATTAACGTATTTAAAATATTGTGGTTATTACAGTCAATTGTTAGCTTTCCAACGTGGTTAAATTTGCCCAAAATTGAATTTTTTTTTTTTTCAACAGGTTACAATAAACTTTGTGAGGTTTTAGCAGTGTGCTTTAAATCTTGATCTTTGCTTTGGAAGTCTGTGGAGATTTTGAGTAGAACTGATGAGGCTTTTCCAAAACAAGCAGCTTTGTAATTGCATGGAGTCCTCAAAGCAGAGAACAGAAATAACTGCATTTCTATACGAAGCCTTCTGACTCTGCTTAATTTACAAGTGATTTTAATACATTTCAGTTAATTACTTCAAATTAAAATGCATGCATAATGAGAACTCGTTATGAATAATTATCATAGAATTAGGAATAACGGACTGGCGAATCAATGCAGGCATGTGATGCTGTAAAAGCTTCATCCTTTCTTTTGTTCAAACCTTAATTTTTTCCACAATGCTATGGTCTTGCTTGATCTTAAACCTAGATATTGATGCGAGGCCGTGGGACTTCCAGGCTGAAGAATGCACGCTGAGAGCCAGCATCGAAGCCTTCAACAGCCGGAGATACGACAAACCTCAGGATTCAGAGTTTGCACCAGTGGACAACTGCCTGCAGAGTGTGCTGGGCCAGCGGCTGGAGCTCCCCGAGGACTTCCACTACTCCTACGAGCTGTGGCTGGAGCGGGAGGTGTTTTCCCAGCCCATCCGCTGGGAAGAGCTGCTGCGCTACCAGTGAGAGCCACCACGTCACCCGTCCCACACCAGCAGGGACTCCAGGTGCTACACAGCGAGGAAAGGAAGATTATTTTAAGTAAAGCTGGAAGAAAATCACCTTTCTAAAGAGTCCAGGCCTCTCTGTAACCACCCAGACACCCCAACTCTCATTTTCTTGGAGGTCTTCCCTTTGTTGTGACCTCTTGGAGGCCATGAGGTACCAACAGACCTGCATGGAGGCCAAGGACCAGGTTCCAGCATCTCATTGGTGCCAACATCAGGTGTGGCCTCACCTGGTTTTCACTGCAGATTTACAACTGTGTATGAGAGATCTGAGTCTGTGCTGTCCCTTAGCTTGTTAAGTCAGTTGTAAGAGTATCTCAGCCTTCATAGGTCTTCATCTCACCCAGATGCCTCAGTCTGAGCTGATGTGTTTTCATTTGTTCAGTTACAATGACGTGCTTCAAACACAATGCTGCTATGATGAAGTAAAAAACACAAAATAGGTGGCACCATCTCTGACAGTCCCAAGTTGAGTTGGATGACTTGGCCAAAGGGGATGATGTTACCACTTGTCCCCAGGGCAGCATCACTGCTGGGATTGTACAGCAGATTTACAGATTTCTTCCAAAATTTTTGCATTGGTCACTAGGGATAGTAATGCATTACCTTTACCACTGCTTCACTTTCCTTCACCCCTCTGCTCACTGCTATGAGAGTAAAATGAACAATGAGCTGTGCAGGGCGTAGAGCTGCAGAGGAGTTTCACTGCCATGTTTCTCTCCACCTGCAGTAAAGTCCAGAATTATTGGCCCAGAAGTTACTGACCCAAACTAAAGGATGTCTAAACATGCCACGCAAAGGCTTTTTCTCATGCTCCATTACAAAATCCATACAGGAAAGTAAAATGCAGCAGGCTGATTGTTTTTGAAGGATAATTACTGCAACATTAGATTTCCAGAGAGCTTTCTTCATTGCTCTTTACCCTTTGAAGCCCTACAGGAGACAGCAAATGCCGCTTCTTCTGGAAAATAACCTGATTTTTGCACAGGTTTTTGGTTCTCTGGGAGGATGTTTGTGCCGAGTGTTAAAGTGGGAAGGAAGAGTGCTTTGGGTACCACTTTGCTGTCATCATATGACAGAAACAGCAGATGGTGCAGTCCAGAACGTTCAGACTCGCACAACAAGCTGTGAGAATGGTGAAAGGGTATGAAAGATTATAAGAGATGAAAGATTATATCTTTTTCTACAGAATGTTGTCAGCCACGCACGGGGAATCCTGGTCTAATTTTTCCTCCCTTATGAAATCAGTTATTTTGTCAAAGAAAAATGTGTCAATATAGCGCAGGCAAAACTGGACTTCTCCCACGCTGCACTGCTACCGATACAGTGAGCATGCAGGTGATAAAACCACAGGTACTTGTCATGGCAGGATTTGTGCTTATTGCTGTGGAACTGAACTGAGAATGTTTCCTTAATGTGGTTTGCAAAAGGCACTTTTCAAAGAGCTGCTATTAGTAAACCCGCTCACCTTTTTAAGAATGCTTCTGTTCACAATAAACCAGAGTGACTTTTCAAGTCCGTTCATTCACGTCAACTTTCTTCTTTGTGTAACTTAATTGATATGTTAATTTTGATTGGTTTTATTTCTTTTTAGAACGCTGGCTTCAAACTAACCCAAAAAGTCAGGTCTCTTGCATATATAAGTGGTAGAAATGCAGCATAAATGCCACTGTTTTCAGCCACGTGCTGCAAATACAGAGCCCAGGACTAGCTGGACAGCTCAGGATTTTCTCTGTGATGATTTCTCTGATTTTCCTCCCAGATGAGCAGCTTTCCTTATTTCCCTGCAGGTCAGCATCTTGTAGCTGGGATTATTGAACTCACAAACTTAGAAAAGCCCTTTGTATTTGCCTCAAAGCTTCTTTTTGTCTCTTCCCTGCAGCGTTAGTGTAGGCCCTCGTTATTCTGTTTGACATAAGGTTAATTCTTCTACATTTTATATTTAAATTGTGCTTCATATGAGGGTTCCACAGCTTATCAGTGTTTTCTATCTTAACTGAGAACAGAAATACAAATCTCTGTGTGGTAGAAAGGTGGAAATAACGGTTATGTTTCAATACTATTTATTTCTACCACCAAAAAAGTTAAGCTCTGTAGATATGCCCCTATGCGAAAACTGAGCCCATGTGTAAAAAAAAAGTAAATAGGGGAAGGCAGAGCCTTTAACTTCTTTTATCCCATCATGGCTTTATCAGACTTTTATTGAGGCAGGCCATGCTTTGTAAGGATTTCTTTCAGAAAGAAGGAAAATGTGGGTGTAGGGCTGATAAAAACCACTGTTCTCACTGCACTCTGCAAAGAGGCTGTGGGGCTGACACACCAGTTTAACAGGAGCAGGGGGAACCTCTATTTTAATAAGTTTATTCTAGTTACAACCAGATGTGGGTAAGTCAAACAGTGCAATAAGCTCAAGACTTTCCTTCGAGGTGTTTGAGCATTGAGGCCCCTCTGGAAAACCCTCTTACCAGCACTTCTGAGCCCAAGGTGCTGCTTCTCCAGCAGTGCTAGGAAATATTCCATCCTGATATTGCGCTTCTCCAACCACCAGCAGGCAGCAGTTGGAAATTCCCCCCCCTTCAAAGTGAGGGTTTCCCTAAAAGAGAGGTAGGAGGCAGCAGTTATGGGAGAATCATTTTGATGCAGAACAAATGAGTTTCAGAGCAAAGTTTCTAATAGCTTCTGTGCAGCTGAGGGAACCATATCTGTTATCTTACCCCGAACACAACTGTTGGTTCCAGGAATGGCTGCGTGCTCAGTTTCTGTTGCAAACTGCACGCAGAGCTTTTTCTTCAGCCTACAGGTGGCTGCAGAAAGTTTTGATGTTTGCAAGTTGTCTTCTTCACTCCCTGAAGATTCTTCTCCTTCTGTTTTTAGCTTCATTTCCTAGGGACAGAATGTGCAAAGACATTATAAGCAGCTTATGAACTGGTTAGCCAATGTCATGCAAACTTGAGCAAAGGATAAAAGGCCTCAAGGATATTCCCTAAGTTCCCTTGAAAAGTTGTGAAAGTTGGCAGCTGGGTGGGGGGAGATCCCAATAAGGTCCCAGCCAAGGTCCCCAGTTGCCCTAAGGGAAGGATGTCATTAATTCCACAGCTTATGGAGCAGCTTATAACGACAGTGAGACGTGCTGGCCTGCCAGCTGCCAGAGCTGGAGCACTCTTTATTTATCAAACTGTAACTACAGCAGTGACTGTATGAGGTCAGGCTTATTATCCTCCCAGCTTGCACAAACTTCCCTTAATTATTTATCTAAAGCCTTGCATGTGCAAACAGCAGCTTGTTTTTCTTAGCCAGGTTCAAGCATGTTTATGAAAACCAACAGCTGAGTTCACGGGCTGATTTTCGAGTGCTCAGTCTAATACTGCTGACACACTTGTCTTTAGTGCTACTTCTTTGTACCCTGAGTAGTTAGTAAAATGTGGTATCTTGCCAGTTGTTTTTACTAAAAGGAGATAATTACGATTGCTTCTTTCATGCCATGTGGTTTGTTAATAAAAATTAAACATAATCATTTTTTCTATTAACATAGTAAAAGTATGAATTTTTGTATTATTTATCATTTTTCATTCATGATTTCTTTTATTTTCCCCAAGCCTCATTCAGAACTGTTCTACTTAGAAAGACTGCAGAGCGTGTTTCTGAGCCACACCACCACATCCTTTCCTGTTTTCTTCTGTCCTTTTTGGCTCCTTCTGATTCCTCTGAGCTTTCCCTCAGCAGTGAAAGTTCTGGCAGGGCTGTTTCCACTTCAGAAAGCAAACTGCTCCAGTTACTGCAGCCTTGTAGAGGAAAAGAATGGGAGAGCAATGAGCAGCACAACAAAGAACAGAAGCTGAGCCACCAAAAACACAACACCCACAACACAGCCGTGCCCTGTCCATCCAATACTGATGGCCCCGCTCCTATTCAAATGGCAAGGAACTTCTTAAGCTTACACCTTCTGCATCGCCCTGACAAGCTCTGTCTATGACACAGGGTAACAGTATCCCTCATTTTCCTTTGCCACCCAATGCCAGAAGTTCATCACTGAGTGTGAAAAGGGAGATAAGGTACTCACCAGCCTCGGTGAAGCCTGACACTCCCACTGATCAGAAAGCGATTCCCTTTCTCTGATGAAACAAAACCTTCTGGATCCTACTTGTGGCAACAAAAAGAAGTTACGAAAAAGTTAGTGTCTTCTAGAGCAAAGAAAATACCCATGAGAAGTTTAAGAATTGCAAATGTATGCTTTCAAGGTCTTATCACTTGAAAACATGTAATGTGTCCAGATTACAAGAGAAGTGTTTCCACTGGATTGAGAGAGAGGTACTGCACCATATTCACAGTAATGACATTTGGACGTTACCTCTCACCTTTCCTGAACTCAATCCCGTTCTCTTCAGGGCAAATAAATCTGAGTTTCCATTCTGTTTCCTTTCAAACCATCCTTCCTCCTCGATGCAGGCTCTGAGGCTGCTGTGGTGTTGAGTGGTGACCCTGTTGTTATTTCCAGCATTCCCTGGTCTCACTTCTCCACTCGGCTGGGCTCAGCTTTCCCTCTTCATCAAAGTGACAGTCGTTAGACTTATGTTAATGCATTAGAATTACTGCTAGATGAATCTCTCTGGATTGAAATTTGTTAATCTGTGGAATATACATCCATAATGAGGGTGGTATTAACCACTGCATAGATGTCTTTTGGATTTCTTTTGTTCCAAAAACATCCCATTTCCCTTTAGTTTCAGATGGAATGAATCTGTTTTTACACAAATATACAAACAGAACTGAATCTTAGAGATATATACTGGAAAGTACAACGTGTGACCCACCACAATGGGGACAGAACATGATGGGGATCTCCTGGGAATATTGGTACCATCACACTTGATCCACTACGTGTTACATGGCTCACTTTGTAATGGAAATCTAATGCAGAAGGAGGTTGCTCAGCCCAGCTTCTTTTGCTTTCATTTCTGGGAGTTCTTTCAACCATTCTTTATTAATCCATGTTTTGTCCACAGGCTTGGCTCATTCTCTGTATCCCCTTCTATTTTTCAGCATCTGACTGAAATCCTCTCTCTGCAAACATTTCCTCCACCACAGAGTTGTTCAATCCCCCTTCTGCACTTTGGCATTCCTAACCAATTCTATCAGCACTACAAAAAATCTGCACACTGTCTAACCACCGCATCCCACAAGAGCATCCAAAGCAACAGCTGAATGCTGATTAATCATTACAATCACACGGGATGGAAGTTTATGTTTGTCATAAACCCAACGATCTCAAGGAAAAAGGGGAAGAGCAGAAAAGATGGCTGGAGATTTTTGTAAACCAGATTTACAGGATTACCTACAGCCCTTTCCAGTGCTGATTTATTACAGCAGACTGTAATATATACAAACCTCATCCTAAGGGAGAAAACAAAGGCTGGACAACTGGTAGAAAAAATGATAAGTGTTTAAAAAAATTAAAAAATTATACATTGGTTTCATCACTCACCATTGTACAAAATCGTTGGCCTTCTGGACACCAGAAACTTATTTCATAGCCTCTGTGTCATTTTCAGTAAATTTGCAGAAAATTAATATATTTGAATCTTTGTGTCAGACTTGGTCAGAATCTGCCAACTTTTGGTTCAAAAGTTACGGCAGAAGGGATGAGAGGCAACCCACGTGGCAGTGAAACCCCCTTTCCTTAGGAAAATGTGCTAAAATCAGCCAACTTCCTAACTCCTACCTGTTATATTGAAGATAAGCTTGAAAATAATGATAAGGCACATCTTAAAGGGTTATGGGCAAGAAAGCAGATTCCAAGAGGTATATTTTGAGAAAAACAGAACTGTGATTTAGGAAGCTTCATTGAAGTGCTGGGGTTTAGCAGTGGTATGATCAAGAAGTGTTATTTTCTACTTTTGTTTTGTTTTGTTTTTAAATGAGATGATTCATCTCCTACTGGTAGTTTCCACTTGTGCTTTGGACTCTTGACACTTTGCAGAAGCCTGGTGCTGAGAGACATGGAACAGAAACCGCCTCCCACCCTCTCCCAAAACCAAAACTAAACTAAATATTAAAAAAAAAAAAA